>CM064508.1:30195776-30435776 GCA_032716605.1 Paralithodes platypus
GTTCCGTTCCTCATCGTGATGTTAAGTATGAAAGTAAATATAGTATGAATAAATTGCGAGTGTGGTTTGTTTTATTCATCAGTTGACTAGTCAGATGAATTACCAACTAAGAAACTACACTCCTACAGTAATTCAGCCATGCGCAATATATATCCATGTATAAGACAACGACGAGAAACATAGCTTATGTGGGCAACTGTACAAGACCATTTTATCCCCAGATTATTTATTCATTTTTTAAAGATTCTCCTTTGCACTGATCTCGGCAACTAGATTGAAGGTAGTTCTTGCATGGTTGGCGATTTCTTATTGAGTTATAATTCAAAAGCGGATAGATAATGCATGCCAGGAAAGCGGATAGATTATGCATGCCAGGAAAGCGGATAGATTATGCATGCCAGGAAAGCGGATAGATTATGCATGCCAGGAAAGCGGATAGATTATGCATGCCAGGAAAGCGGATAGATTATGCATGCCAGGAAAGCGGATAGATTATGCATGCCAGGAAAGTGGATAGATTATGCATGCCAGGAAAGTGGATAGATTATGCATGCCAGGAAAGCGGATAGATTATGCATGCCAGGAAAGCGGATAGATTATGCATGCCAGGAAAGTGGATAGATTATGCATGCCAGGAAAGCGGATAGATTATGCATGCCAGGAAAGCGGATAGATTATGCATGCCAGGAAAAATAATCCAGAGAGAGGAAAATAAGGGAGGGTAAAGCTGATGACACACGAGCGATCATGTCGTCAATTTGTACGGGCAATTGTTCAATAGTAATTAAACTCCCAGGCATAATCTACCTTCGATCTTGTTTCCGATGCCAATGCGAAAGAGTCTCAAAATAGAATGAGAAAACAGTTGTTCATCAAAAATTGCCAGAAAATTCGCTCGTGTGACACCACCTTAACCCCTACTGTGCCGGTGACATCTTTATAATTTTATTCTTATTATATTTAGATGATTTTGTACAGCTTAAGAAGGATCTGAGTTAATACAAAGGGTTGAATGAGATAGTTCGAAGCCTGTTAATTGCTAGAGGCCCTTTCTAAACGGTATGAACTCGTCTAATAGTAGCCAGAATTAAGTTAAATGGACGCCATCGGTACTGAAAGGGTTAAGAGAGGGAAATACTGGAACCAGCAGGGGTGGGAGTAAGTCAGATTGATATGGCGTCACACCTGTATAGTTTCTGGCTCTCAATAGGGGGACGCATTTTTTCAGTTAAGTGCTCGTTTTTTGGTCTATGTATTTATTAATTTATTCATTTTTGAGTTTCCTCGCTAGACCTCCATCAGGTTTTAAATAGCACCCCCTAGACCCCCTTTCAAGATAAATGTGTACATTTTTCGGTAGAAAAATTTCCCGGCCGAAGGCCGGTTCCTTCTAATATTTCATGCTCGCTTTCACTCGCCAGGAAAACATCAACACTTAAATGGCACGAAAGGTCTTAACAATGACGAAGAAATGGGGCGAAAGGTCTTAAAATCGACAAACTAACGGCATGATAATTTGAAAACCTCAAAACTAATATGCTAAACATGAGGGAGAAGGGGGTCCATACAAAGCGAGTACTACCCCCTTAATGTTGTATAAAATAGGTGCTATATTTACATTATGCGAAGGATCTATGGAAGTGAAGGGACATTTGAAATTATCTTGAACCCTTTTGAGCTTTAGAGACCCTTGCTAATCTGAAAGTAATGTTTATGGTTAACGAGAGTAGAATGAGAATGTCGTCACAGGTAATGTTTATGGTTAACGAGAGTAGAATGAGAATTTTGTCACAGGTAATGTTTATGGTTAACGAGAGTAGAATGAGAATGTTGTCACAGGTAATGTTTATGGTTAACGAGAGTAGAATGACAATATCGTCACAGGTAATGTTTATGGTCAACGAGAGCAGAATGAGAATGTCGTCACAGATAATGTTTATGGTTAACGAGAGTAGAATGAGAATGTCGTCACAGGTAATGTTTATGGTTAACGAGAGTAGAATGAGAATGTCGTCACAGGTAATGTTTATGGTCAACGAGAGTAGCATGAGAATGTCGTCACAGGTAATGTTTATGGTTAACGAGAGTAGAATGAGAATGTCGTCACAGGTAATGTTTATGGTTAACGAGAGTAGAATGAGAATGTCGTCACAGGTAATGTTTATGGTTAGCGAGAGTAGAATGAGAATGTCGTCACAGGTAATGTTTATGGTTAACGAGAGTAGAATGAGAATGTCGTCACAGGTATTGTTTATGGTTAACGAGAGTAGAATGAGAATGTTGTCACAGGTAATGTTTATGGTTAACGAGAGTAGAATGAGAATGTTGTCACAGGTAATGTTTATGGTTAACGAGAGTAGAATGACAATATCGTCACAGGTAATGTTTATGGTCAACGAGAGTAGAATGAGAATGTCGTCACAGGTAATGTTTATGGTTAACGAGAGTAGAATGAGAATGTCGTCAAAGGTAATGTTTATGGTCAACGAGAGTAGAATGAGAATGTCGTCACAGGTAATGTTTAAATCGCCAGTAACACGAACCCTTTAAGGGGGTAGTACTCGCTTTTTCTGAACCCCTTCTCTCTCATGTTTAGCATATCAATTCTGAGATTTAAAGATGTTCATTCCATTAATGTTGCGATTCTAAAACCTTTTGCTCCATTTCTTTGTAAATATTTACACTTTTCGTGCTATTTAGGTGTCGATTTTTTCCTGGCGAGCGATAGCGAGCTTGTAATTTTAAAAGAAAACGGCCTTAGGCCGGGACTATTTTCTACCGAAAAATTTACAAATATATCTTGAAAGGGGTTCTACGGGGTGTTCTTTTAAGCTTGATGGAGGCCCAGTGGGGAAACTAAAAAAATATAGTAAATACATACAAATACAGACCAAATTAACATGCACTAGCGCCTCAACCCCCTCAGCAACATGAAGCCTTGTTTTGAATTGGTTCTGGCTAACCTGAGACGATGTTATGCAGTTTAAGGGGGTAGTGCTTGGTTTTTGGTAAATGTATTATTTTATTTATTTATTTTTGAGTTTCCTCGTTAGACCTCCATCAAGCTTAAAATAGCACCCCCTACATCCCCTTTCAAGATCAATTTGTACATTTTTCGATAGAAAAATGTCCCGGCCAAAGGCCGGTTTCTTTTAAAATTACAGGCTTGCTATTGCTCGCCAGGAAAAAAATCAACACCTAAATGGCACGAAAGGTCTTAAAATTGACGAAGAAATGGGGCGAAAGGTCTTAAAATCGACAAACTAACGGCACGAATATCTTAAAACCTCAAACAAATATGCTAATCATGAGGGGGAAGGGGGTCCATAAAAAGCGAGTACTACCCCCTTAACCCAAGTCCAATGACACTGATAGTAACTAATAGTAGCATTGGTCTTGGTTTAACACTTAGAAGATCTGATGGCGTATTTCTTTTTATGCTTTCTGGTTATTCATCGACGATTTTATTCAGATTAAGAAGGGTATATCGAAGTCAGAGGGTTAATTGAGATAGACTTCACCCTTATAATTCCAACAAATCTTTCCTGTATTGTAAAGAATCGTCTAATGATAGCCAGAATAAACTTACACAATGGGTTATACTCTTCAGAGGGTTATGAAGGATAATGTTAATCAAATGGTTTAGTTGGATAGCATTTACTCCTTTGAGTCCTAGAGGTAGATTATAATCTAAAGAAAATCGTCTAATGGGAAATTAAATAATACGATACTTACGTCATCATGTTGAAATGTTTAATATCGAGGTTTCTTCAACTCGATTAATCCCAGTGAAAGATAAATACATTGTGCAGTTAATTATCCAATACTATCAATAATGGCTTTTAAAACAATATTGCTCCTCTTTTGAATTATCCTTTATCAAACATAGCCTAGATGTGGGTGTTCACTCGGATGCCATAATTTCTAACCCCCTCATAAATACTTGTGGACCTCACCTATTTTTAATGAGGGAAGTATATTTCTGGAAGCAAATTAATGAATGATCTATTTTTCTATATTTCAACTACAAAACTATGAATACTACTTATTAAAAGGCAAGTTATATCCGCAAAAATATCCAGAGAGGTATAATTACATAATAGGGAAAAAACAGGGTGTCCACGAATTCTTATGAGTGGGCGAAAGACTATGGCATCCGAGTTTACCTTGGGCAAAACGGGTGGTGTATATTTTAACCCACGCGCCAGGGAGCTAAATTCTCAACCTTCCTTTTATATCAGCCCCATTCAGCCAACTGTTTTTAAGACGTTTATCCCCATCCAGGTGTCGATTTCTTCCTGGCGAGCGATAGCGAGCCAGCATTGTATGGATAAATCTGGCTTCGCCAGAATTTAGCTTGCAGCCAAAACAAATATACATATATATATATGCTGGCTCGCTACCGCTCGCCAGGAAAATATTGACACCTGGATGGGGGTAAACGTCTTAAAACAGTAGGCTGAATGGGACCGAATGGATACAAGCCAGAGAAAGGGAGAAAAGGAGAGAAAAAAAACAGGTCACTCCCCTTAACCCACGCGCCAGGGAGCTAAATTCTCAACCTTCCTTTTTCTAAATGGACTTAACCTCTTCAGTACCGGTGACGTGTTTTTGTCTTTGGATTTCAGCTACATTCAGGCGATTTTATGAAGCTTAGGAAGGATATAGGGTTGCTAAAAGGATTCATTAAGGGGAGGTCTCCACTTGAGGGATTTTTTTCTTGACCCCTTTCTCCCTCATGGTTAGCCCCATTGTTTTTGAAATTTTAAGACGTTTGCCCTTATAAGTTTGGTGATTTTAAGAATGTCCGCCCCATTCTGTCAATTTTAAGACCTTTCGTGCAATTTAGGTGTCGATTTTATCCTGGCGAGCGATAGCGACCCTGTAATTTAAGAGTAACCGGCCTTCGGCCGGGATATTTTTCTACCAAAAAAATTACAAATTTATCTTGAAAGGGGGTCAAGGGGGTGACATTTTAAGATTGCTGGAGGAGTAGGAAACAAACTAGAAACCTCCCCTAAAGATAGTCTGTAGCATTTTGATTGATAAACTTCCTTCCTAAGTTGAATAAAATTGTCTGATAGATGCCAGAATATAATGAAAAGCACGTCACCGGTACTAAATGGGTAGTTGCTTTTTCTCCCTCGTATTTAGTCCCATTAGCTTTGAGAGTTTAAGAAGTTCGTCCCATTAGTTTGGCGATTTTAAGATCGTTCGCCCCATTGCTTTGTCATTATAATGATCTTATTTGCCATTTAGGTGTCGTGTTTTTTCCTGGCGAGCGATAACGAGCCTGCGATTCTAGAAAGATTTGTTTTTATCGAAAAATGTATTTATTTTGAAAAGGGGTCTAGAGGGTGTATTTTTAAGCTATATGGAGGTCTAGCGAGGTTACTATAAGATTAATAAGTACATAACTATATTAACCAAAAACTAACCACTACCCCCTTAACCCTTTGAGCACCATGGAGCGACGTGTGTTATCTTTTATGCTAGCTATATTTAGACGCTATTGTGCAGCTTAGGAAGGAGCTGCGGTCGTTAAAAGGGTCGGTTGAGATAGTTTGAAGCCTTATTATCGCTAGAGGTCCTTCCTAATCTGAATATAATCGTCTTAAAGGTTCCACAATATAATGAAAAAGACGTCATCGGTATTGTATGGGTTAAGGGGGGTGACCTGCTTTTTTATCAGAAACGTACATTATTATTGCATTTCTGTTTAATATCGATGTTCACGGCTCCAACTTCCTTATACTGTAGCCTGAAACTCGCAAGTGTCAAATTCTCACTACACTGGTGATTTAAGGTACATTAATGCAGTGGTCCTTTTCTCTCTTTCTCTGGCTTGTATCCACTCGGCCCCATTCAGCCAACTATTTTAAGACGTTTATCCCCATCTCGGTGTCAATTTCTTCCTGGCGAGCGATAGCGAGCCATCATTATATGAAGAAATCCGGCTTCGCCGGAGACATTTTTCTATCGAAAAATGTATAAATCTAGCCTGCTGTCAAACAAAAATATAAAATATGCTGGCTCGCTACCGCTCACCAGTAAAAATGTGACACCTGGATGGGGATAAACATCTTAAAACAGTAGGCTGAGTGGGGCCAAATGGATACAAGCCAGAGAAAGATAGAAAAGGACAGAACCAAAACAGGTGACCCCCCTTAATAGTTCAACCCACACCACCGGTTTGCTCATTATTATCCCAGCAACTCTGTTATGGAAGTTTGTTAAGGGGGTACTGCTTGGTTTATGGTCTGTATATTTATATATTAAGGGGGTACTGCTTGGTTTATGGTCTGTATATTGGTACTGCTTGTTTATTTATATATTAAGGGGGTACTGCTTGGTTTATGGTCTGTATATTTATATATTAAGGGGGTACTGCTTGGTTTATGGTCTGTATATTTATATATTAAGGGGGTACTGCTTGGTTTATGGTCTGTATATTTATATATTAAGGGGGTACTGCTTGGTTTATGGTCTGTATATTTATATTAAGGGGGTACTGCTTGGTTTATAGTCTATATATTAAGGGGGTACTGCTTGGTTTATAGTCTATATATTAAGGGGTACTGCTTGGTTTATGGTCTGTATATTTATATATTAAGGGGGTACTGCTTGGTTTATGGTCTGTATATTTATATATTAAGGGGGTACTGCTTGGTTTATGGTCTGTATATTTATATATTAAGGGGGTACTGCTTGGTTTATAGTCTATATATTAAGGGGTTACTGCTTGGTTTATAGTCTATATATTTATATTAAGGGGGTACTGCTTGGTTTATAGTCTATATATTAAGGGGGTACTGCTTGGTTTATAGTCTATATATTAAGGGGGTACTGCTTGGTTTATAGTCTATATATTAAGGGGGTACTGCTTGGTTTATGGTCTGTATATTTATATATTAAGGGGGTACTGCTTGGTTTATGGTCTGTATATTTATATATTAAGGGGGTACTGCTTGGTTTATGGTCTGTATATTTATATTAAGGGGGTACTGCTTGGTTTATGGTCTGTATATTTATATATTAAGGGGGTACTGCTTGGTTTATGGTCTGTATATTTATATATTAAGGGGTACTGCTTGGTTTATGGTCTGTATATTTATATATTAAGGGGGTACTGCTTGGTTTATGGTCTGTATATTTATATATTAAGGGGGTACTGCTTGGTTTATGGTCTGTATATTTATATATTAAGGGGGTACTGCTTGGTTTATGGTCTGTATATTTATATATTAAGGGGGTACTGCTTGTTTTATGGTCTGTATATTTATATATTAACCCCTCCAACCCGGATGGGCTCTTGAACGCCCATAACAACCTCGGCCCGCGCAACCCGGAAGGGCTCTTGAACGCCCATTGCTTGCATGCGTGCTTTCGAATGCCGCGCGTACATTTTCGGTATCGTGGGACGGTAGGTGGCGCCACCAGGCGTAAACTCCGCCACAGCAACAGTATCTACCCCGACGCCATCATGGACAGTACGCCAAATAGTGATTCCGCTGTGTCCGATACCGTGCTTCCTACGACGCCCTTGCTTGTTCGTCGCGCCTTACCCCGACGCCATCGCCTAAATGTGTTATCTCCCGGAGGTATTGAGACGACATTGAGACTTTATGAGCGAGCTGATGCCAAGCATAATGTTGATGATGAAGTCAGTGACGACTCCAGTAATTATAAGTCGAGTGATTATGGCCATGAGAGTGATAAAGAAGAGCAATTCCTGGGATTTGCGAGAGAACATGACAGTGATGAGAGTGATGAAGGTGATGTACCAGTTGTTGAGGAAGCTGGTTTACCTAAAGACAGTGAACTTGAGAGAGTGAGCGAGTGGGAGAGTTCAAGGTCACTCACCAAATTTCGCTTAAGTGACACGACGCCAAGCCCTTCCCCTGGTAAATCGCCTTTCAAGCTACATTTGTATAAGCAGAAAATACTTGAGAAGGCGGCCGCGGCAGCTAGGGAACAAGCAAAACTACTTGGTGAGGATGAGGCTGTGAGTGAGGGTCAGCGTGGTGACCCTTCTCGTCCGCCATTGTCTCCCTTATCTACCCACGCCACCCAAGATGACCCGGATGCCCCGCATCTGCTTTCTTCCCCACCACCCCACCATTGCCAAGGGTTGAGGACCCCACACTTTCGGCCTATTTGCCTCCTAGGTCCCCCGACAGGAGACATACTGCTGCCGAAAAGGGGAAAGGTAGGAAATATACCAAGAAAATTAAGAAAAGTAAGAGAGTTTTGTTCGAGGCTCCCGCGGCGTCCACCCCGGCCGGCCCCAGCCATACGTCCCCGCAACTTTCCCCACGGTCCTCCCCACCTCTCCCGCCTTCAACATGTCTTCCTGAAGAAGTCTTTGAGCTCGCATCACCAATACCTGGCCCTAGTGACAGTGAAACATTGCTTTCTGTCACTCGTCGCAGGCCAAGGAGCCCGGGACCTCGGGGGGACACAGCCTCACCTGCCACTCCTTCCCCACCTCGCCCACCCGCACGCCGCCCACGCATCACTGGTTCCCCGCCAGATTATGTGGGGGCCACTGATGATGAAGGGCACCTCTCTGAAGACTCTGGCCATGATTACATAGGTCCACCGTCAGGGCAAGATGACCACTCTGACGATGACTATATGGACATCGACGACCCTCGACCCATCCGCTTGGCCCGGCGTCGTGCTGCCCGTCGTGCTGCCCACCGCCCTGGCCGCCGCCCTCGCCGCCCTAGGGCGCGCGCCTCCCGAGTTGGCCGTGGGCGTGCTGGGCCACCAGCTGGAGCTCCTCGTCAGCGTAGACAAGACCCATTCTACGTTTTTCAGTGGCAAGACGTAGTTGATGAGGATGCATACAACCCTGATGTGCCAGCTTTTGATGAGGTACTGGAGGGTTCAGGCGTTACCCCCAATTTTCCTGCAGGCCCCAATGCTCCACCACACGAACTGTTTGAGGCCTTCTTTGATGAGGAGGTGGTAGGCTATGTTGTCAAAGAGACAAATAAGCAGCACCAATTCCAGGTCCACTTTTTGGGAAAGGTGACCAAGGGCCACATGAGGCAGTGGACCCCAGTGACTCATAAAGAGTTCATGGTGTTCCTGGCACTCACCATGCTAATGCCTCATGTCAAGAAGCATAGGTTGCCTGACTATTGGATCACCAATGATCTGATATCCACCCCTGCCTTCAGGAAATATATGTCTCGCGACCGGTACCTTGATATCCTCGCAGCGCTCCATCTTGTCACCAACCTTGACGTCCACCTCCCAGACAAGCTGTGGAAGATTAGGACGTTGTATGAGATGATGCGAGAACGCTTCACCTCCTACTTCAAGCCCTTCCGCAAGGTCGTCATTGACGAGTCTCTTGTGCTGTTCCGGGGAAAACTCAGCTTCCGGCAGTACATCCCCTCAAAAAGACATCGCTTTGGCATAAAATTCTTTGTGCTGTGCGACTGCCAAACTGGCTATGTCCTGGACTTCCTGGTCTACAGCGGGAAGGAAGGGGACTTGCTTGTGGACCCCCTCATTGGCTTTGGCGGAGCAGTGGTGCAAGCCATGATGGACCGCTACTTTCATAAGAATCACGTCCTCTACACGGACAATTATTACACGTCCCCCACTCTCTCACAGTACCTGCATGAGCGCAAGACGGGGACTGTAGGCACAGTACGAGGGAAAAGGAAGGGCATGCCACCTTTCCCTCCAAAGACCAAAAAAGGTGATGTGTTCAAGAAGAAGTCGGGGCCCATTCTGGCTATCCACTGGCACGACCAGCGGAAGGTCAACCTCCTGACCACCATCCACAAGGGGGAAATGGTGGAGACTGGCAAGGTGGATCGCCGCACCCAGGCCAGGGTGACCAAGCCCGATGCTGTCCTGGACTACAACATCAACATGAGGCTGGTGGACAAGTCCGACATGCAGATAGGCTTCATTGACTGCCTGCGTACCTCGTGCAGATGGTACAAAAAGTTCTTTCTGCATATGGTGGACATGTCAGTTCTGAATGCCTACAACATATACAAGCTTCGGAATGTGAACACACCCATGAAGTTCAATAGCCTGCGGAGGTTCCAAAAGCAGGTGTTGACGGAGCTCCTGGAGAAGTATGCTATGCCACAGAGGGCAGTGGCACATCCTGGGCCCGCCGTTATTGACCGCTTGCAGTCTGCTCAATACTTGACTAGGCACAGGCTTGGTTCCCTGCCTCAGAATGAATCCGGAAGAACACAGCAGAAGCGGTGCCATGTCTGCTACAACAGCAGGGTGAAGCCGAGGTCAGGTAAAAAGTCAACCCTGGAGTGTGTGGAGTGCAAGGTGGCACTCTGTGCTGTAGATTGCTTCTTTGATTACCACTCCAAGCTGGAGTTCTAATAATCATACTGAAATTGCCAAATAAAATGACAATATGTACACTATAATTATATATAGGCAAAAAGTGGAAGAAAACCAATGTATTGTAATACAAAAGTCATGTATTATGAGAACATTGATACAAATACAATTACACCATAATAATATGTGAAAGTGACACATATGTATATACCAAGTGACATTCATATGATTAGAACCTATAGAAATATAGAAATCAGTGAAAAAAGACACAATAAATTGTATATAAATCGTTTACAAATCATATAACTAAGTGAAAGTGACACAAGACCTAATATTTGATGGCCAAAGTATAATAAACACCTGTGATAACGAATACTCAGTGCCTAATACAACAATAACCTACCTCAATTACTAATAAAATGTACGGTATCGAGTGAAAATGAGCATTATCAGTGACAGTGACACTCTCTAAAGCATATTTGTCAAAGTGAAAGTGACACAAGACCTAATATTTGATGGCCAAACTATAATAAACACCTGTGATAACGAATAATCAGTGCCTAATACAACAATAACCTACCTCAATTACTAATAAAATGTACGGTATCGAGTGAAAATGAGCATTATCAGTGACAGTGACACTCTCTAAAGCATATTTGTCAAAGTGAAAGTGACACAAGACCTAATATTTGATGGCCAAAGTATAATAAACACCTGTGATAACGAATAATCAGTGCCTAATACAACAATAACCTACCTCAATTACTAATAAAATGTACGGTATCGAGTGAAAATGAGCATTATCAGTGACAGTGACACTCTAAAGCATATTTGTCAAAGTGAAAGTGACACAAGACCTAATATTTGATGGCCAAAGTATAATAAACACCTGTGATAACGAATAATCAGTGCCTAATACAACAATAAGCTACCTCAATTACTAATAAAATGTACGGTATCGAGTGAAAATTAGCAATATCAGTGACAGTGATACCCTAATAAACATATTTTATATAATTGGCCTCAAAATAACTAGAAAATATCAAATAAACATCACATTCTCAATATCAAACACTAAAATCGTCTAAGGGAGATAAATACTTTGGCGCGGCGAGCGGCTAGGTGCGTCGTAGCCATGGCCGAGGCGACGCGTCCGAACGCGGGAAGAATTTGCCGCCGAAAAGCACTCGTCTTCCCGCGCTCACCATTATGCAACCAGAGGGGCTAGAGACCTCTACTCAACGCCATTCGACAGAGGAAGGTTTGTGGAACATTATTCTTTTTTATTTACAACATTACATGACATATTCATTGACTTACAGAGTAGTTAACATAGGCCAAAGATCGTCAAAACACCCGGTACCGGAGCACAGTCGCAAGCTATAGCCCCCGGGGCTGGAGGGTTAAGGGGGTACTGCTTGGTTTATGGTCTGTATATTTATATATTAAGGGGGTACTGCTTGGTTTATGGTCTGTATATTTATATATTAAGGGGGTACTTCTTGGTTTATGGTCTGTATATTTATATATTAAGGGGGTACTGCTTGGTTTATGGTCTGTATATTTATATATTAAGGGGGTACTGCTTGGTTTATGGTCTGTATATTTATATATTAAGGGGGTACTGCTTGGTTTATGGTCTGTATATTTATATGTTAATATGTTTTGTTTAGTTTCCTCGCTGGACCTCCATCAAGCTTAGAAAAACATCCCCTAGACGCCCATTCAAGATAAATGTGTACATATTTCGATAGACAATTTCCCGGCCTTCCCGGTTCCTTCTAAAAGTAGAGGCTCGCTTTCGCTCGCTAGGAAAAAATCAACACCTAAAGGGCACGAAAGGTCTTGATATTGACAAGAAAATTAGGCGAAAGTCTCAAAACTGCCAAACTAACTGAACGAACGTCTTAAAACCTCAAAAATAATATGCTAAACATGAGGGAGAAGGGGGTCTAGAAAAAGCGAGTACTACCCCTTCAGGTTTGACTATAGTCTGTTTAATTCCAGCTGACGGTAAATTTACAGGTTCTCCTCTTGATTACCCAGCCATTACGAAGATTATATTGTATCGTATATGTTGTTGATTGTGAACACCTGGTATTATATTGTATCGTATATGTTGTTGATTATGATCACCTGGTATTATATTGTATCGTATATGTTGTTGATTATGAACACCTGGTATTATATTGTATCGTATATGTTGTTGATTGTGAACACCTGGTATTATATTGTATCGTATATGTTGTTGATTGTGAACACCTGGTATTATATTGTATCGTATATGTTGTTGATTGTGAACACCTGGTATTATATTGTATCGTATATGTTGTTGATTGTGAACACCTGGTATTATATTGTATCGTATATGTTGTTGATTGTGAACACCTGGTATTATATTGTATCGGATATGTTGTTGATTATGAACACCTGGTATTATATTGTATCGTATATGTTGTTGATTATGAACACCTGGTATTATATTGTATCGTATATGTTGTTGATTGTGATCACCTGGTATTTATAGGATACAGAGACACACGGGTATTATAGGTAGCGCCAACCAACTTGACAATATTCTGGACCCCTTAACTTCTTATGACTCAAAATGAATGAAAGCAATCGGGCTGACATTTCTATCATTTCGGAAGAGTCCATCAGGAAATAGGAAATAGCCAGTTTGCTCAAGGTCCTTTTGATTTACGAAGTGGTCAGGGATCGAGATAATTGTCAAGTTCGTTGGCGCTACCTATAGTTATATGTTTGTCCAATAATTATCGATAAATTAATTGCTAAAAGGTTCAATTTCCCGTCTACTGGAAATAAACCGACTATAGTTTTAAATCAACTCTAATGATCTACCTTAAGGGGGTAGTGCTTGTTTGTTTGGCCTGTATATTTATATATTTATATATGTTTTAGTTTCCTCGCTAGACTTCAATCAAGCTTTAAAAAAACACGCCCTAGACCCCCTTTCAAGATAAAAAAAAAACATTTTTCAGTAGAAAAATGTCCCGGCCGAAGGTCGGTTCCTTCTAAAATTACAGGCTCGCTATCGCTCGCCGGAAAAAATCAATACCTAAATGGCATGAAAGGTCTTAATATTGATAAAGAAATCGGGCGAAAGGTCTCAAAATTGCCAAACTAACGGAAATAACGTCTTAAAATCTCAAAGCTAATATGTAAAACATGAGGGAGAAGGGGGTCCAGAAAGAACGAGTAGTACCCCCTTAACTTATTTGGCAATAAAAATGCAATGAAAACACAAAATGTTGCAATAGTAATACATATGTCGCTTAAAAATTCCTGGTAAAACGTTTCTGTGACTCGGCCCATACTCTGAACGTTTCTGTGACTCGGCCCATACTCTGAACGTTTCTGTGACTCGGCCCATACTCTGAACGTTTCTGTGACTCGGCCCATACTCTGAACGTTCCATTCCCTAATATTCGTAGGTGACGAATACACACGAATGCCGGCTGGACACATCATCATCCGAGGACAAGTAAAGCGTGGTTAAGGGAAGATTTATATTTGTTTTTTTATCTACTTAGTTATTATTATTATTTCTGCTTTATATAGATTCCTCTCTAGACCTCCATCAATCTAAACAAAACATACCCACCGAACCCCCTTTCGAGATACATTTGTACATTTTTCGGTTGAAAAATGCTGCGTCCGAAGGCCGAGTCCTCCTAAATTGCTGGCTCGCTATCGCTCGTCAGGAACAGATCAACACCTACTGGCACGAAAGGTACTTGAAATCACCAAACTAATGAACCTAATGTCTTAATTCTCAAAACAAATAGGGCTTAACTTTTGATAGACAACAAGATCAGGACTGTCTTGTCTGGAGCGGTGTGAACTCTATATCCCGAGTCCCTTATTCAAACCACCATCTTAAGAAGCCCGGCCTACATTTTTAACTGTTTTGATAGCTTAGTGCTTAGTGTATGGAATTTCGGTGTGAGTATCCTAGGTTCGAGTCCTTGGAGCACCACATGTAGCCTATTCATTACTTTCATTGATTTCACTAGTTAGGTTTATTTGTAAATTGATTGGTTTGTTGGTGAAAACAAATATGGATATATTTGGCATTGGTATCGGCAACTTGGCTGAAAATCATGTTTTACACCTTGCTGAAGTTTGATATAGCATGATTTAAAAGCTTCCCAGCCAAATGGGTTTTTTTTTTCCACATATAAACAACACAAAATGACGCTCGTGTCCTTTCTTAATGGCTTTTTCTGGCGAATTTCGTTCATCATTGCAATTGTCAACATTTCGAGACTTTTAACTTTTTTATTTGAGAGTGAAGGAGACAGAAGGGAAAGTTGCCTATAACAAGTGTCCCCCAAAAGGTGAAAGAGTGTCAAAGAGATAACATCAAGGTATACATAAGACATCGGCAACTATTCTTATGTTATATTGTAATATTGTATGTATGTATGTATATACTCAGGCACTTACCCCATTGCTGGGGGTGGCCGACACGAGACAGAGCCCGAATAGAAACAACATTTAAAGTTCCTAATCTCAGGGTTCGTGATCACTTTCGCGTTTTCTCGCTCGTTTCTCTGTCTCGTCGAGTAGGAGAATTATACGAGGGGGGGTGGGGCGCGGGCGGCGGGAGGGGGGGGGGGGGGGGGAGGATTCCTAGAACCCCTGTGCCCAGAAGGAAAAGTAGACAGACAGATACAGCTATGATTGGGTAGAGGATGCCAGACCTCACTCTGAATAGGACCAGGTTGAAATATCATACGACTTTAATTTAGAAGCTCCCCAGTTCAAAGTTGTTGGGAAAATCGCCCGTGTCCTAGATTAACTTGAGCCTAAGTGAGGAGGGGGAGGCCTTGGGTGGGGGTTGGGCTGGGCAGGCAGAACCAATCCTCAAATACCGTGTGCCATACAGACCCCGTGGTGGCGCCAGACTGGGACCTAATGGGCTATTGTTGGTGGGAGTGGGAGGCTGGGTGGGTGGCTGGGATTGGATGTGGGAAGGTACTGTAGGTGGTTGTGGGCCTGAGAGTAGGTGGGTGAAAATGGATGTGGAAAGGTGGGAGTGGTAGGGGGTGGGGGTGGCTGGCTGAGAGTGGGTGTGGGAAAGTAGGTGGGTGGGAGGCTGAGAGTGGGTTTGGGAGGGTAGGTGGGTGGCTGAGAGTGGGTGTGGAAAGGTAGGTGAGTGGATGGGAGGCTGAGAGTGAGTGTGGAAAGGTAGGTGGGTGGATGGGAGTGGGTGTGGGAAGGTAGGTGGGAGGCTGAGAGTGGGTGTGGGAAGGTAGGTGGGGGGGTGGGTGGCTGAGAGTGGGTGTGGGAAGGTAGGTGGGTGGGTGGGTTGCTGAGAGTGGGTGTGGGAAGGTAGGTGGGTGAATGGGAGGCTGAGAGTGGGTGTGGGAAGGTAGGTGGGTGGCTGGGAGGCTGAGAGTGGTTGTGGGAAGGTAGGTGGGTGTGAGGCTGAGAGTGGGTGTGGGAAGGTAGGTGGGAGGCTGAGAGTGGTTGTGGGAAGGTAGGTGGGTGTAGGGCTGAGAGTGGGTGTGGGAAGGTAGGTGGGTGGGTGGGAGTGGGTGTGGGGGCAGAGTGGGAAAGTGTGAGAGAGGGAGAAGCTGAAGGAGGAGCTGTGGGATGTAAAGTGGCAGGAAGTGTGGAGTGGATCCGGAGGTGGAAGAGACGGTGAGTGAAAGAGTAGCGTGCTCATTGGAAAAGTGTGTGTGTGAGAGAGAGAGAGAGAGAGAGAGAGAATGAGAGTGAGTGTCTGTTTGTGTATGTCTGTGTGGTTGTGTTGTGTGTGTGTGTGTGTGTGTGTGTGTGTCCAGCCCTCCAATCCAAGAATTAACAAATGTTCTCGGTCTTTCCTCTGATCAACAAGTAAACTCTAGAACTCTCCTTCAATCTTTCTTTTTTCCGTCCTACAACTTCGACTGCTTTAAATTTTGTGTGCTGAGGCATTATGACCCCAATATACCTTGAATTTGGCTCACTGTCTTTATTTTGGCTTTGGGGGAGACAGTCATAAAACAAAAATTATTAAGAATGTATATACAAATAAAATATAATTGTGAGTACCTCAGCTCTCAGTCTCCCATGTAGACACTTCACACAGGAATTCAGAATTGTCAAGGTCAGATATAGTGCCACCTCAGACCTCAACCAATACCCAGATCTCTGACAATACCCCAACCCTCGTTCCTGATGAAGATGGTTTTCAGCTCGCAAGAAATGGTGTACGCCCAGGTACTGCTACCAAGAATGTCATCCCTATAACAATGTGCCAAAACCATTTCCAAATTCTCGCTACCGATGAAGAAGAAGTAAAGGAGGAAGCACGGCTTGTGGGGGACTCCATGGTACACGGCAAACTCAAGGAGTTCTGCGCCTGGTCACCCGGGACCAGAAAGCGATTCTGTATCCCGGGTGGCGGCGTGGACGACGTCATTGCTGCTGTTGACGAGGTGACCGGACTGGCCCCCTCAAACACAACCTATGTCATACATGTCGGATCAAATGACGTCCAGCGCACATGATCAGAAGAACTCTTGAACAAAACAAGCAGCTTATCAAGATATCTATCTATCTATCCATCTATCTATCTATCTATATACTTAGACCCAATCCACACTTTTCCGGGGGTTTTTTGCGGGGGGGGGGGGGAGGGGGGCACTGAAAACAGAGCAAGAATATGGACAATACAAAAAACAACAGAAAACAATGAACACACAAAAACAAACTACAAATTCACACACATCTAGGTCATCCAGGAGACCAGGGTCACCAAGGTCCCTCAAGCACTCCCCCGGCCCCCAACCACCCGGACAGGTTCCGATCTCGGCAGGCAAACATGCAGCGGAGCCGAAGCCACAAACCCGCTCACCACACTTCCAGGCTCACCCTTCATATAAATCGTCTCCCCAGGCCAGGCGCCTGATGGATTATTATCTAGTCCATCTTGCGCCCGACCCCTTCCCCCAAATAACCACGTGTTCACTTATCTATTCACAAGCATTCCCCATTCATTCCTGTTTATTACCACTTCCCTTGCCTGATCTATAGTCATTCCTCTATCATCCAAAGCTTGTCTTACACAGTCTCTCCATCTTAATGGGGGTCTTCCTGCCCTTCTATATCCCCTTGTATCTAACTCACAAGATTACTCATGACATACCAGGAAAAATCTAGTAGGATCATCATCTCAGGCATCATTCCCCGGATTAACGCAAAGAATCTCTTATGGTCCACAGCCACGAATATAAATCGTCAACTCGCCAACATCTGCAGGGAAGAGAACATCGGCTTCATCAACACTTGGGATAATTTCTACCATGATTAACATTTGTTCTCAAGAGACGGTGTCCACCTAAACCCGGTAGGAGTTGCCCGGTTTGGCCGTCTGCTGAATGATGCCGTAATAGACCTTCATTAAATAAACAGGGCCAACAGTCATCAGAACGGGAGAACAACTTAAATCTCAGAAGAAATACAAACCCAAGACAAGCAAAATCATCAAATACATGTGGCGAGCATCAAATGATATCAAGAACCACATCTCTAAAGGTCTTCTTCATGAATGCTTGAAGTATATGCAATACATTTTCAGAACTACAGTAGAGGAACTCGTGTTTACAGAAAATGTTGATGTAATCGGCATAACAGAGTCTTGGCTAAATACGGAAGACAGACTTCTTAGCAGAGTTTTCACTTCCCAGCTATGTAATGTTTGAGAAAAGCAGAGTTTTTCATCAAAGAAAGTCTTAGCCCAATTCTCTTGTCAAAGCCTCAAATAGTAAATATTGATTCATCTTATGTGCTAATAAAAAAACAATAAAGGAATAAAAATAATCCTAGCATTAATATACAGGCCCCTAGCCAAACCGACCAAGAAATTTACGAGGAAATTGCAGAAATAAGTAACATACACGATACTATAGTATAATTTTTGGTGACTTTAATTTACCAGTGACCAAGTGGGGCGATACTCTTACTTCACACTCCAGACACGATCTGTATGCCATCCTACAAGAAAGCTCCCTTCATCAATTTGTTCAATCTCCAACCCGCGGTAATAATGTTCTTGACCTTATACTTGCAACAAAAGAAGACTTGATCGATAACGTGACTGTTGGTGATGAATCTGCAATAGTGACCACCATACGATAACTTTCAGTATAATATTTAATACCAATAAACTCAATACCAGCGATAAGAAAATTCCAAATTTCAAGCGAGCAAATTTCCATAAACTTAGAACAAAATTTAAAGAAGCCAATTGGAGTTTTCTATACAATAATGAGATAAACAAATCATGGAAAGTTTTCACAGAAATTTACACGAACACAGTATGCGAGTGCATACCATCAAAAAATAGAAGATCTGCACATAATAACAACCCTAAATGGTAGAATAGAGAAATAACTGAATGTCTACTCGCTAAAAAGAGAGATTAACCCTCTCCGACATATGACGCAATTTTGAGCCTATTAGGGATACTTTAAAGCCTTTATTACCATCAGGGGTATTTACAAACCTTTAGTTTAGTTACTTCAACCTCTGCAGTTGTCTTTGAGTTAGCTGTGGGCAGAAAACTAATTTTGGAGAGGTAATTATAAGAGTGAGAGAACTCTATTTCTTATTGCTAAGCTGGCAACCTCTGCGTCATATGAGTCTGAAGGGGTTAAAAACCTTCGATAACGATGAAAATAGACAGGCCTTCAGAGATCTACGACGTAAATCCAAAAGGTTAATTAAACAAAGTAAAAACACTTTGAAGTTACATGTTGCTAATCAAAGCAAGACTAACCCAAAATAATTCTACAATTACATCAGGAAGAAGAAAGTGGTGACTTCAACGATTGGACCCTTGGTACATGTAAATGGAGATTTTACCAATGAAGATGCCAAAATGAGTAATACTCTCAACAACGTCTTTGCATGTCTTTACATCAGAAGGCCTAAATGACATCACTACAGTACCGCCAGTACAGACAAACAATTTGGAAGTTCTTAGAAATATCAGCATTACTGAGGCAGAGGTACTGAGATGTTTAGATAACCTCAATGAAAGCAAATCACCTGAACCCGATACGATTTCTCCTAGAGTTCTTAAAGAAGCTAAATGCGAGTTCTCCAAACACCTGACGCTGATCTTTAACAAATCCTTGGAAACCGGCGAAATATCTGATGAATGCAAGCTTGCGAACGTAACACCAATTTAAAAAAAAGGTAAATCTTTGTTTAGCAATTATCGTCCAATCAGCTTGACCTCAGTAGTATGCAAAATACTAGAAACAATAATAAGAAACAGACTCGTTAATCATTTGGAGGAAAATAATATACTAAAAGACACACAACATGGTTTTTGCAAACAAGTTCCTGCTTAACAAACCTTTTAGACTTCTTCCATGACATCCTAAATCTATATGACGCAAGTAAAGCTGTAGATATTATATACTTAGATTTCCAGAAAGCCTTTGATAAAGTTCCACACAAACGGTTAGTGATGAAATTAAAAACACATGGAATACAAGGTGGCGTTCCACAGTGGATAGAAAATTGGCTTAGTGAAAGGAAACAAAGAGTAGTTATTAATGGGAAAGCATCAAGGTGGACCAATGTAACTAGTGGTGTACCTCAAGGATCAGTGCTGGGGCCAGTCCTTTTCCTAATTTACATTAACGACATAGATGAGGGTCTCACCTGTACAATCTCAAAGTTTGCAGATGACACAATACTCACAAATACCGTACTGACAAATGAACATGTTGAAGATATGCAAAACAATCTAAAAAAAACTTTCAGAACGGGCTAAAATCTGGCAAATGTGTTTCAATGAAGATAAGTGAAAAGTACTTCATATCGGATACCGCAATGAAAAAGCAGACTACTCGATGAATGGCACCCAGCTAAAGAGTGTAGACAGAGAAACCGATTTAGGAGTAACAAAATCTAGTAACTTATAACCAAGTCAGCATTGTGCTGAAGTTGTTAAGAAGGCAAACAAAATTATAGGTTTCATAGGTAGATCATTTGAACATAAATCAAAAGACATTATCCTCACCCTTTACAATTCATTAGTCCGTCCACTTTTGGAATACTGCATTCTTTTCTGGTGCCCTTACTATCAGAAAGATATAGACAAATTGGAACAAGTTAAACGTAGAGTTACCAAGATGATACCCTGTCTTTGGAACAAACCACACGAGGAACGTCTTAAAGAACTAAATTTATATCCATTAATCAAGCGCAGATTGAGAGGTGACCTTTTTCAAGTTTTCAAGATCATTAAAGGCATCGACAACATGAACTGTTATCAATATTTTACGATTGACCGATCAAACTACACTCTGGGAAATGGCTGCAAATTCATTGGTAAATTATTTAACTGTAACAAATCCAAGAATTTCTTCTTCAATCGAGTCGTCAACTTGTGGAATGAGATGTCATAGACTACAACACCGTTGATTCAAAGTCCGCCTAGACAAGCATCTTGCCCTGAACCCATGGTTGACTGCATTTGTAATTGAATATTTTCTTTAGTATACCATTTTGCAGCTCGAAATTGCCATTTCTCAGTATGAAATGACATTATAGCTGCTAGTTTGAATTTTAATCATATTTATTCGACAAATTTCCATTGGGTTTCGACAATCTTCACTAACAAGAGGCAAAATATAATTTTGAAATTAAAATTATTCATTTGTTTCGACGTAATGCAGTTGAAACCGGCAAATCCCACAAATTTCGTCATTTCGAAGCCTGACTTCGACAGAGTGAAGTCAGGATAGTCACGCAGCTATCAAATTCGGCAGTTTTAACCCACTAAATGGATATTTTGTGTGTACATTTCGACATTTGCAAATAGAATTTACACCAAATTCGACAATGCTACATTTGAAATGTTATAACTTAATTGTACATTACAGGCATAATACCACTTTATTATTCAAAAGTAGTTTATACATTCTTATATTATTATGAAACAGTTGATGAAGCACTACATTTCGAAACCGAATATATACAAGATGAGGAAAGGGTGATCCTAATCATTGATAATGCTAGAGTACACAGCAACCTGAACTATGTTGAGCACTGCCCTGTCCGGAAGCTCCCTCCTTATATACAGTCCTTTATTTAACCATATAGAAAATGGTTTCTCAAATGTAAAATGCGAGGTGGATGTAGTGGCCTTCTATAGGCGATCCATGGGGTACCTCCATAAATGTGAGGGTCGAGAGGATATTTGGGATGACTCAAACTGCAGGATAAACAATAAAGAACACCATGATAACCTTTGTTTATATACCTTTTATGTATAGTTACAAGCCTTTGTTATAAGTATTTTAACACAATTTAAATATAATAAAGAAGTAAAATGTAAAGTTAAATAACATGTTGGTTTGTACAATCTGTTTATTGGTTTATATATAGACGATGGTAATGAGCGTGAACCATTGTCGGCAATATATGAAAAACGTAATTTCAAAATATTCAAAATGTTAATTTAGATGCTTGATTGTAATTTGTTGGCCTGCATTAACGGCTTTAGAAAGTAATATGTCGATGTAGGATATTGATAAGTCTATCTGGATGCAAGAAGTCGAAATTAACATGAAATGCAATTTCTTTATGCAAAATGTCGATCTATTGCTACATGTCTATACTGGACCAATGCATTGTCTTTTAGAGATTGTATCAGTCGATTTAAAATTGCATCTTCTCGAACACATATGCAATAAGTCGAATTGTCAAACTCAATGCTGGAAAACTCTGAAAAAACGTCAATTCGAGCTGCAAAATGGTATAGTGTTTGTTCAATAAACTAATAGATCTTAATATAATTTCCCCTGCCATGAACTAAGCCCCAGGGTTGCACTTCCTTCTCACATCTTTCTCACATTCTCTTCGAATTACTGTTGCAACACTTGGAACAGCAGTGTTTTGGAGGGCAAGTAACCTCGAGAGGTCGCATGACCTGTTGTTGCTTGTTTTCCTTTGTATACCACCCAGGGATCTGTTCATCTGTCGCTCACACTGTCTCTTTTATTTTGTGGAATAGCAACTAGCGCTATGGGTAGTTTTGTATCCCATGTAATACAGTAAGTACCGGTACTAGGAACAAGTACTAGGGTTGGTTTTGTATCCAACCTACTGGGTACTAGAACATCGCACTAGCTGGAACGTAAAGAAGGGGTCTGCCTCGTATGGGCCAATAGGCCTTTTGCAGATTTCCATTTTTCTTATGTTCTTATGTAAGGGTTAATTGTGTATCCCATTTACTGGGTACAAGGAACCCGCACTATTTTTTTTTTTTTTTTTTTTTTTTCTATATTCCAACTTACTTTCTCTCGGGCATAGGCTGAGAGCCTTAACATTCACCGCTTTACAATGAACAGTGAAGCCCGTGAGGTCTTTTCCAGTCTAGGGAGTGAGACATGTGAAGCACGTAGAGCACAACGAGCACCTGCCATCTTGCCTTCACATGAGGCACGGTGCTCACTCATGGCCCAAAACGACCCCATCTCTGAAGCCACCTCGTTCCCATGCTTCACTGTCTCACCCCCTACACTCGGACTCTCACACTTACACACACACAACGCCACCTGTTGAGCAGATAACTCACCAGGCATTGCACCCCTATAGCATATTTTGAATATGGGAATATTCATACAGTGCTATTTAATCAGTGAACAATGAGGGTATTTTATTGACGTTTCGGTGGGCTTGTGGTAATGCACTGATACTAGGTACAGCACAAATTCCATCCCAATAATATCTTCCCATTGATACATCGGGATTTGAACCCGGGACCTTTGGATTACGAGCTGGTAGGTAAGAGTTAGTTTTGTATACCATTTACGGGGTACTAGGAAGCCACACTAGCTGGTAGGTAAGGGTTAGTTTTGTATCCCATTTACTGGGTACTAGGAAGCCACACTAGCTGGTAGGTAAGAGTTAGTTTTGTATACCATTTACTGGGCACTAGGAACCCACACCAGCTGGTAGGTAAGGGTTAGTGTTGTATACCATTTACTGGGCACTAAGAACCCACACTAGCTGGTAGGTGAGGGTTAGTGTTGTATACCATTTACTGGGCACTAAGAACCCACACTAGCTGGTAGGTGAGGGTTAGTGTTGTATACCATTTACTGGGCACTAAGAACCCGCACTAGCTGGTAGGTGAGGGTTAGTGTTGTATACCATTTACTGGGCACTAAGAACCCACACTAGCTGGTAGGTGAGGGTTAGTGTTGTATACCATCTACTGGGCACTACGAATCCGCACTAGCTGGTAGGTGAGGGTTAGTGTTGTATACCATCTACTGGGCACTACGAATCCGCACTAGCTGGTAGGTGAGGGTTAGTTTTGTATACCATTTACTGGATACTAGCAACCCGCACTAGCTGGTAGGTAAGCGTTAGTTTTGTATCACATTTACTGGATACTAGCAACCCGCACTAGCTGGTAGGTAAGGGTTAGTTTTGTATCCCACCTACTAGGTCTAGGTTAGGTTAGGTTTGGTTGTTTGGTTAGGTTAATACTCACGCTAGGCCTCAGAAACAGTAATCGTTAATAAAATGTTTAGCAAATTTTTTTTTTTTTTTTTAGTGTAAGTGACCCGGTAGACCACAGGCTAAAGTATGAATGTCCGGTAGACCGCACGCTAAAGTGGCACCTGTATGTGTATGTGTAAGTCTGTGTAGTACGTGCAAGTGTATATGTATCTATATGTGTGTGTGTGTGTGTGTGTGTGTGTGTGTGTGTGTGTGTCAGTCTCTCTTGTTTAGTGGAATACCAACTAGATTTATGTATATGTGTGTGGCTGTGTGTGTGTTTGTAAGTGTACCTAAGCGTGTGTTTGTGTGTGTAAGGGGGGCGGGGGGTCTGTCTCTCATACGGTCTCTCTCTTCTTTAGTGGAATATCAAGAAGATTTATGTTGCTTTGTACCTCTGTGTCCTTGTCAAACTGACCAACACATGGAGACGAATGCTTATGTAAGAACTGTTTATATGTTTTTGTAAATACGACTGCAAAATAATATATGTTATTGTTGTGTGTGAGGTGTGTTGTGGTTATATTTATTTATATATATATATTTGTTTTCATGTATTACCTCAAACTGCCTTATAGATTAACATTTCTGCAATGCTTTGTATGTATATTAATGAAAAACCATAATTGCTTTCCAAACAATTGTATATTTTGCAAGCTACGTCAAAAATGAAAGTGGATAATAATTAATATTGAATTTTCCTTAATATAAAGTTGCTAATTCAAATGTACTTTATGTTCAGTCATTAATCAGCGCTGTAGTCAATTTAATTCTAGTAATCTCAAATCCTAGAGTTCCATATCCATAATTATGTAATAAACTGAAGGAATAATTATTACTGTACAGTGACCTCCTATTTTTTTCCGAGTAATATGATACAGTTTAATGGATATATCCAACGGGCAGTATACTTCAGTCTCTCTAATCAATTATGTATGATGATATCTGCTCTATTTTATGCTCTGTTGATTCTAGTTACCATTAGACGATTACATTTGGCTTAAGAATTTTTTTCTGTATAGAAGAAAAAAAAAGCTAATGCGATCTCGAGTAACTTACGTGTATTATTTCGTCTACATATCTTTACATTTCTCGCTAACAGCATTAGATAATTATATTTAGTTCGGGATAGATCTTGGTCATGGGATTCATACAGTATGTGAAAAGGTGTGTTTAAATCCGTAGACTTTATCAAAACAACAGGATGCTGTGGAAAATATGGGATAAGGCTAAACAAATACAATTGAGGCGGTAAATGTATGTTATGTAAATACCATAATTAAATAGAAAGGGCCACTTCAAATTGTGATTATAGACAAATATCTTATTTTTCAAGAATGGTTTAGTTGGTGTGTGTCTAGCACTCTCTATACTGTATATGATATATGTTTTTCAATATCACCTTGCATACATTGATTGCTGCTATTATATGGAATCCAAATCCTACCAGTATTCATAAAATCAACCTATTCTGAAGCTCTTTAACTATTCTGAATGTTCAAACATTTGCATGTAATTGTCTATCCATAACACAACCAACATATTCAACAAATTGGAATGCATGACATATGTGTTTTCTACATTAACACATTGCGATCGCAGATATTCCATTTCTATTATTGTCCTAATTGTCCATGTTAGTGATACAAGTAATTAAATTATGAGTTTTGTGAACAACGCTTAGAATATTTGCAGCAGTTATTCATCTATTTATATATTTCATATTTGTAAATTGAAATACAAAATGAAATTGAAATGTTTTTAATTAGCCAAAAGAAAAAAAAAATATATATATATATATATAAATATATATACTGTATATATATACCCGGTATATATATATATATATATATATATATATATATACAGTATATATATATATATATATATATATATATATATATATATATATATATATATATATATATATATATATTATATATATACAGTATATATACAGTACATTGTAAACAAAAGTACATATTTCATATTGTTAAAAGGTTGAGCCTTACAAAAGTTAACTCTCCTAACAAATGCACATACATGTTTTGCCTCGAATTGAATCTCACATAATAGTTGCACTCATATTTTGGATAATACGGTACATAAGCATACTGCATATATTACACTTAATTGTCCACACCATTTATCCGTGTTGTAGGTCAATAGTTTACGCTGATTTGTCACGTACTCTAAGTCTTTAATTAATTACATGTTGTATTTGCTTGCCCAGCCACAATGCTGATGTTTGTGCTGACGGGTAAATGGAGAATAAATAAAGTAAAACATTAATTTACATACCTCATTCGACATACCCTTTGTATACCCTTGATTTGTATTCACTGTATGTAGCAAACATTTTCTTCTAAATATTACGAAGATATTTTTGAACATTTGTAGCTCGGATTATAAAAACAAATTAAGGCAACTGGGTTATTGTCAGAAAAGTTATATCAATTCATGGGTAGGTGCTTAAGAGTTCAAAATGGCGTCGTGTTGGTTATTTGTCCGATAAAAGGATCTCGGGATCAGATTATTTTCGTTAAGTCGGAAACGCAAGCTAAGCACTCTGACTCGATTTAACGCCATTCTTAATCTCATCCCATTATTAGTTTCTGGAAGTATGGTCGTATGATACAGATAAATAATAACAATTTGTGAGTTGTAGTCATGTAGTCGTTGATATAAAAGTCATGTTGATATAATAATGTATTGTAAAGTGAAAAAGGAGTAAATACTGTAGATATGTTTAATTTTCTCTCAAACTAATTTTTTATCGTTTGAGGGGTCATTAAACATATGATATCTCTCTCTTTATGTCTCTCTCTCTCTCTCTCTCTCTCTCTCTCTATCTATCTATCTCTCTATCTCTCTCTCTCTCTCTCTCTCTCTCTCTCTCTCTCTCTCTCTCTCTCTCTCTCTCTCACACACACACACACACACACCTATACATTCAATAACTTATGTACATACATGCAGAGAGAGAGAGAGAGAGAGAGAGAGAGAGAGAGAGAAAGAGAGAGAGAGAGAGAGAGAGAGAGAGAGAAAGAGAGAGAGCGAGAGAAAGTAGATAAGCACAAACAGTACAAAGGAGTACAAAGGAGTACAAAGGAAATCAAGCAACAACAGGTATAATGACCCTTCTAGGCTGCTTGTCCTCCAAAACACTGAGGATCAAGTGTCCAAACAGTGGTTTAGAGTGGGTAAGGGAACATTGGAAAGGGAACTACTGCCCTGGAACTAATGTCCGTGGCAGGACTAGGAAGTTAGTAGGGGACATATGGGTTAGTAACTGAGGGGAGGATAAAATAAAGTTATTCATTTACAAACGCAGTCAGTCGCGGGTTTGATGCGAGATATTTGTCTAGGCGGAGTTTAAATGAATCAACGGTGCTGCATGGGGAAGCCCATTCCACAAGTTGACAACTCGATTGAAGAAGAAATTCTTAGATTCGTGTGAGTTAAAAGATTTACCAATAATTTTGCAACCGTTTCCCCGCGTGTAATTAGATTGGTTGATAGTGAAGTACTTACTACAGTTCATATTGTCGATGCCTTTGATGATTTTGAACACTTGAATTAAGTCACCTCTTAATCTGCGCTGGGCTAAAGGAAATAGATTTAATTCTCTAAGACGCTCTTAGTATGGTTTGTTCTTTAGGCTAGGTATCATTTTGGTAACTCTACGTTGAACTCGTTCTAGCTTGTTTATGTCTTTTTGGTAATAAGGGCACCAGCATTGAACGCAGTATTCCAGAAGAGGGCGGACTAAGGAATTGTAAAGGGTTAGGATAACGTCTTTGGATTTATGCTCAAATGACCTGCCTATAAAGCCAATTATTTTGTTTGCCTTCTTAACAACTTCTGAACATTGTTGACTCGGTTTTAGGTTACTCGATATTGTTACTCCAATCAGCAATAGACAATCAGCAAGAACCTGGAGCACTAGCAAAGCCTCCCTTGTTATTGGCTATATAAGTTACTAACTATTTAAGGGGAGGTTTTTAGTTTGTTCCCTGGACCTCCACCAAGCTTCTAATTACACCCCTAAGACCCCCTTTCAAGATTTTGTTTTTACATTTCTCGGCAGAAAAAAAATCCGGCGAAGGCCGGTTCCTCTTCTATGAAAGGCTCGCTATCGCTCTTTACAAAAATAATCGACACCTAAATGGCAGGAAAGGTCTGAAAATGTACAGAAATGGGGCGAAACCTCTTAAAATCGCCAAACTAATGGGCCGAACGTTTCAAAATCTCAAAAGCAATGGGGCTAAATATGACGGAGAAAGGTAGCCAGATATAAATACCTCAAGTCATTGCAATATCCGATACAACTTACATATCGTCTCAGGATCACGAGCATGTTCCTTTATATGTATATATATATATATATATATATATATATATATATATATATATATATATATATATATATATATATATATATATATATATATATATATATATACACTGTATATATATATAATTATATATATATATATATATATATAATTATTATATATATATACTGTATATATATTTGTTTTAACCTTTTGCAATTTACATTCATTGCCGATGCTCTGAACGCTTATGAAAATATACACAAAACTCCACAATAATCTTTACGGTATTATATTTCGTACTCGGAAGTTTAAAAAATAATATACTGTAGAATCAAGTTAATCTACAAACTTCCTCTTGTATAGAATATAACGCTGATGCTCTGAAAGAAATTAAATATTGAATAAGTATGACCAGATTAAGGAGACAAATTACTTCATAGTACTGAAAGGGTAAACCATTTCAGTAACACGGCGTCTTGTTTTTGCATTCTTCCTAGATGATTTTGAATATAAACACCATGTGAGGAGGATCACTTTATTGACAACATTTGGCATAGAGGTTCATTACTTTGAGGGGATGTTTCCACTTGAATACAAAAAATCCCGATAGTTATAATTGCATTAAGAAAAACATAGGGGTTCGCAAATTCTTAAGAGTGGGCTAGAGGCTATGGCATCAGCGTGTACAATAAGGAAAATGTCTGCAATTGGTCGAGTGTGTTAAATGGGGGGGGGAGATGTTTCTATGCAACTTGGGAGATAATGCAAGGACACAAATAAATAGATAAAGGATAAATATCATGAAAACAAAACTTCAAGGTAATATTGCTGCATCATAGGACGGCAATTGTTGATGTTTGTGTTGCTGGGGAATGAGAGTCAATATTTATCTGAGTCACACGTTAGTTTTACCCACAATTTTTGCTAGGTTACTTTGTGTTTGGCAGCTTCTTAAGTCAAAGCTATAAATGTTTAGTTATTATTATTACGGTAATTATAGGGAAAAGGCTCGCACCCTTATTGTTCATGCTTTGTCCTCCTAATTTTGAGAAATTGGTGTTTTCATAGTTTTAGTTATAATTCCAATGTGGGATAACCCCCCTCACCCCCATGATTTATTGAAATCATTATCTTTGTTGCCAACAGGGCGTAAATAACGATTATACTCTATAATGAAGACGTTTATAAACAATGAGGATGGCCGAAGGAGCTCTGAGAGTAATTAGAATATCGGATTTATAAATGTGATCAAAATGATTCTCCCACAGTGGATTATACATGAGTAGCCTACATACAGTATAAGGATTACATAGACCTACATTGTCCCTAATAAATTATTTATAATAAGTCGGCGAGCCTATTCCCTATAATTATCATGTTTTTGTTTATGTATTTATTTATATATATTGTTTATTTGTTTATTTTATTTGTTTACATTTCAACCAACCTACCTTCATATTTGTTATCGGCACTAATCAAACAGACGCCCAAAATGTTGCCAGGATAAAGATTGCCAGATATCTCGTTCGTGTGACTCGATCTTAAGGCAGATTTACCCCAGAGTTTTCTCTTATATATTTGTTGTCAATGTTTGTTCCCCCGAAACTTTGCTCTATAATCTTGTGTCTTATTATTTTTCGTTAATATACTTGTATGATATTTGTACTACCTATAAATAATTGCCTTAACTCCAGTTGCATAAACCAGAAAATAATAACGTCAGAATGATACCCAAACTCAAGATGCCATTTAAAAGTGGGCAGAAAAAAATGTTTGTGTGACATGGCTACATAAAATGTTTGTGTGACATGGCTACATAAAATGTTTGTGTGACATGGCTACATAAAATGTTTGTGTGACATGGCTACATAAAATGTTTGTGTGACATGGCTACATAAAATGTTTGTGTGACATGGCTACATAAAATGTTTGTGTGACATGGCTAGATAAAATGTTTGTGTGACATGGCTACATAAAATGTTTGTGTGACATGGCTACATAAAATGTTTGTGTGACATGGCTACATAAAATGTTTGTGTGACATGGCTACATAAAATGTTTGTGTGACATGGCTAGATAAAATGTTTGTGTGACATGGCTACATAAAATGCTTGTGTGACATGGCTACATATAATGTTTGTGTGACATGGCTACATAAAATGCTTGTGTGACATGGCTACATAAAATGTTTGTGTGACATGGCTACATAAAATGTTTGTGTGACATGGCTACATAAAATGCTTGTGTGACATGGCTACATAAAATGTTTGTGTGACATGGCTACATAAAATGTTTGTGTGACATGGCTACATAAAATGTTTGTGTGACATGGCTACATAAAATGTTTGTGTGACATGGCTACATAAAATGTTTGTGTGACATGGCTACATAAAATGCTTGTGTGACATGGCTACATAAAATGTTTGTGTGACATGGCTACATAAAATGTTTGTGTGACATGGCTACATAAAGAAACACCCAAGGAAAGTTAATCTGTGGTTCTCCTTCAGTCCCTCAGGGTAGAGATTAAGGGGAGATGGATAGTTTGTCTGGTCCCCCTTCTTCCTCATGTTTAATTCCATTCGTTTTCAGATGTTATGACGTTCGGCTCATTAGTTTGGCGATTTTAAGACCTTTCGCATAATTTCTTTGTCAATATTAAGAATGTTCGTGTCATTTAGGTGTCGATTTTTTCCTGGCGAGCGATAGCTAGCCTGTAATTCAAAAGGAATCGGCCTTTGGCCGGGACATTTTTCTATCGAACAATTTAAAAATTTATCTTGAAGGAGGGTCTTGGGGGTGATTTTTTAAGTGTGATGGAGGTCTAGGAACGAAACTATAAAACAGATAAACATATACTGTATATAAATGAACACATTATATACGCCCATCCCCCCTCAACTCACTCTGGAGAAAAGGGAAAGTAGAAAGGGAAGAATAATTGAAAGCTCGATAAACTGATTTATATTCCTAAATACATACATACATACATACATACATACATACATACATACGTACATAAAATAGACAAATATACTGTATATATATACAGTATACAGTATATATATATATATATATATATATATATATACAGTATATATATATATATATATATATATATATATATATATATATATATATATATATATATATTGAGTATATATCACAAATACACGTGAGCCACTAAATGTTTCTAATCTCTCAGTGGGGTTCGAACCGCCGACCGTCAGGACGATAGCCGTCACTTGGTGTAGTTGATTAAAGTGTCGGCTATCGTCCTGACGGTCGGCGGTTCGAACCCCACTGAGAGATTAGAAACACATATATATATATATATATATATATATATATATATATATATATATATATAAAGAGAGAGAGACAGAGAAAGAGAGAGAGAGAGAGAGAGAGAGAGAGAGAGAGAGAGAGAGAGAGAGAGAGAGAGAGAGAGAGAGAGAGAGAGAGAGGAAGCGAGAATACAAAGGAACAATACGAAAGATAGATAAAAGCGAGGAAGGGTTGATAACAGTGGGTTAGCAAAATGGGAGAGTGTAAAAATGGTCAGCACACGATCGGATTAAGGACTGGTTTATATTTGGTTGCTTATTTAATGATCGCAAAACTAATAGGGCTAAGCATGAGGGAGAAAGGTGTCAACAAATAGCTAAACAAAAATAAACTTAAGACAGTCATCACATTTGTACACCATTAATAACAAATTCACAGCCCTTCTTTTACCTTATGCATTTACTTCATGCATATACCACTGTTACTTCATGCATATACCACTGTTACTTCATGCATATACCACTGTTACTTCATGCATATACCACTGTTACTTCATGCATATACCACTGTTACTTCATGCATATACCACTGTTACTTCATGCATATACCACTGTTACTTCATGCATATGCATATACCACTGTTACTTCATGCATATACCACTGTTACTTCATGCATATACCACTGTTACTTCATGCATATACCACTGTTACTTCATGCATATACCACTGTTACTTCATGCATATACCACTTTACTTCATGCATATACCACTGTTACTTCATGCATATACCACTGTTACTTCATGCATATACCACTGTTACTTCATGCATATACCACTGTTACTTCATGCATATACCACTGTTACTTCATGCATATACCACTGTTACTTCATGCATATACCACTGTTACTTCATGCATATACCACTGTTACTTCATGCATATACCACTGTTACTTCATGCATATACCACTGTTACTTCATGCATATACCACTGTTACTTCATGCATATACCACTGTTACTTCATGCATATACCACTGTTACTTCATGCATATACCACTGTTACTTCATGCATATACCACTGTTACTTCATGCATATACCACTGTTACTTCATGCATATACCACTGTTACTTCATGCATATACCACTGTTACTTCATGCATATACCACTGTTACTTCATGCATATACCACTGTTACTTCATGCATATACCACTGTTACTTCATGCATATACCACTGTTACTTCATGCATATACCACTGTTACTTCATGCATATACCACTGTTACTTCATGCATATACCACTGTTACTTCATGCATATACCACTTTACTTCATGCATATACCACTGTTACTTCATGCATATACCACTGTTACTTCATGCATATACCACTGTTACTTCATGCATATACCACTTTACTTCATGCATATACCACTGTTACTTCATGCATATACCACTTTACTTCATGCATATACCACTGTTACTTCATGCATATACCACTGTTACTTCATGCATATACCACTGTTACTTCATGCATATACCACTGTTACTTCATGCATATACCACTGTTACTTCATGCATATACCACTGTTACTTCATGCATATACCACTGTTACTTCATGCATATACCACTGTTACTTCATGCATATACCACTGTTACTTCATGCATATACCACTTTACTTCATGCATATACCACTGTTACTTCATGCATATACCACTGTTACTTCATGCATATACCACTTTACTTCATGCATATACCACTGTTACTTCATGCATATACCACTGTTACTTCATGCATATACCACTTTACTTCATGCATATACCACTTTATTTCATGCATATACCACTTTACTTCATGCATATACCACTTTACTTCATGCATATACCACTGTTACTTAACACGCTGAGGATTATGCTGCATTTGGAAAGTTTATTCTGGCTGTCACTAGACGATTTTATACTGCTTTGGAAGGATCTGTGGGCATGGACAGAGGAAAGACTATCTCAAGTAACCCTCAGACTTCCATATATCCTTCCTAATCTAACTAAAATCGTTCAATAATAAAATTACCTTTCGTCCCATATATTTGTCTATATTTATACCTTTCGTGCCATCTAGGTGTCGATTTTATTCCTGGTGAGCGATAGCAAGCCTGACATTTATGAGGAACCGGCCAGGGCATTTTTCACGAAGGGAGGTCTTGTGTGTGTGTGTGTGTGTCTGTGTTTATGTCTGTCTGTGTGTGTGTATGTAAGTGTGTGTGTGTGTGTGTTTATGTGTGTGTGTGTGTGTGTGTGCGTGTGTGTATGTGTGTTTGTGTGTATTTGAGTGTGTGTGTGTGTGTTTGAATTAATGATAGAGGTCTCGGGAGTAAACTGCCCCTACCTCCCCCCCCCCCCTCTATTTTGATCATGTTTGGAAAGATCGACTGTATTATTCTTTTTAGTTTATTTTTAGAGGGCCTTTCTATGCTGTATATAATCGTTTATAGTGTTAGTCCTAATGGAAGGAAAATTACTCATATGTTGAAATACTTAAAAAAACATATATGCATTTCTTACCTCAACGTCCCTTGAATTTGACTCTCTATCCCTTTGTTTACTTTACGGGAGACGTTCGTTACAGGCACCTGCTTTTTGTCTCCTTCATACACATACGACAAAATATATAAATGAAGAAAGGTAGCCTACCGTATACGGAAGGAGTCGGCAGGAATAAAGTGAAAATCATAATGCGGTGAAAATTAAAAGAATAATATTAAAATCACGGCGGTCGTATACGGGAAAAAGGTGGACGTCGATCTCTTGACCTCATCCGATAATCCAGGGTATTTAAATTAACCCATTCAGTTTGGGTGAAGTTATTTTTCTTTCTGTTCTGGCTACCATTGGACGCTTTTTCTTTCTAGGAAGGACTTATGGTAGTCAACGAAATAATGTAGTAAAATATACACCTCTCTGATTACTAAACGTCCTTCCTAAGCTACTTAAAATCTTCTAATAATAGCCAGAATATAAGGAATAACGGCGCCCCCTTTACTGAAGTGGTTAAACTCTGTCCCATCTCCCTCCTTTATGTACGGGGACTGACGTGGGGATGGTGGTGGGAGGGGCAGAGGAGCTGGGACAGAAGAAGGGGGAAGGGGGCACTAGAGACCCTGTAGTATAAATAGGGAGCACCTGGATGGGATGTAGACCAGGTAGGCATTTTGGGTCAGAAAGGAGCTCAGGCAAATTTTATGAAGAGATGATTGGTTTCATTAACGGGTGAAAATAGATTATATTGACTAAGGGGGGGGGGGGGGGAATAGTTTGCTCCCTTGCTCTCTAGAACTCTATCAAGCTTACATACTCACCCCCATGAGCCCCCTTCGAGACAAATGTGTACATTTTTCGGTAGACAAATTTCAAATATTGATAAATAAATGGGGCGAAAGGTCTTAAACTTGCCAAACTATTGAGCGAACGTCTTAAGATTGCAAAGCTAATGTGGCTAAACATAAAGAAGATGGAAGTCCAGAAAAGTAAGCTCTGCTTAACAAATAGATGGAAATTACTGATATCGGAATTTTCATTAGTTAAAACAGTACTAATCTACATGAAATGCAATGTATTCTTTGCATTTTCGAAAAGTGGAGATACAGTATTATAGCTCATCTTCATAGCAAATCCCTTTTATCTTCATGACCAATATTGATAGCAATAATTCTCATTGCTAAAAACTTTCTACAGGAGTGGTTCTTAACCTTTTTAGCACCACGCCCCCCTTTGGTCAGGACTGTATTCATGATGCCCCACCCCCTCCCCCCACCTCTGATGCCTAAAAAACTATTTTTGTTTATCCATTCCATATGGATGCTTAAGACGCAAGTGTTACGACCGGGGCTCGTATAAAACAAGGGCTCTTCATCATTGGACTAGAAAGGCACACAGCCACAACGGTAACACTAGATCCAACCCTCGAACTTATAATGCCGGCGCACAAAAAACACCTATACCCTCCAGAGTTAAATCTGCGATAACGGGGTATCCTATAACTCAGTATAAGTGCACTACTACTACAGGCTGATGATCTCTGATACAGCCTGATCACAACAACATACAATTATGTTAATTAGGTATACAAGGAAAAGATAGAGATCTTAATTAAATCACTGCAATGATTTAATGCAAACTAGAAGAAGGTATATTTAAAGTTGCTCTAAACAATATTGAACTGTCACTCCTATACTAAAGAAAGTGAACGAAAGTCCCAAAGCATCGAGCAGGAATCTTCTGAAGAAAGTCTGATGCTGGGGTAAGATGATCGTATCGGATTTTGAACTGTTATATAAAGCAGGGACAATATAGGACAAGTGTAGAGGCAGACAGTGTTAACTGACACGGGAATAACGATAAATGCACACTAGTATTATCTCCAACAACAAAAGAAGTACTTAGTCAGGCAACTCAAACAGCCTGCTCAGGTTGTGCAACTCAACAACAACCAAGGCTTACGGTCAACGTGAATAAGAATGCTGCATACATAACATAAGAGTTTATAATTCTAAATGGGTGTCTGCTAGCCTAATAAAGTCTAGATGGGATGTCGTAGGCTAGGAAACAATGGCTGAGCAAGTGGCTCGTAGCCTAGCGAGGTCCTTAAGACTGTGCGGCCAAATTACGTTAATTGACGGGGTGCTCTCTTGAGAGATCCAGATCGCTAGTATCTGGTTCTCTCCTGGCGATCCTCTCAAAGTCAAAACAAAACGAGTTAGCACAGTGCTGGGTGGCAGAGGCAAAAGCCCTCACTCGCAGCACAGTGCTAAACTCATAAGGTACACAGTCAGAAAGACCACCTAGGCTTCCCACGTCTCCGTTGCGATTGTACAGGTTAAACATAACCTGTTACACATCGGAAATCACAACACAAGTAGCCTTACCCCAGTCTAGCATTAAATAGCCCAGCAGACAGCCAAGGAATAGGCAGGGAGACACCGTGAGTGTGTCGAACCTCTACATACAAAATGGTAACCCCTCCAAAATGCCTAACTAAACATATAATATCTGAGAGCTTCAGCATATAATACGATGGCCGATATATGAAATCGTGCAGAACCAAAGGGGAGTTATGATATTAAATAGAGAGGAAGAATGAGAGGTAAGAAGTTGAGAGAGAGAGAAAGTGCTCTATAGGTAGAAGTCAGGGACAGGTGGCAAGGGATATGTTAGGGGTATGCTGGTCAAGCAAGCTCTGAAGAGAGTAGCTCCTCGGGACCCCTCCAGGATCACACACAAAGGCATGGTGGTCAGCCAATCACAGGCCGCTACGTCACCAGACAGCAGGCCTGCAGAAGGCGCCAGGAACCACCAGCCAATCAAAACCGAGAGAAAGCCACGCGGGCGAGGGACTCCTCCGGGAGGGAGGAAGGAGGAGGGAAAACAACACTCTCCTCCCACACTGCTCGCTCACTCTCTCTCCTTCACTACAATGCATCTTATGTTCAACTCATGATATAAAATATAATGCATTGTCACAGGCGAAAATAAAGACCACTTCTATACTGCCTGTGACATGGCGATTCACAAGAAAGAAAGTACAACATTGTAGATAGACTGTAGCCCATTTCACTGCCCTGGCGAGCGCTAGTGGCTACCGGGAGGCGATTCTGCCAACGCTGGCAGGCGTCACACCCCGCCCAAGATATAGGACGCTCAACATTAGGCGAGCACGATATCTGACAAGGCAGAATGCCGACAAGACCCGTCACACATAGCCACTCCGCCAGAAATGAAATGCAAAGCTCAATCTTACATAAAACAACATATCAACATAAAGAAAATCTTATAACCCCTCCCAAACATAATAGTATAATTTTAGCCTGCTATGCTCCCAGAGCGAGCTTCACAGAGCCCAGCCTCCTAAGTGAAAGACAGGTTCAACTTAGGACTTTAACTATAACATTGGCAACTTACAATTAACTATCAAAAGAAAGAGTTTTTATGTGATTTTTATATTTAATTTTAATGTTGTATTTGGCGGCTGCTCTACAGGGGCAAGCCTAGTTTTTTCTCCACTCTCAACACACACTGACTGAACGGCGAGGGTTCTCCTGCAAACAAACCCTCCCATGACAAACAATCAGCCAAAACATTATCAGTGCCCTTAGCATGCCACACATCCAACTTGTGTTCCGGCAGCACAACAACACCTGACACTGATAAACTGTCATCGCAAGACTGGCACTTCTCTTCGCTCTTTCCGGCAACGGGACCTGCCAAAAGACTTTCACTAGTTCTACCTTCGTGATAGGCGATGCAGCCCCGAGGCGGTCTATGGTGTCGTCAACTCTCGATAAGGTATAGGCGTCTGTCAGGGATAATGCACACACTCTCTTGCAATCAACACACACACTGATCTTGCCACTTAACACAGGTTGTAAAGTTACAGGCAACGACCACTCACGACATTCCTTATCCCTCAGACCCTTCTTCCACATGTCGTCTAGCTCTGTTTTCACGACAGGCTGTCGAGCAGGATTTATACGGTAGGGAATTAAACTGAGCCTTGCACTGTCTCCAGCCTCCATGTCGGATTCTACCCCGTACATCAGGCCTGGAGAAGCAACAAACATGCGGATGCACTGCCACAGCCTAGTAAACAACTTATCTCGCAGAACAACCTGCCTAGTGCCCTCCCACAACCCAGCCGAGACCGCAGCTTCTAACCTGTAGTCTCCCTCCTTCTCCACCTTCATCCCTAGAACAGCCAGGTCATGAGAGGGACAATCAGTACCACCTGTGCAGTCACTCCCATAGTTCATTATTGCTAAGGCTTCCCCACCGATACCGTACATGCGCACCCCCGCATTCCTTACGACTACATCTGCCTGCGCAGCATCACCGCTTTTAGCGACATGGCCAGATACAGTCGGTCTATGGTAGGGCTGTTGCATTCGACTAGAGCAGCATTGGGAGGCTATACGACGACCGGGCACATCCACTCCACAGCCAACCTCACCAATCTGCTCAAAGTCCTCCTTTTGACCACCACCCTTGGCAGCCATGGGTCGACCTTGACCTGACAACCATGTCCAAGCCTCGTCGCCCACCTTGAACCACCGAAACAACGAGGCTAACGGTCTTTCAACATTCACGTGACCTGCCCGCGGAACATCTTGCACCGCCCGAGTTGTGAGGCTCAGGGGCTCGGCACGACCAGTGGGGTATGAACCGAGCTGGTGCTGGAGCGCTGCACACTGCTGCTCAGGCAGGTGCTCTAGCGCTTCCACAGCCATCAGACTCGTGTCCCCCGCCCACTGCTCCGCCGAGACATGACAATCCCTACTCTCCTCCACCTGTGCCCTACTGCCCCCCTCTCCTTCTCCACCTTGGCCGCTGCAGACCAACGCAGGGACAGTATGCTGCTCAGGTGGTTGCCTCACAAACTCCTCCAACAGGTTCACATGACATGTTTCCCCGTCCTCGTGTTTGATCTCGACAGCACCATTACCACACTTCTGAACTTCCGGATCCTCCAACTGCAGTTTACAAATATCTGAGGGAACCAACCTTTCTAGATGCTTCCGAAGCAACCCAAGTCCTCTCCCAATATCAAACTGAGCAACCCTTTTTTCTCTCGGTGTGTAATGTTGCTGCCTCGGAGTCTCTTCCTGCCCTACCTCCTCACTAGCTGTGACAGGTCCTGGGGCTTCCAGACTCCAACAATGGTGCTAATACTGAGTCGCCAAGAAGCGCTGCTGGTACTAAACTCTCCAAACTTTTACCAACATTAGCCATCTTCTTCCAACCGTTCCTCCGTTGATCAGGAGACTGAGGAATAGGCTCTGACACTTTGGATGCAAGAGGTCTTGTAACAACACACGCCATAGGTTGTACTTGACACTTCTCTACCCACCCATGTTCCTCCCTACTCATGTCGGCCGGCTTCTCGGCAACGACTAAGGGGGAAAACGTAGAAGTAGGCACCGCAAAGTCGTTGGCGAGAAGGAGGTCGACGCCCCCAACAGGCAAGTTCTCCACAATTCCCACATCCAACTCTTGTGTCACACCATCTACCTCCAGTTCCATCCTGACCAATGGGTATGACCTGATAGCATTGATACCTTGCACCACAACCACCCGTGCCACGTTTATTGGTCTACCAGTAAAGTTCTTCATTAAAGTCTGAGAGGCACCCGTGTCTCGCAACAGCTCAACTCCATGCTTCTTACCAGCCCACTTCACGCAGCCATGCCCTCGATGGTCACAAAAGACATCGCGGACAGCGTTCGAGCCTTCCGGATTCTTCTCCACTGGCTGTGTCCCAGCCTCTGACGTTATACCCCAGGCAAACTCAGACGACTTCGGGGACACCCCAATGTTGCGAGCCAAAGACACAACTGCATTAGGTAGCTTGCTTGGACAGGCTCTTGCAAAATGCCCCTTCTCATGACAATGAAAACACTCTAACTCCCCCTTGGGCTTCCCATGAGGTGGGGAAGGGCACTGACCCTTCTTAAACGGGACGGTACTAGGTTTATGGTCAGTTGTGGTGTCGTTGCTCTTGTTCTTAGTGTAATTATGTGTATCAGTGTTTCGGGGAGGGGGAGGGTTACGCTCCTTATTGCCTGCATCACTTCTCTGTGCAAGACCGCACCCACGAATCATAGATAACCGAAGGTCAGCCATCTCAGCTGCCTCCTGAAGAGTTTTCGGGTTTTTCTCTTTAATATTCAACGTCAGATCGCTGCCCGTACACTTGAAAAAAAATTCTAGAAGCATCAGCTGTTTCAACTCCTCAAACGTCGATGCCTTCTCAGAATGCAGCCAGTTTCTAAATGCATCGGACAGATCCCGGGCATTCTCAAGAAAGGTGCACTCACGACCCTTCTTTACACCCCGGAACTTCAATCTGTACGTCTCTGGTTGTAACTCATATGCCCGCAGGACAGCCTCCTTCAATACCTCATAATCGATGCAAGACTCCAAGGGCAACGCATCATATGCCTTGAGTCCTTTGCCAACCAACCTAGAGGAAACAAGGGCTGCCCACTTAACCTCGGGCCATTAGTGCTCCCGGCACTTCTTCTCAAAACGCATACAAAATTCAGTAACACCCGACTCATCAAATACAGGGACCAACTTGAGCAGGTGCGATAAAGACTGATCAAGACCTCGATTCCCAGAACCGAGACGCTGCCCTGTCGACTCCACCCTAGACTTCTCAAGATCTATGTCTGCACAGTACTTCGCCTTTCTCTCCTCAGTCTGAAGCTCAGCCTCACGTATGGCCCTTCTCTCCTCAGTCTCATATCTGGCCCTTCTCTCCTCATCCTGAATCTTAGCCATCTCAAACTCCAGCTGCTGCTGCTCAGATTCCCGCTGCTGCTGCAGCTGCATCTTAGCCATCTCAAGCTGGAAGAGCATATCTGGAGTCAAACCTTGAGGAGGAGGAGATGCAACAATTGGAAACTCACCCAAGTGCAAGCCACACTGCCAGTGACTATCGGCCTGCGGGAACGTACCCGGCTCCGGAGCCCGAGGGGGCGCCATGGTAGGAGTCGAATGGAATGGGGGCTGGGCAGAAGGTGCCCCAGCTCCTGCTCCTCCCGAAGCCCCACGCACCCCGCCGAGCACACAGGCCACCACGTCACCTCTCGACATGCTGCTAGTGCCCACATGCCCCATGACCGTGGCCAAACACTGGAGACCATACCGATCAATCCCCGACACCCGGTCAACAGTAATAGGTATCTCCAGAAACTTCCTTGCATCCTCCTCCCTAGTTATAACTCTAATGCCTTCTGACAAACCCCGCTGCTGCACCTCAGAGTCTGTTTCCCCACTGTACACTGATCCGTCGTCCGACATATTGTCTACCGAAAATTCTCAACGTTTATAAAAAAAAAGAAGTACCTAAACTCTTATGTAGCACTATTCACTCAAACATATAAAATGCCTGAAGACTCTTAAGTGTTATACTACTTGCCAAAAAAAAATCCACATATCCACTATATTCCTTTAAACAAAAACAAATGACCACAACACTCCTGCAATATTTCTCTAAGTTCACAAAATCCTAAGCAAGGTCGCCATTTGTTACGACCGGGGCTCGTATAAAACAAGGGCTCTTAATCATTGGACTAGAAAGGCACACAGCCACAACGGTAACACTAGATCCAACCCTCGAACTTATAATGCCGGCGCACAAAAAAACACCTATACCCTCCAGAGTTAAATCTGCGATAACGGGGTATCCTATAACTCAGTATAAGTGCACTACTACAGGCTGATGATCTCTGATACAGCCTGATCACAACAACATACAATTATGTTAATTAGGTATACAAGGAAAAGATAGAGATCTTAATTAAATCACTGCAATGATTTAATGCAAACTAGAAGAAGGTATATTTAAAGTTACTCTAAACAATAATGAACTGTCACTCCTATACTAAAGAAAGTGAACGAAAGTCCCAAAGCATCGAGCAGGAATCTTCTGAAGAAAGTCTGATGCTGGGGTAAGATGATCGTATCGGATTTTGAACTGTTATATAAAGTAGGGACAATGTAGGACAAGTGTAGAGGCAGACAGTGTTAACTGACACGAGAATAACGATAAATGCACACTAGTATTATCTCCAACAACAAAAGAAGTACTTAGTCAGGCAACTCAAACAGCCTGCTCAGGTTGTGCAACTCAACAACAACCAAGGCTTACGGTCAACGTGAATAAGAATGCTGCATACATAACATAAGAGTTTATAATTCTAAACGGGTGTCTGCTAGGCTAATAAAGTCTAGCTGGGATGTCGTAGGCTAGGAAACAATGGCTGAGCAAGTGGCTCGTAGCCTAGCGAGGTCCTTAAAACTGTGCGGCCAAATTACGTTAATTGACGGGGTGCTCTCTTGAGAGATCCAGATCGCTAGTATCTGGATCTCTCCTGGCGACCCTCTCAAAGTCAAAATAAAACGAGTTAGCACAGTGCTGGGTGGCAGAGGCAAAAGCCCTCACTCGCAGCACAGTGCTAAACTCACAAGGTACACAGTCAGAAAGACCACCTAGGCTTCCTACGTCTCCGTTGCGATTGTACAGGTTAAACAAAACCTGTTACACATCGGAAATCACAACACATGTAGCCTTACCCCAGTCTAGCATTAAATAGCCCAGCAGACAGCCAAGGAATAGGCAGGGAGACACCGTGAGTGTGTCGATCCTCTACAGACAAAATGGTGACCCCTCCAAAATGCCTAACTAAACATATAATATCTGAGAGCTTCAGCATATAATACGATGGCCGATATATGAAATCGTGCAGAACCAAAGGGGAGTTATGATATTAAATAGAGGAAGAATGAGAGGTAAGAAGTTGAGAGAGAGAGAAAGTGCTCTATAGGTAGAAGTCAGGGACAGGTGGCAAGGGATATGTTAGGGGTATGCTGGTCAAGCAAGCTCTGAAGAGAGTAGCTCCTCGGGACCCCTCCAGGATCACACACAAAGGCATGGTGGTCAGCCAATCACAGGCCGCTACGTCACCAGACAGCAGGCCTGCAGAAGGCGCCAGGAACCACCAGCCAATCAAAACCGAGAGCGAAAGCCACGCGGGCGAGGGACTCCTCCGGGAGGGAGGAAGGAGGAGGGAAAACAACACTCTCCTCCCACGCTGCTCGCTCGCTCTCTCTCCTTTACTACAATGCATCTTATGTTCAACTCATGATATAAAATATAATGCATTGTCACAGGCGAAAATAAAGACCACTTCTATACTGCCTGTGACATGGCGATTCACAAGAAAGAAAGTACAACATTGTAGATAGACTGTAGCCCATTTCACTGCCCTGGCGAGCGCTAGTGGCTACCGGGAGGTGATTCTGCCAACGCTGGCAGGCGTCACACAAGATTCTGTTAAAAGGGCGAAAAGATAACCAATCTGCATGCAAGGATTAAAACTGATTAATGGTTTTATGTTAACACTACATGTGGTTGCTCGGAATGACGGTTGTGAATTTTTCCTATCAAAGTTTCTTATTTATATATATCTTTGCGATTACCCTGTATGCATTTGAATGGCCTAGCACTATTTTGAACTTTGATTACCCCACGCCCCCCCCCCCCCTAGCATTATCAAACGCCCCCCTAGGGGGGCACGCCCCCCAGGTTAAGAAACGCTGCTACAGTATAGTTCACCAATTACAATCATTATGCAACACTTGAAGAAGGTATCTATCAAAACATTAGTAGCTAACAACATTTGAGCACGCAGGTGTTTAAAGATGACGTATTATTATCAATGTGATGCTGTTTTGATCTTGGTACTGTGTTTATAATGTGGGATAATGCATCGCATTCATTGCCACTTCTGTAGCACCACTTGAACCAAATGATAATAAACCCAACCTTGAGTAGCCAACAGTCCTTCGTTAGTTGGGGTACTGTTCTCTCTACTATATTCAAGTCCTGACCACCTCTCTTGAATCATAAAGGTCCGTGTGATCAGTGTATCAATGTAGGACTCATCCATACACCACAAGTAGGTGACACCATCTAACGTATACAATATTTCACTCATATAATTATACACCAACAAAGTCCAGTTGATCACAAGTTTTGCTTGCAGAAGTATCTAAAACACACACACACACACACACACACAGAGATATATATATATATATATATATATATATTTTTTTGTTTATTTATATATATATATATATACTATACATATGTATTTTCATCTTTTATGTATATATTTATTTATTCAAAATGTATAATGTGTATATACGGGCTGGAGCTGATGGGGATAAACATGAGGGAGAAGGGGGGTGGGGGTGGTGTGTCTAGAAAGGCGACATATCTCCCTTTAAATATGTTTACCCAGGATCGAACCACGTGCAATCATGACGAGAGTCCGTGGTTCGATCCTGGGTGAAGTTAGAAAAATTTATTCATGTAACTCACGTGTATTTTTGAGATATACTTCATCTCTTGGTTTGCTTACATTCGATACTAGTTTAATAAGGGTATATTTATTGGTCGATATATTTATTAATTTATTATTATTTTAGTTTCCTCCCTAGACCTCCACCAAGCTTAAAAGAACATCACCAACATCCCTCTTCATGATATTTTTTTTTATTTTTCGGTTGAAGAATGTCCAGGCCGAAAGCCGGTTCCTCCTACATTACAGATTCGCTATCGCTCGCCAGGAAAAAAATCGTCATGCAAATGGAACGAAAGGTCACATTGACAAATAAATGTGTTGAAAGGTCTTAAAAAACGGCAAACTAATGGGCCGAACGTCTTACAATCTGAACACTGATGAAGCAAAACATGAGGATGAAGGGGGCCAGAAAAAACAAAAACAAAAAAACAAAAAAACAATCCCCCTTAATTGGGTGTGTTGCCATTTATGTTTGTGACTGTAGTGTAGTTAGTTAAAATAGGACTTCAGAGGCTATCAACCCTATTGGATTATTAAACCAGCACACTGCAAATTAAAAATAGTGTCAAGACTGGAGCCTCTCTGCGAGAACCCCAGTCCGTTGCTGTAGTGTAGTTAAATTAGGACTTTAGAGGCTATCAACCCTATTGGATTATTAAGCCACCACACTGTAAGTCAAGAAGAACGTCAGGACTGGATCCTCTCTGTGAGAACTTTAGTCCCTTCTGTAGCGTCAGATCTGATGGCTAGAGTAAAGTAGGTGAGCAGAGAGTTTTGGATTGAGGAAGAAGAAGTTGAGAAATGGGAAGTACAGTAAAAGATCAAAGTACTTGGGCTCAACCAAGTAACTACATTGTTTATTTGTTGTGTGAATGAATGAATGATGGCTATAGATAAGTAGGAGATTAGAGAGTTTATGTGTTGTGTGAATGAATGAATGATGGCTATAGATAAGTAGGTGATTAGAGAGTTTTGGATAGAGGAAAAATAAGTTGAGAAATGGGAAGTACAGTAACAGATAAAAGTACTTGGGCTCAACCAAGTTGCTCCATGTCATGCGTGTGTATGTATGTACAGTATACTTAGTTCCTGCTGCAATCCAGGTGGTTGTCTGTTGTCTCACCCGGCCGCCCACATCCTGTCGCGCCCACCGCAGCCATTTTGTTTGGTTCAGGGTCATCACGCCGCCCATTTTATTTTGGTTGTCATTAGACGAATTGATTCAGCTTAGTAATGGTAGTATCTTTAATCTGTAAAGTTACAGAAGTATTGGGAAATAGTTATAATTCGATTATATAATCCGATATACGCTATTAATTTATAATTACCTAACACTTCTCTCTCTCTCTCTCTCTATCACCTACCGATAATGGGGTTCTCCTATTTTCACTAATTTAAAGTCCTTACCACCTCGCTTGGAACGTAAGGTATGTGTGGTCAGTGTATCCCTATACCTTTTAAACATACACACACACACACACAGACACAAAAACAGAGAGAGAGAGAGAGAGAGAGTGTGTGTGTGAGTTTAAATTCCCGAACCCTTGTTAATTAATTCTTCAAGTCCCTGGTGACGTACTAAATACCCCGATAACACCCGCGCTATTCGGAACATGTAGGGAGGGGCTGGATCCACGGCGCGGCTAGTTATTTTAATGATGTCTAATATGGGCAGATTTACACTTGAGGGATTTTTTTCGAACCTCCTTCTCTCTCATGTTTAGCCCCATCAGTTTTGCCATTTTAAGACGTTCGGCCCATTCGTTTCACCCCATTTTGTTGTCAATGTTAAGACCTTTCATGCCATTTAAGTGTCGATTTTATTCCAGGCGAGCGATAGCGAGCCTGTAATTTTAAGGTAATCGGCCTTTGGCCGGGACATTTTTCTACCGAAAAATGTACCAATTTATCTTGAAGGGGGATCAAGGGAGTGTTTTTTTACAGCTTGATGGAGGTCCAGGGAGGAAACTAAAAAATATTAAGAAGAAACGATAAGCAAATAAATAAGCCTGTCTCCCCTTAATGATGTCTATTAACCCTTACAACACCGGTGACGTCTTTTGGTTTTAATTCCAGCTGCATTTAGACGGTTTTTGAAGCTTAGGAAAGATATAAGGTAGCTAAAAGGATACAGTGAGATAGTGCGTAGCCTTTTAATGAGTATACGTCCTTCTTAAGCTGAATATAATCCTCTAATAGGACGTCACTGGTGCTGTATGGGTTATTATTAGTAGTATTATATATATATACAGTATATATATTGTTTTATTATTGTTATTATTAGTAGTATTATATATATATATACAGTATATATATTGTTTTATTATTGTTATTATTAGTAGTATTATATATATATACAGTATATATATTGTTTTGTTATTGTTATTATTAGTAGTATTATATATATACAGTATATATATTGTTTTGTTATTGTTATTATTAGTAGTATTATATATATATATACAGTATATATATTGTTTTATTATTGTTATTATTAGTAGTATTATATATATATATATATACAGTATATATATTGTTTTCAATCCAGCTATCTTTGGACGATTTTGCTGTTTAGGAATGATGTATGATAGTCAATGAATTCATGGAGATGTAATACACCTTTCTGATTACTAGACCTCCTTCCTAAACGTCATAAAATCGTCTAATAATAGCCAGAATATAAATGTTGTCGTCACCCGTACTGAAGTGGTTAACCCTTTCATTATACTATCATTATAGGAACAGATTTGTTTTCATGTTTTGTATGGCTTTTTTCACTTACCGGTAATGTAGTGTAGTTTTTTTTCTTTTTCTATATTCCATCTACTCCCTCTCGGGCATAGGCTGAGAGTCTGTACATTCAGCCGTTCTACATTGAACGGTGAAGCCCGTGAGATCTCGTTCTAGTCTAGGGGGTGAGACATGTGAAGCACTTTTAGCTGCAACCAGCACCTGCCATCTTGCCTTCGCAGGGTGCATGGGGCTTAGTTGCCCACTCATTGCCCGAAGCAGCCCCATCTCTGGAGCTGCCTCGCTCCAGTGCTTCACTGTCTCATCCTCTAGACTCGGACCCTCACTCTTAGAACGTCACCTATTGAGCAATGAACTCACTAGGCACTGTCCCCATGAAGCATATTTTGAAAATGGGAATATTCATACAGTGCTATATAATCAGGGAACAATGAGGGTATTTATTTGGCGTTTCGGTGGGCTTTGTGGTAATGTACTGATGCTCGGTACAGCGCTAAATCCATCCCAATAATATCTTCCCATTGACGTATCGGGATTCGAACCCGGGTCCATTGGATTACCAGTCAAGTGGCAAGACCACTCCACCACACCTCCCCTAAAATGGAGAGCGTTTCGGTTTATGTTTTCTATGTTATGCCTGTTATTTGTTGGAGGCCCTATTTAAACTGAATAGAATCATCTAATAATAACCAGATTAAATTTAAAAGGGTGGCATCGGTACTGTACTATGTGCTTATGTTCATATGTTCTATGTTCCTATGTTATGTTCTTATGAGACAAAAAACAAAGCTGTCTGTAATAATGGTGTCTCCCCCAAAGTTGAAGGAGTGATAGTCGCTTTTGTAACCTCCTGTGAATGTTATTGTGGCTACTATTAGACTATTTTATTCAGCTTCAAAAGGGTTTCCAGCAATGAACAGGCTTCGAAATATCTCACTTCGCCTCTTTTACTACCACAGATCCTTCTTAAACTGCACATAATCGTCTAAATGTAGCTAAAATTAACTAAAAAGACGTCGCCGGTATAATTTAGGAGGAACCAGCTATTTTTTACCGAAAATGTACAAAACCTGTGTATATGAAAAGAGAGAGAGAGAGGGAGTGTTTGTGTGTGTGAGAGAGAGAGAGAGAGTGGAGTGTAACTTGCTTGCTTGTTTGTCAAGGGGAATCCACGCAATGCGAGCTAAGCTCATTATTATCGCGCCTCCTTAACTGGGAATGTATTGCGTGAAATGCTTGTTAAGTGTTTATGTATCGTTGGAATGGCTGTGGATGTGTGTGTAGTCTGTATTTTAGCCAATTGGCGACATCTGGAAACGAAGGTTTAGGGTTAATCTGTACGATACCATTCTCACTACGGTACCAGTCTCACCCGAAGGCTTAGGTTGACCAGTAGCTTAGGTTGACCAGTACAATACCCATCTCACCTTGTAACCGATCACCAACCCCAGATGGGACGTCACAACTTCGTCCACTTATACCAGGTTCCTATTTATACTGCTAGGTGAACAGAGGCTACACCGTTAGGAGACTTGCCCAAATGTCTCTTCCCCGCCCGGGTCTCGAACCTGGGACCTTCTGGTTGTGAGCCAGACGCGCTATCAGTTACGCCACGGGGAGGTGTGTGTGTGTGTGTGTGTGTGTGTGTGTGTGTGAGAGAGAGAGAGAGAGAGAGAGCACTGTATTCACCAAACCCTAACCCCTCCACACTCTCCTAGATACCTCGCCCGCCATTTTCTTTGCGTTACGTATAGAAAACCGGACGTGTGATACTAACCAAGATATACAGTAGTCTATATTGCTTGGTACTAACATGGCTGCTGCTGTCGTTGTCTACTCAGAGAATATACACACTAGTGACTATATAAATAACCCTATTTGGACCGAGGACGGAAATTTTTTGGTCCTCTCCTATTTTGCTCCCTTACGTTAGAGATTTTAAGACGTTTCACACCATTAGTTTGACGATGATAAGACGCTTCACACCATTCAGGTGTCGATATGAATGCTCGTGGCGAGCGATAGCCAATCTTTAACTTAAATTAAATTGGCCTTCAGCTGGGATTGTTTTAATAGAAAAATGTACACATTTATTTGGCTATTATAAGATCTTTCGCCCCTTTTCTTTGTAAGTACCATCAGGTGTAGATGTTTTTCCTGGCGAGCGAAAGCGAGTTAATTAGTACAGTAGGATGATTTCCTGTATTACTAGGTTAGGTGCGGCTATCATTTGTTAGGTAATGTGGGTAAGTTATATTAAGGGAGGTGATCTGTTTTGTTAGGTAATGTGGGTAAGTTATATTAAGGGAGGTGATCTGTTTTTGTTCTGTCCTTTTCTATCTTTCTCTGGCTTGTATCCATTTGGCCTCATTCAGCCTACTGTTTTAAGACGTTTATCCCCATCCAGGTGTCAATTTCTTACTGGTGAGCTGTAGCGAGCCAGCATATTTTTTATTTTTGTTAGACAGCAGGCTAAATTTTTTACATTTTTCGATAGAAAAATTTCTCCGGCGAAGCCGGATTTCTTCATATAATGCTGGCTCGCTATCGCTCGCCAGGAAGAAATCGACACCTAGATGGGGATAAACGTCTTAAAATAGTTGGCTGAATGGGGCCGAATGGATACAAGCCAGACAAAGAGAGAAAAGGACAGAAATAACAAAACACAGGTCACCCCCTTAAGGGGAGATGAGCGTATTATATTTTATTATTGTATTCTCTTGTTATTATTTTTAATTTCCTCCTTAGACCTCCATCAAGCTGTAAAAATACCTTCTATAGACCCCCCGTCAAGATAAATTTGTAATTTTTCGGTAGAAAAATGTCCCTTGCAGGCTCGATATTGCTCGCCAGGAAATAATCGACACCTGAATGGCACGAAAGGTCTTAATATTGACCAAAAAAATGGGACGTAAAGTCTTAAAATCGCCAAGCTAATGGTCCGAAAGTCTTAAAATCGAAAAACCAATGGGGTTAAACACGAGGGAGAAAGGGTGCCAGAAAATAAACAGCCCATATCCCCAATATGCTCGGGTAGCACAGTAATGATGCTCTTGGTGAAAAAAGAAAAAAAAAAAAAAAAAAAAAAAAAACACGCGATTAACATATTTTACCGCGATTTCCTTTAACCCCTTCTGTACCGGCGACATCTTCTTAATCCAATTTTATCTATATTTAGACGATTTTATGCTGCTTAATAAGGATTTGCGGCAGTATAAATGGTTAAGTGAGATCATTCGAAAGCTGTTAATTATTGCTAAAGGCTCTATTTTAATCTGAATAAAATCGTCTAAGATCAGCCAGAATAAACTTAAAAGGACGTCGCCGGTACAGAAGGGGTTAATTATTTAGCACATTTAATTCCTATAGTTGGAAACCCGGTCTCATAAGTTCTACGAAACCTTGATAGAAAATTGTATAAGTCCGTGAGAACAAATATATTATTATTTGTTTTTGTTCCAGTTAAAGAACATCTGTTAACCCGTCCTGTACCGGTGACTTCTTTTGAATGGCTAGCATAATTACATGATTGTTTGCAGTTTATGAAAGATCTGTGGTAGTGAAAATAGTTAAATGAGATTGTTTGGCTGGGGCATGACACAACATATTAATAGTAGCTAGAGTATAATGAAAAGAACGCCACAAATACTGAATGGGTTAGGAGTTGAAAAGAAAAAACAGGACTGTCAAAATAGAAAGCTTCATCTTCAAATGAAAATAGTTGTCTAAATTATCGACGAATAATCGAATCTGAATGCATAGTATATATAATTATGTCTATTTTAGATTGTTTTTACATTACGTAAGTATGTCTTACCAAGCTATCCTACGTATAGTTGTAAAATGTGACAGTATATAAATAATACGAATACAAATAATACAAATATCACTACTACTACTACTACTACTACTACTACTACTACTACTACTACTAATAATAATAATAATAATAATAATAATAATAATAATAATAATAATAATAATAATAAAAAAAAATATATATTAATACAAATAAAATAAAAAATAATAATAATAATATTGATACAAAATACAATGAACAATAATAATGAAATTAAAATAATAATAATAATGAACATATTCCCTTTACCCCAGACACAAGGCCAACAGCATGATAATGAAGTTAGTTTGAAAGCCAAGGTCATGATCACTGGCCGTAGTAGAATTCATTAAAGCTCTATTCGCTCTGTAATATCAATTAAGTTAATACCGTCAAACAATGTCATACAAATTGAAATATAAAATACGCCTAACCAGCCACTAAATAAATGTTTGAATATGAGGTGAAAGGTGAGTAAGTGGAGATGGTCAGGTGGTGAAGATCGGAGGAGGGAGGAGGGGGTAGGAAGGTAGGTAGCGCCAGCGAACTTGACAAATAATCTTGACCCCTTAACTTCTTATAACTCGAAATTAATTAAAGCAACCGGGCTGACGTTTGTATCATTTGGGAAGTCCGCCAGGGAACAGGTGTGGATATTTACAGCCAGTTTGCTCTAGGCCGTTTTGAGTTACAGAAAGATCGTGGATCAAGATTATTGTCTAGTTCGTGCGCGCTACTTTTGTTTGTATTGTAGGAGTGTACAATCATTTAAGCCAATAACCATAACGGCTGCAAACCAAACCGGCCGCGTTCAATGCAAGCGCAGTACATTCCCACAGCAAATTCCCAACATTTCGATACGTTCATCATGACGGTCACACTCTTGCGCTACATTACTTTTACCAAGAAGATCATAACATTATCCTAACCTAACCGTTAAGTTAGGGTAGTTTACATGAAGTAAGGTTAAGTTAAGTTAATTTAATGCTAGGAAAAGTTACTCTTATCGTACGAGTTTGTAAGCCCTTCCAAACTTCTGGAATGTGCTTTCCTGTTGCTTCACAATGGTGATCACGGACTCGCTGCCAGAATGACGTGCGACCAATTGTTGACTAGGTGTATTCGCAGTACATATGAAATTATATAGAGTTAAGATTAGAGAAACTATACGCACGCATCGGAATATAGAAGTGCGTATTTCAAATTCGCGACAGTTTTGGATTTTCTTCAGTTCGCTGAAGTGAATAATAGAATATTACAAAAATATTAGCCTTTACAATCAACACCTTTTATCATTGTGTGTATTATTATAAGTACTCCAAGTTTAAATATAAACTGCACCGTAACTATAATCACACATTTGGAAGGCTAGGATAAGTAAGTTTAAATTGATATAGTTAACCTCAACTTCAACAATATGACCACATAACACTGAACTTATTCAGGCCAAGAAGCTAATGTTTACCGACCTTATGAAAATTAGGCCAGATATTAAGAAATCTCAATTACCTCTTAGACTGCTATACTGAATATAATCGCCTAATAATAGTTAGAATAATGATAGGAATAAATGCGCCATTATACTGAGAGGATAAGATTATATTATTTGTGTTTCCATTTGTGAAGAGTGGCAAGAAAACTGCCCAGTTATCGAATATACAAAAATTCGCAGGAGGCTGGTGTGTGTGTGTGTGTGTGTGTGTGTGTGTGTGTGTGTGTGTGTGTGTGTATGTGTGTGTGTGTGTGTGTGAAGGTAGAGATATACACGAGTACTTTCACTATTAATTTATCCAAGCAACTTATAACTAAACTTCAATAAGTATACTATCGCTTAAAGGAATCTAACATTAGTATAATCGCCAAAAGTAAGGTAAAATAAGAATAGTCATAGAATATAATTATCTAAAACAAATTGGGCGAAATAAGCGCTTGACCGTTGCCAGAAAAGAAGGCTCGTGAGACTTTGCCTGAACGAGTGGGTATGAAGGGGAGGGGGGGGGGGAGAGAGGTCAAGGATAATGGGACAGTTTAAAGAAAGAAGGCCTGAGGGTGTGTGGGTGGGGGATGGGTAGGGTGGTAAGCGTGGGGTAGGGGATCTAGGGTGTGTGCATAGGGGGATAGGGAGCAAGGGTGTGTGGATGGGGGAGTAGGGTGTGTGGATGGGGGGTGGGATGGGTAGGTGGGTAAGGGGGGTAGGGTGTATAGGTGGGGAGAGGGTAGTCTGGGTGTGAGGATGGGGGTAGGGAGGTGAATGTGTGTAAGGGGTTAGGGAGGTAAGGTGTGCGGGTTGGGAGGTAGGTTGGGGTGGGGGGGGGGGTGGGGAGGTAGGGGGGGTGGGGGTAGGGAGGTAGGGTGTGTGGCTGGGGAGGTAGGGTGGTGTGTGGGTGGGGAATATGGAGGTAGGGTATGTTGGTTGGGGGATAAGGATGTATGGTTTGTTGGTGGGGGGATAGGGAGGTAGGGTGTTTGGATGGGAGGTAGAGTGTGTTGGTCTTTAGGGAGGTAGGGTGTGTGATTACGGGGGTATGGTGTGTGGGTGGGGGGCGTCGGGAGGTAGGGTGGGGTGGGATAGGCAGGTGGTGGGTCATCAGAGGAGTGAGAGTGACTGAGGTAGCCTACACGAGAGAACCACACTTTAATGTCAACCCCTTAACCCCTTCTGTACCGGCAACGTCCTTTTAACTTTACTCTTGCTACCGTTAGACGATTGCAGTCAGTTTAAAAAGGGCCTCAAGAAGTTAACCTGCTGCGAACTATCTCACTTAACTATTTTTACTACCACAGATCCTTCTTCAACTGTAAAAAATCGTCTAAATCGAGCTAGAAAAAAACCGTCGCCGGTACAGAAGGGGTTAACACTGGTCATACCCTTGGTCAAACCTTTCCGTCAGGTCACAACTATTAGTGTTTTATTTCAAACACCCTTCGGACCAACCTTTTATAAATACAGTATATCGGATTACACATACAATTGTATTGTTTTGTTTGCGATAATTGACCCCTTCTGTACCAGCAACGTCTTTTTCAACTATTAGACGATTATATTCAGCTTTGGAAGGATCTGTGTTACCAAAAAGTACTAATTGTGATAGTTTGTACCCTTTCAATGGTTAGAAGTCCTTCCTAAACGTAATAAAATAATCTAATAGTTGCTAGAATATAATGAAAAGGACGTCACCGGTACTGAATGGGTTAATACAAACGTCTGTAGGAATATATAATAACATGCACAATAATCGTCTGAATTAAATCATTGTAGAAATTACGTCAAGTTTATCGTAACTGCGTAGGGTATTATTTGTTGTAAGCGCTCACATGTGGAAATTGTGTGATCTAAAACATATAAAAAAAAATTGTTTGTTTAAGGAATTTCCTCATTCAAATAGTGTAAACGAAAACAATAATATATGTCTATTGTTCGCCAGACATTGTTTGAAGCCTGTGACTAATTACTGATAAACTGATCTAAATACAATCGACAAAACTTACAATAGCGAGCGATCGAAGGATAACAATTTTGTTTATCAAAATTATATAGATATCTGAAAACGTGGGAATGTTTGAAGCGCCCATCTCTACCATTGTTTTTCCCGAGATGAGGTAGGATAAGATTTAAATCCCTTTATCTCCCAACTGCATCTCTCCTAGATTACAATTTGCCCACCGTTCGATCTCCCCGAGGCCTACATATATTAGATTTCGGTAATTATAATATTCTTCACATAACTTAAGGGGGGTGACCTGCTTTTTTGTATTTCTCTCCTTTTCTCTCTTTCTCTGGCTTGTATCCATTCGGTCCCATTCAGCCAACTATTTTAAGACGTTTATCCCACTCTAGGTGTCGATTTCTTCCTGGCGAGCGATAGCGAGCCAGCATTATATGAAGAAATCCGGCTTCGCCGGAGACATTTTTCTCTCGAAAAATGTACAAATTTAGCCTCCTGTCTAACAAAAACAAAAAATATGCTGGCTCGCTACCGCTCACCAGTAAAACATTGACACCTGGATGGGGATAAACGTCTTAAAACAGTAGGCTGAATGGGGCCAAATGGATACAAGCCAGAGAAAGATAGAAAATGACAGAACCAAAACAGGTCACCCCCCTTAAACCTTTTAGGGCGATGATACCCTTCTTAATTTGATATAATGGTTTTGTTCAGTTTAAGAAAGATTTGTGTGAGGGAGATAAATAAATGTTTACTTCAGTCGATTCATACAGGCCCTTTGTAAGCTTATAAACTCGTCAAATGGCAGTCGATTTATACAGGCCCTTTGTAAGCTTATAAACTCGTCAAATGGCAGTCATTAAATGTATATAAAATGATGTCTCCGCTTTAACCCCTTCAGCACGATGCCGTCCTTTTACCTTTGATAAAATCGTAAACCGCCAATGTTTTAAGTTATTTACCGCCTTAACCCTGTCAGTACCGTTGCCGTCCTTTTAACTTATTCTGGCTACTAATAGACGATTTTATTCAGTTTAAAATAGGCCTCCAGTAATTTACAGGCTACGAACTAGATCACTTAACCCGCTTTACTACCACAAATCCTTCTTAAGGGAGGTGACCTGTTTTTGTTCTGTCCTTTTCTATCTTTCTCTGGCTTGTATCCATTTGGCCCCATTCAGCCTACTGTTTTAAGATGTTTATCCCTATCTAGGTGTCAATTTTTTACTGGTGAGCGGTAGCGAGCCAGCGTATTTTTTAATTTATGTTTGACAGCAGGCTAAATTTGTACATTTATCGATAGAAAAATGTCTCCGGCGAAGCCGGATTTCTTCATATAATGCTGGCTCGCTATCGCTCGCCAGGAAGAAATCGACACCTAGATGGGGATAAACGTCTTAAAATAGTTGACTGAATGGGGCCGAATGGATACAAGCCAGAGAAAGAGAGAAAAGGATAGAAATAACAAAAAGCAGGTCACCCCCTTTAAACTGCAATAAACGTCTAAATATATCTATAATATAATTAAAAAGACGTCGCTGGTACAGAAGGTGTTAATATTAGATGTTAAAACAGAATACTATAATGGAATCGAGAAAAAAATGAGTTTCGGACGTTATATTATAAGTTCTGTTAATGTTAATTAGCCTAAACGGATAGTTTTTATAGTGTATGTCTTCCATATCATCAATATTATTTCCACTTTTGAGGTTTCTAATTTATATCCCTGTTTGATGAGTGAAGGATACAATGGACGAGATGGGTTGGGTGTGAAAGGGATCTGCCGTGTGTGGGCCAATCGGCTCTCTGCAGACTCCCGGTGTCTAATGTTCTTAAAATGTTTAGAGGGAGTAGTCGCTTTTTCTGGATCCCCTTCTTCCTCGTGTTTAGCGTGTTAATATTATGATTTTAAGACGTTCGTTCCATTAGTTTGGCGAATTTGAGACCTTTCGCCCCAGTTCTTTGTCAATATTATGACCTTTCGTACCATTTACCTGTAGGTGTCGTTTTTTTTTTTAATGGTTAGCGATAGCCAGCCTGTAATTTTAGAAGGAACGGCCGGGAAATTTGTCTACCGAAAAATGTACAAATGCATCTTGAAAGGAGGTTTAGGGGGTGTGTTTTTAAAACTTGATGGAGGTCTAGCGAGGAAACTAAACAAAAATATAAATACATATTATATATACCAAATGACAGGCACTACCCCTTACTATATACCAAATGACAGGCACTACCCCTTACTATATACCAAATGACAGGCACTACCCCTTACTATATACCAAATGACAGGCACTACCCCTTACTATATACCAAATGACAGGCACTACCCCTTGCTATATACCAAATGACAGGCACTACCCCTTACTATATACCAAATGACAGGCACTACCCCTTACTATATACCAAATGACAGGCACTACCCCTTACTATATACCAAATGACAGGCACTACCCCTTACTATATACCAAATGACAGGCACTACCCCTTACTATATACCAAATGACAGGCACTACCCCTTACTATATACCAAATGACAGGCACTACCCCTTACTATATACCAAATGACAGGCACTACCCCTTACTATATACCAAATGACAGGCACTACCCCTTACTATATACCAAATGACAGGCACTACCCCTTACTATATACCAAATGACAGGCACTACCCCTTACTATATACCAAATGACAGGCACTACCCCTTACTATATACCAAATGACAGGCACTACCCCTTACTATATACCAAATGACAGGCACTACCCCTTACTATATACCAAATGACAGGCACTACCCCTTACTATATACCAAATGACAGGCACTACCCCTTACTATATACCAAATGACAGGCACTACCCCTTACTATATACCAAATGACAGGCACTACCCCTTACTATATACCAAATGACAGGCACTACCCCTTACTATATACCAAATGACAGGCACTACCCCTTACTAATAGTTTTCCAAATCAGACTACAACAAAATATACTGAGCCTCATTACACTGTCAAAAAGTATGGGTTTAGAAAGCCATGAAAAGGACGAATAGAATGTTCATAATAAAATATCCTTTTATAGATATATAGGCACTAATAAAGGCATCTAATATATGGATACATTGTATTAATCATCGTATGGCTAAACAAAACTAATTACCCTTTAAAAATAATATGTAGGCTATCATTCTAATTTTTGGATAGATATCAAACTAATATTAAATAAAAAGTAATCCGAAAATAAGGTTTTTGGTTCATCAGTTTCATTGAGTATATACAAGTAACCTACAAGTTTGCTGTCAGATTGAAGCGGCTACGAAATTGAACGACAAATCCATACCGGTTGATCAGAATTAGTGAATTAAGATACGATAGAGAGCGAGACAAAAATAAATGAGAGAGAGAGCTGCGTGAAATATGGGAGGGAAAGAGCCACAGATACAAAACCAGACCCCAGGCCCAGGGGGTGACGGAGGGGTGAGGGTCCAGCCACACGAGCACCATTTTCGGCAACTGAGTCAGCTACTAAATTCTGGCAATTTTTCGGGACAATTTCGCACTGGTATCGGTAACTAGATCACCCCTTTCAATTTCCAATAAGCATATATTTTCTGTTTTCTTACTATTATTAGACGATTTTATTCAGATTAGGACAGATATATGGAAGTCAGAGGGCTAATTGAGATGTCTTTATCCTTAAAATTCCCAAAGATCCTTATTAAACTTTATAAAAGCGTCGAATGAAAGCCAGAATAAACTGTGAAAATGCGTCACAATCTTCATAGGGTTAATATAAGTGAAGCTTAATTTCGAAACAGACAGAGCGAAGTTATGCGAAAAATATTATTGCCGGAAAAATGATCGTGTGAATGTGACTTTATTGGGAGGGATTTAATGTTTTCTAGACCCCCTTCTCCCTCATCTTTAAACCCATCAGTTATGAAGTTATGGCATTTTAAAACGTTCGCCCCTATAGTTTGGCGATTTCCAGACCTTTCACTCCATTTCTTCGTCAATATTAAAACCTGTCATGCAATTCAGGTGTCGACTATTTCCTGGCGAGCGATAGCGATCCTGCAAATTAGGAAGAATCGGCCTTCGGCCGGGGCATTATTCTACCGAAAAATGCACAAATGTATCTCGAAGAGAGGTCTTGAGGGAATGTTTTGTGTACACTTATTGGAAGTCTAGGGAGAAATATAAGAACAATAATCAATATATACATAAATGAACCAATAAACCAAACACCTCCCTTCAAGAAGGGTAAATAGGACAAGATTAGGGAAGGTCAGAGAGCTTGGTTATGGAGGGAGTCTTGTGTGGTGTGTGTGGTGGTGGGAGAGAGAGAGAGAGAGAGAGAGTTAGTTACAAGGAGTTAAAAGGAATAGTTAGTATCTCAGAGACCTTGTGGTCCATTCCGAGGAGATACTCGAAGTGGAAGGAGAGAGACTGTTTAGTGCACTACACTCATTACAGAGTGTGCAAAATATTATCTACTCTCTTCTTGAACTGCTCTACTGAAGAACTGTTTACAACTTCGGAGGGACGTTTGTTCCAGGTAGAACAGATCTTATATGTGAAAAAGTTTCCACAAATACTAGTTCTGAACCTTTTCAATTCTAATTTTCAGCCATGGTTGCGTTTTGTATTCATATCGAGGCTAAACATTTTGCTATAATCCACATTGTCAAACCCATTAAGTATTTTAAATACTTCAATAAGCTGACCTCGTAATTTGCGTGTCTCCAATGGAAAGAGATCAAGAGCTCTCAACCGGTCCTCATAGCTCATTCTTCTAAGTGATGGAATAAGCTTTGTTGCTCTAGATTGTACTCTTTCCAGTCGCTCTATATCTTTCCTGAGTGCTGGAGACCAGAATTGAACAGCCATACTCCAGGAGAGGCCGTATCCGAGCGTTGAAAAGTGAGAGGACTATTTCCTTATTTCTATACTTAAATTGCCTCCTATTAGAGCCCAGTGTTTCTGAGCTTTCTTCTCTACTTCAATGCACTGCTTGGAAAACTTTAGGTCACTTCTAATCAGAACACCCAAATCCTTTTCCAAGTCAGTCATTTCCAGAGGCATTCCCAATAGTGAATAGCCTGACTTGGGGTTTGCTTGGCCAATATGTATCACCTTGCACTTTTCCAAGTTTAGAGGCATCTGCCATGTCGAGAGAGAGAGAGAGAGAGAGAGAGAGAGAGAGAGAGAGAGAGAGAGAGAGAGAGAGAGAGAGAGAGGAGTGAGAGAGGAGGGCGTGAGAGAGGGAAAGAGTAAGAGTGAGAGAGAGAAAGAGTGAGAGAGCTAGGTGTGGGAAAGCGAGGACCACTTGAAAAATGCGTGGACAGTGTGAGAGAATGTAGGGAGAGAGAGAGCTGTGTAAACGATGGTAAGATAAGGTGTGTGTGTGTGTGTGTGTCTGAGAGAGAGAGAGAGACCGTTGTAAGTGTGCGAGGGATGGGTCTTTCAAATATAATACAATGATCTTAAGCGATATGTAAATTAGGTCGACGAAGAAATCTTACTAATTATAAGGATGTGGTAACTCTATAATATAAAAGAAAATAACAAATAGAAGAAAATATATCAAGTATGTCGATGCGTTTGAATCTAAGCATTGAATAGGAGTATGTAACATTTATAAGAAAATGCAAGTTCTTATTATTAGTGGCAAATTGAAGTAACCAATTAATCCCGTTCAGTTCCGGTGACGTCCTTTTCATCAGATTCTAGCTACTCTAAGAATATTATATTCAGTTTAGGAAACAACCTCTAGTAATGAATAGCTAGGCTACAGATTATATCACTGAATTATTTTAGCTATCACAAATCCTTCCTAAGCTGAATAAAATCGTCTAAAGGTGTCCAAACTAGGATGAAAATGACGTCACCGATACTGGACGTGTCAAGCTCCTTGTGTCGAGATATTTTGACTCTACCGTAACTTGAATTTGGCTCTCTATCACTCTTTCAACTTTGGAGGGGACACTTGTTACATAAGAATAGAAGAACATAGGAGTCTGCAGAAAGCCGATTGGGCCATACACTGCAGGTCCCTCTCACACCCAACCTATCTCGTTAAAGGCAGCTTTGCATTTTATCTCCTCCATACACATAGTAATATATAATCGGACCAGGTATGTTCGATATAAGGTAAGTAACACACGGGATACAGGTAGGGTAATAAGGCTCGAGCACCTGGCTGGAAGATAAATAGATTTATTTACTGAATATTAGATGAGGATATTAATGGGCTGGTAATTGGGTAGATACTCGAACAAGCAGGTTAATTAGGCATAACTCAGGTGTAAACAGGTATAGGCAAACAAATCCGTGGTGGGGAGCAATGAGTGATAGGTAATTGAACAGTTATCGCTCAAAGGAAATTGGAGATGTAAGTATCGATACTTAGTAGAATTGCAAGCTACAATTAAGCTGTAGTACATTTATAAACACTTCCCAAGCCTTTGAATATCCAACACTCATTTATTTTCTGCTTCCGGTTATTATTAGACAATTTTATTCAGATTAGGAAAGATATATGGAAGTTTGAGGGTTAATTGAGATAGTATTTACCCTAATAATTCCCACAGGTCCTTCTTAATCTGTATAAAATCGTCTTATAATAACCAGAATAAACTGTCAAAATGCTTTACAATCTTCAAAGGGTTAAACAAGGTCAATGGTCTTGCACCAAAAACTAAATTTCACGTACGGTACTTTCGATCCATCACAACCCTACTGTATACCATTATTGCATATCAGTATAATATCAAAGTGTACGGTACTTTCGATCCATCACAACCCTACTGTATACTATTATTGCATATCAGTATAATATCAAAGTGTACGGTACTTTCGGTCCATCACAACCCTACTGTATACTATTATTGCATATCAGTATAATATCAAAGTGTACGGTTCCAAGTTCCTTATAGCCTGAAAATCGCAAGTGGTCAATCAATTGACCACTTGCGAGTTTCTGGCTATAATGAAGTTGGTGCCGTAAACATCGGTATTAAAGAGAAATGCAATAATAATGTGGGTTTTTGATGGATTAAAAGTATAATAAATTTGGTTTTGTGTATTTTTGTATTATGACCGTATTTTAGCTGATAATTCTGTTACATATTGACGGCCACAACTCCAACTTCCTTATAGACCAACACCTGCAAGTGGTCTATTAGGGTGCTACGGAATCTTTATAACGATAACGCGACTTAGACAAATTCTGGCTAATATTAGGCGATTTTGGTCATATTTAAAAGCTGTGGGAGCCAATGGGTTAACTGAGATAGGTTTTAGCCCTTCTTGCCGTACAGCTACTCCTTTTGCTGAATAAACAAATATAACAATAGCCAGAATATAACTAAAATAAAACCAATATCGACCCTTTAGAGCCAGTCCAAAGAAGAATGACGACAATTATACATAATATTAGAAAGTTATCGTATGAGGAGGGGTTGAAAGTCTTAGGCTTGCACTCACTAGAAAGACGAAGATGTAGGAGAAACATGATAGAGGTATTTAAATGGATAAAAGGTATAAATAAGGGCGATATAGATGAGGTATTAAAGCTAAAGAACGGCGACATAACCCGCTCAAATGGTTTCAAGTTAGATCAGGTTAGATTTAGGGAAGATATAGGAAAACACTGGTTTTGGGAATAAAATTGTTAACATGTGGAATGGACTGCCCAGAACAGTGATTAGCTCAGGACAGTTGAAAGTTTTAAGCGTAAGTTGGATTCCCATATGGATGATATGGGCTGGGTGTGAATGGGGGCTGCCTCGTGTGGGCCGCATGGCCTTATGCAGTTTGCCGCGATCTTATGTGCTTATGTTCTTATGTAATACAATGAGAGAAAGATGGAGAGAGCTTCAGAAAAAAAAGTTTAATACAATTTAAGATGAGCTGGTTGTGAGAGGGATCTGCCTTGTGTGGGCTAATCGGCTTTCTGTTGACTCCCGTTTTCTTATGTTCTTATGTTAACTACAGGTAAAATGGAAGAGTTTTTAATACCAGTCAGAACAACAGGGAAACATTTATACAATTATTTACTTACCGTATCTGGTATGTTGAAATATAGTAGTAGATGATAAATGTGATGGAAACAAAATCAATATACTGAATGGCGTCCTTGGTACACTCGGATGCCATAGACGTGATGAGTTTGAAAGGGATCTGACTTGTGTGGGCCAATCGGCTTTCTGCAGACTCCCATGTTCTTATGATCTTATGTCTCTAGCCCACTCATAATGATTCGTGGACTTCATCTATTTCTAATTATGGAAGTATATCTCTGGAAACGAATGTATGAATATATTGTTTATGTATCAACTACAAAACTATATATATATAAAGTGTTTATGTATATATGTATTATAGTTATTTACGCTACAATAACTTATCCAAAGGATAGGCTGGGATGAGAGTAGGATAGTGTGATATAGGAGTACAAGTACAAAGGAGTACAAAGGAAATCAAGCAACACTCTGGTGACCCTTCTAGGCGATGAGAGTAGGATAGGTTAGGGCATACACCATTAATGTTTAGCTAACAGAACATACACCATTAATGTTTAGCTAACAGAACATATGATATAGTAGGATAGGTTAGGGCATACACCATTAATGTTTAGCTAACAGAACATATGATATAGTAGGATAGGTTAGGGCATACACCATTAATGTTTAGCTAACAGAACATATGATATAGTAGGATAGGTTAGGGCATACACCATTAATGTTTAGCTAACAGAACATATGATATATTTCTCATTATATATAATAATAATAATAATAATGATAATAATAATAATAATAATATATCGGATACTATACTGTAGAATATAAATGTGTATTTACCGCATACTATAACTCATTGACTATATATAATTATTATGTTCCTTCCAACAACCAACTATACTCCTAAAATCGATTAATGAAATTTACAAACACATGTGGCAGTCCGTGGATTCGAACCCAGGATGCTCACACCGAATATCAACACCTTATGCATTGCACCACGAAGACAGTTTGTGGAAATTGTGGACACATTGTGGACAATTGTGGACACATTGTGGACACATTGTGGAAATGTCCTGTATATAAGGATTCCAAATAAAGTATAATATACCATAAATAATCATATCAAATATACCAGTATATGGAAACATAACATATATAACGCAGGAATATACCAGTATATGGAAACATAATATATAACATATATAACGCAGGAATATACCAGTATATGGAACATATATACGCAGGAATATACCAGTATATGGAAACATAACATATATAACGCAGGAATATACCAGTATATGGAAACATAATATATATAACGCAGGAATATACCAGTATATGGAAACATAACATATATAACGCAGGAATATACCAGTATATGGAAACATAACATATATAACGCAGGAATATACCAGTATATGGAAACATAACATATATAACGCAGGAATATACCAGTATATGGAAACATAACATATATAACGCAGGAATATACCAGTATATGGAAACATAACATATATAACGCAGGAATATACCAGTATATGGAAACATAATATATATAACGCAGGAATATACCAGTATATGGAAACATAATATATATAACGCAGGAATACATAACTTTTTCAGACAATTTGAAGATGAACAGATACACAACAGATAACATCAAATACAGATAAAACAAATCGTAAATACATACAAATATGTTAGCAACTATATATTTTAGTCAAAGCAAATGACAAAGAAAACGTGTCTCAGAAAAATATATTTAGGAGAATGAGAGAGGGGACAATAAAGACATACAAATATAATAAAATCGCTTAGGGAAAAATCAGTGTAAAGGTCCAGCTTTTTAGAAATACTACAACAATGACTACAAAATGGGCAGGTAGGAAGGGAAAGTGGGTGTGGGAAATTAGTGGGGCCAATATATAGATTGGAGTGGGGTAGGCAGATTAGCAGGTAGGGAGGCAGGTAAGGAAAGAGAGAGAGAGAGCATTATATAGCGGCAACTATATAAATTATATTATTTGTGTGGTGTACAGTATAGTACAATGCACACTAATTCTGGTACTTATTGATATTCTTTGAGTCATTGATCAAAGTGGAATCCGATCAGCCTTTTTTTCCAGTTCATTTTTTTCCGGTGCCTTTTATTTTCCGAGTACCGCCCTGTATATATAGCAAATGCTCTCAGGGATGATATTTGTATTCACCAGTTAGATAAATGTCTCAACAATATAATTAGCTATTTACACTATCTAGCTACGGTAATCAAACTGCAATAACATCATTATAATATTTTTACGTATTTGAGTCAAAATGTTGCCATTATCTATGTTCCTCCTTTGTTGTATTATATGACCTGCGTGGAAAGCCAAGACACACGAGCGCCACTCCAGACAACTTTTAACCCCTTCTGTACCGATGATGTTTTTTTCGTTACGGTTCATTCTGGCAAGTATTAGATTTTTGAATGCAGCTTAGGAAGGACCTCTAGCAATTAACGGGCTTCAAACTATCTCAATCAAGCCGTTTAACTACCAAAGATCTTCCTAAGCTGCATGCAATTGTATAAATGTAGCTAGAATACAATTAAAAAGACGTCCCCGGTACGGAAGGGATTAATTGTTTTGTTCCCCTGTACTGGTGTTCTTATATATTGGCATCGGCAACTAGATCAACACAGGTTATGTTCAACTAACTGAATTCTTATGAAAGCTCAATTCAGAAGGTACCAACTCAATATTACCGACACAATATGTTGTGATCTGCTGGCGATATCACGAAAAAAAAAAAAAAAAAAAAATCCCGGCAGTTTGCTAAAGCCCATTTGTTTGTCCTGTTAACATCATGGAGAGATATGTTGGTAGGCATGGTAGGTAGGTATGGTTAGTAGGTAGGTATGGTTAGTGGGTAGGTATGGTTAGTGGGTAGGTATGGTTAGTTGGTAGGTATGGTTAGTAGGTAGGTATGGTTGGTGGGTAGGTATGGTAGGTAGGTATGGTTAGTAGGTAGGTATGGTTAGGGGGTAGGTATGGTTAGTGGGTAGGTATGGTTAGTGGGTAGGTAGGTATAGGTAGGTATGGTTAGTGGGTAGGTATGGTAGGTAGGTATGGTTAGTAGGTAGGTATGGTAGGGAAGGAGAGCCTGTGGGTGTATGGTTACAATGGTAGGTATGGTTGGCCTGTTTTGCCCTTGTTTCCCTCAAGGCACAGTCAGGAGATATTTTAGCGGCTTTCCAAATTCCTGATCTCGGATTACGTGCTTTGAGTTTTCCCTGTATTATGTTTGTTTAAGGTGTGTGTGTGTTTTTTGTTTTTTTTTTCATTTTAAGCTTCCTTACTAGACCTCCATCAAGCTTTAAAAACACCCCCAAAACTTGTACATTTTTCGGTAAAAAAAAATTCCCGGCATAAATTGAAGGCTCGCTCTCGCTCGCCAGGAATAAAATCGACACCTAAATGGCTTGAAAGGTCCTAAAATTTACGCAGAAATGAGGCGAAAGGTCTTAAATTAGCAATACTAATAGGGCAAACGTCTGAAAATCTCGTAACTCACTAGGCTAAACATGAGGGAGAAGGGGGGTGGTAAAAAAATTGTAACTCTCCTTAGGAGTAGGGTAAGCCGGTTTCCCTCCAGGCAGTCACTACCACAGGAGAGGTATTTAGCGGCTTTCCAAATTCCTTGTCTCGGATTACGGGCTTTGATTTTTTTTTTTTTTTATATATATATATATATATATATATATATATATATATATATATATATATATATATATGATTTGTGTTTGTTAATTGTAGGTAGCAATCATATAAATTTTGGTTCAGAAGTGATAGAGGCAAATACGGCTTTGGTAACAGAGTTGTAGATATGTGGAATAGGCTACCGGGTGCTATAGCAGGATCAAGAACTATAGAAACCTTCGAGATAAAATTAGATAGTCACATGGACGAAATGGTTTTGTCGTGAAAGGGATTTGCCTTGTGTGGGCCAATCGGCTTTCTGCAGACTTCCGTTTTCTTATGTTTTAATATGTTGTTATCGTTTGAAATACAGTAGTTTTTCATACCAGGCATTCACAAGGAGTCATCAAGCGCTGCATGGTAAATAAGATTGGTTGGCATGGTAAATAAGATTGGATGTTAAGGCAGTGTTGTAGTCACGGATATTTCCTTTGCATTAATCGAGATATAAGCGCATAACAAATATATATTTTATTCTCAGCCGCATTTAATTTGTAAAGGTTTCAGCTCGTATATATGTATAGGAATTGATGTCCTTTCTTGCTAGAACAAAATCAAAACCATTATTGTAGCAATATTGCTATTTGAACTAATGACCGTCCATGTTTTTATTTTATGTTTTGCTTCAGAAATTGAATTATTATGCAGTTAATTAATATGTTTTTTACACCAACCAACTTCACATCTAAGCTCAATTAATGAAATCAACAAATACATGTGGCACTCCGAGGGCTCGAACCCACGATACTCACATTGAAATTCCGCGCACTATGCATTAAGCTATCCAGACAGTTAAAGAAATATGGACAAGCCTAAGATTTATTATGCAGTTTCGAATCCTGCATAATAATTTGAGCATGTACATACTGTATATTCCAATTGCGCTATGATAGCCTAATGTATAGACGAATGGAAGGAGTAATTAATGGTGCACTTAACCCTTAGGAAGGCCTCGTTATAAATTGCTCCTGAACATGGTTTATTTTTCAAGTTATAATAGCATTTAACAAACGATTACAAGTTAATGGTCTAAAATTGAACACAGCGTCCCTGATCATTTATGAACGCAGAGTTGCAGCCACCTTGGTTTTTCAGTCATTTCGTTCGCTATTTCTGGTCTTCTATCTATCTATCTATCTATTGCTTGACGCCGTGATCCCCGAAGGGGTGGCCAATTTCTGGTCTTCCAACTTCTGAATCACAGCATTACATTAACTTAGCTGCCTTTTATTTAGTGTCACATTAACCCTTTCTGCACCGGCTAGACCTATTTAACATTATTCTGGCTACTATTAGACGATGTTAATCAGTTTAAAATGGACCTCTAGCAATTAACAGGTTTCGAACTATCCCACTTAACCGTTTTTACTATCACAGATCATTCTTAAACTGCACAAAATCGTCTAAATATAACTAGAATAACATTAATAAGACGTCGCCGGTACAAAAGGGGTTAAAAGCCAGACATATTGCGAGAAACAGTTACCAACAAAAAAGGTCGGTTCTTGACCCTTTCTTAATCAATCTTTCCTTCATCCTATGACTTAAACTGCTTTAAACTTCATGTGTTCCGGCATTTTACCCCCAACGTCCCTTGAATTTGGCTCTGTCACTCTTTTGGCTTTGGTTGAGACACTCGTTACATGCAACCTGCCTTTTGTCTCTTCCATACTCAGAATAAACAAATAACATGAGGACCCCTCTCTTTATTTTAGTTTCGACGTCATAGGTAATTTTACACCATTTATAAAATATATCTAGAAATCAATGGGGTAGAATATATCCCAAATAAACTTCTGACTCCAAAACTCCTTCCGAAGCTGAATGAAATAGTTTATTGATAGCCAGCATAAATGAAAAACAAATCGTGCCCTCGTACATTGGGAGAGTAAAGGGGTGGTATTCTTAATTATTTCTTTCCCTTCGCAGCGCTGTTAATGGACGAAGTATTTTGAAAAATAACGCTAGCTTCAGAAACGAGAGTGCTAATCCATCTAATTTCTATAAACAACAATTATTCCCACAGTATTCGTTCGGTATCAGGTGCTGGGAAGGGAAAGACATGTTCAAGAATACGAGTTAAATAAGGGGAGATGGGTCGTTTTTCTGGTCCCACTTCTTCCTCATGTTTAGCCCCATTAGTTTAAGATTTTAAGACTTTCGCCCCATTAGTTTGTCGATTTTAAAACCTTTCGTCCCATATCTATATCACTATCAAGACCTGTTGTGCTATTTAGGTGTCGGTTTTTTTCCTGGCGAGCGATAGCGAGCCTGTAATTTTAAGAGAAGGCCGAGACATTTTCATATACAAAAATGTACAAAATTTATCTTGAAGGGGGAGTCTAGGGAGTGTGTTTTTTTTTAAAGCTTGTAAAGGTCTAGCAAGGTAACTAAAAAGTAGATGAATATATAAATAAATAGTCCCCAAAAATTACCCACTGTCCCCTTAAAGTGATTTGGTCCAGTATTAACTCCTTCAGTGTGATGCCGCATTCTAATATTTATTCCGGTATCTTTAGTCGACTATATTTTTAGAAGGCATCTATGGGGATAACAATGTTGCAGAATATAGTTGTAACTCTGCTAATCCTTGTATGATATTACAAAACAGTATACAATTCTGGCTATTAGCCAGAATTAATGATCGACCCTCAATAGGATTCACTTGGGTGTATGTATGAGATAGTGTGCGAGAGGGATCCGGGGATAGGGAATATAACAGTTAGGTATTTGTGTAGTGTATACAGTATACGTGTTAGGTATTTGTGTAGTGTATACAGTATACGTGTTAGGTATTTGTGTAGTGTATACAGTATACGTGTTAGGTATTTGTGTAGTGTATACAGTATACGTGTTAGGTATTTGTGTAGTGTATACAGTATACGTGTTAGGTATTTGTGTAGTGTATACAGTATACGTGTTAGGTATTTGTGTAGTGTATACAGTATACGTGTTAGGTATTTGTGTAGTGTATACAGTATACGTGTTAGGTATTTGTGTAGTGTATACAGTATACGTGTTAGGTATTTGTGTAGTATATACAGTATACGTGTTAGGTATTTGTGTAGTGTATACAGTATACGTGTTTATGTATCTCTGTATGTGGGTGTGAAGGGGTGGAGTAATATACAAGTAAGGCATGTGTATATTTGTGTAGTATATACAGTATACGTGTTAGGTATTTGTGTAGTGTATACAGTATACGTGTTTATGTATCTCTGTATGTGAGTGTGAAGGGGTGGAGTAATATACAAGTAAGGCATGTGTATATTTGTGTAGTGTATACAGTATACGTGTTAGGTATTTGTGTAGTGTATACAGTATACGTGTTTATGTATCTCTGTATGTGGGTGTGAAGGGGTGGAGTAATATACAAGTAAGGCATGTGTATAGAGGATAAACTTGTTTGTATAGGATATACTGGAGTGTTTGTGAAGTACCGTACTAAGGTAGTGTTTGTGAAGTACCGTACTAAGGTAGTGTTTGTGTTTGTTGTCCATCTTCTCAGGCACTGGAGGTGACGGTGTGTGTGTGTATCTCTTGGTGTGAGTGTGTGTGTGTACTTGTGTATGTGTGCGTATCTGTGTGTGTATACCTTTGTGTGTCTACCTGTGTGTGTGTGTGTACGTAGTGTGTACCTGTGTGTGTGTGAGTGTAGGTGTGTGTAGTCCATTTCTCCAGACACTATAGGTGAGGGTCCCGCTGTGGTGGTCCTCACGATATTTGTTGGTCTGTCTCACAACACACACACTTTCCCCCCTCCCCCTCTCTCTTTCTCTCTCTCTCTCTCTCTCTCTCTCTCTCTATATATATATATATATATATATATATATATATATATATATATATATATATATATATATATATATATATATATTTATACATGAGGGGCATCTCTTTAGACAACTTCAAGAGAGCCCTCGATGTCGAACTGCAAAAAGTGCCAGACGAGCCCATCTTCGCAAGGGAGCGGGCTGTCTCTTCAAACAGTCTGCTGCACCAAAACACAACCCACAACGAGGGGCGACGCGCTCCTCGGTGCTGCTAGGAGAGTGGCGAACACAACCTTAGGTAACCTTAGGTTAGGTAATATCAGTACTCACTATTCCATGTAAGTTATATTGACGCATCCAATTTCCTGTCTACCAATGGAGTTGAATGTTACTTGTTAATGATTGTTATATTTACTTTTGTTATAATTTATCATATTACTATTATTATATAGTTCATAGTGTTAGTATTATAATACATATCAGTATATTCTTTTGTTATGGGTATTTTAAAATAAGGTAACTTTAATGTGTTCTCCAATGTGATTATAGCTGTATAACGGAATAGTCTACTTCTCATCAATACATTATAGCTGTATAACGGAATAGTCTACTTCTCATCAATACATTATAGCTGTATAACGGAATAGTCTACTTCTCATCAATACATTATAGCTGTATAACGGAATAGACTACTTCTCATCAATACATTATAGCTGTATAACGGAATAGTCTACTTCTCATCAATACATTATAGCTGTATAACGGAATAGTCTACTTCTCATCAATACATTATAGCTGTATAACGGAATAGTCTACTTCTCATCAATACATTATAGCTGTATAACGGAATAGTCTACTTCTCATCAATACATTATAGCTGTATAACGGAATAGACTACTTCTCATCAATACATTATTTCTCCCGTGTTGGTAATGAGGAAATATTTGAATACATACGTTTTACCTCGACTTTTCAAACCGTAGATGATAAGGGTTTGCAAAAATAAGTGAACACATATACATTAACTCGGCTTCTCAAAATGAAAGCCGTAGGAGTAAACACTAAACCGTCAACAATAAAGGATTGACCGCTTGAATACCAGAGAAAAGTATAAGCCGGATTCACACGAGCGCTATTTTCGACAATTTCAGACTGACACCATTTCAGTCATCTGTTTATTAGCATTGGTATCATCAACTAGGCTGAAGGAAGAGTATTATAGTTTATCTGAGGTCTTGTAAAACTATGATTCCATCGCTTAAGGGGGTACGTGACCTGTTTTAGTTCTGTCCTTTTCTATCTTTCTCTGGCTTGTATCCATTTGGCCCCATTCAGCCTACTGTTTTAAGACGTTTATCCCCATCCAGGTGTCAATGTTTTACTGGTGAGCGGCAGCGAGCCAGCATATTTTTTATTTTTGTTTGACAGCAGGCTAAATTTGTAAATTTTTCGATAGAAAAATTTCTCCGGCGAAGCCGAATTTTTTCATATAATGCTGGCTCGCTATCGCTCGCCAGGAAGAAATCGACACCTAGATGGGGATAAACGTCTTAAAATAGTTGGCTGAATGGGGCCGAAGGGATATAAGCCAGAGAAAGAGAGAAAAGGACAGAAATAACAAAAAGCAGGTCACCCTCCTTAAAGACCGGAGTTGCCGAGATAAGTTGTCGGTAATATGGCTCGTGTGACTCAGCCTAAGTCAGGTGTCATAATTATGTTGGAGTAGGGTGGTGTACACTGGCGGACCAAAGCTGTATCCTCACCTTCATTACTTCACATTTATTTTCTTTCATTGGTTCCATATAAACTCACGCCTAAACAACACTCAGCAAACCGTAACTATAAACACTTTGATTGTGTCTGTAAATATTTGTTTTTACTCATAAATAGGCAGATAGGCCAACCTAAGTTGAAATGATGAAGGACGAATACGGCTTTTGACTGTGACGATACATATGAGTCCATGATGTATCACTTGTTCTGCAGTGTAATCTTGTCTGTCACATGTTAATATGTTCTTAAGAGGGTATTTCCACTTAAGACATATTGTCTTGACCACTTTCTCCCTCATGTTTAGCCCCATTGATTCTGACATTTTAAGACGTTCCCCCCATTAGTTTGGCGATGTTAAGAACTTTCGCCTCATCTGTCAATTTTAAGACCTTTGGTGCCAGTTAGGTGTCGAGTTTTTTCCTGGCGACCGATAGCAAGCCTGTAATTTAAGAGGAACCGGCCTTCGCCCGAGATATTTTTTTCTACCGAAAACTGTACAAATATATCTTGACAGGGGGTTAAGGGGGGTGTAATTTTAAGCTTGATGGAGGTCTAGGGAACAAACTAAAATCCTCCCCTTAAGTATTTGAGAGACACCATCGGATCAATATATTGAGACTGATGAGCTGCAAGCCAATTTATTATCAGACAGTACAGTCACTCAGAACATTTCGTGGACCTTCCATGGTCTTCATTATGCAAGGATACTGGTGGCTGTAGAGGCTGAACAATTAACCCTTTTTGTACAGTCGGCCAAATAAGTGAAGTCGCATCAAGTATATTTTGATCAATAAATTATTGGTCTCAGCACTATCTAAGCATTAATTCATCGTTTTGAGTGAGATACACAAACAAGTTCCTATCTTTACCCACCCTATTCAACATATGACAGACATTAATACAGCGCACAGCGAGCAAAATGTAATGACAGCGGAGACACGACTTATTTGGCCAACTGTACCAGCGACGTGTGTTATATTTAATTCTAGCTTTATTTAGACAATTATATGCAGCTTAGGAAGAATTAGTGGTAGTTAAAGGCGTTGATTGAGAAAGTTCGAAGCCTTATAATTGCTAAAGATCCTTCTTAAACTGAATAAAATCGATTAGTAGTAGCCATAATAAAATACAAAGGATGTCAACGGTACAGAAGGTGTCAATGTAATCTTATAAATATGATTTAATAACTAATAACTAAGGTGTTGATTTTCGGTGTGAGCATCCTGGGTTCGAATCCACGGACTGCCACATGTGTTTGTAAATTTCATTAATCGATTTTAGGAGTATAGTTGGTTGTTGGAAGGAACATAATAATTTACTAATTAATAGATTCCGATACATAATGTCGGTCAGTTTATTAGTCTCGTTGGTTATTTTCCCGTCATGATTATAAGATGAGGTCCAATAATATTCATGAATCACTATCCAAGGAGTTGCGGTATGATTAAGGGGAGATGGGTCGGGTTTCTGGTCCCCTGTCTTCCTCATGTTTAGCCCCATTGCTTTTGAGATTTTATGACGTTCGGCCCGATAAATTGGCGATTTAAGACCATTCGCCCCATTTCTTCGTCAAAATTAAGACTTTTCGTGTCATTTAGGTATCGATTTTTTCCTGGCGAGCGATAGCGAGCCTTTGATTTTAAGAGAAATCGGCCTTTGGCCGTGACATTTTTCTATCGAAAAATGTACAAATTTATCTCGAAGAGGGATGTAGGGGGTGATTTTTTTAAGCTTAATGGAGGGCTGGGGAAGAAACAATAATAATATATAGAAAACAAGAACAAAAAAACGACGAAAATATAAACCCTATCCCCATAATTTTCCAACCGTAGAGTACCGCAACCATCAATATAGTTACGGTACCTTCCATTATTGTTATGCCTATACATTACTGTATATCAACTTACTTTGAACCCAGGATATCTTTCAAATTTTCACAATGTCTCAAGTATATAATTTTTTACTAGCATCATACATGAAATCATTAACTAAATAAATAGTAAAGGAATCATGAACACGACGAAATGGGTTGGGTGTGAAAGGGATCTGCCGTATGTGGGACAATCGGCTCTCTACAGACTCCTGATTTCTATGTTTTTATGTAACTTAGCTCTCATCTAAAATATAAAATAATTTTATATAAATGTCTTGCGCCACCGAATTATGCTTCAAAGCTGCCTTCTTATTAGCCAGGTATAATAGATTGTATATAATTATGCACCATATGAGGCGGAGCACTATATTGCGGCTCTACTGGTCATATTGATCACTTTATGCCAGTCATCGGGCTTATGAATTTAATCACAACTAAGTTAATCAGTTTGCGTCAGTCGTGTTTGTTAAGCATTTTATCACTTGTAGATTGAAGGCATGATAGCTAGGAATTATACGATAACTCCTTTTGTTTACCGCTTGCTTGTATATTACTGTTGTTTAGTTCATATTACTTCTTCGAATTATGGTATTTTATGCTATAAATTTGAATGCTGCTTTTGCCTTGCATAGATCATAGCAAAATATTATGATATGCCATCAAAAATACCATATCATATACCGGGTAGCTAGCGCATAATTGGCTAGGCAGAGAACAATAATGGTATCGGCATTATAAAATACCGATATCTATTTGCATCTAAACAAAAATGATATATGTATTATATATTGTTATAATCATATTAATATAGTAGGTACCGGTAAATGATATATGTATTATATATTGTTATAATCATATTAATATAGTAGGTACCGGTAAATGATATATGTATTATATATTGTTATAATCATATTAATATAGTAGGTACCGGTATATGGAAAACCTTAATATAAGGAATTGGCTTACTATTATGAAGAACACTTGGTTATTAGTACAGCAAATTAACCACCTGTGAGTTTCGGGCATTGAGGAAGTTGGAGCTGTATAACTGAAGCAGAAATTGCCAAACGTACAGTATGTAAACTTTTGATGGATAGAAAGTTTTTAAAACTATATTTATATTTTTTATAAATGCGCTATGTCTGTATTGTACACCTACAGTAGTAGGCTAATTCGGCTAAATATCGATACCTGTACTTACAGCTCCAACTTCCTTATAGCCCAAAACTCGCCATTGGTCTATTAGGGGGTCAAATTGCATTGTGACAAATTTGTTCACATTTTCCATTACCTCCAATAACCCTTAAGCTAGGTGTCAAACTGGAGCAATTTTCATTGAAGACTTGAATGAATATGAGAAGGAATACGAGATCATTAACATGATATAACATTGTTTCCACCATTTATCACTACAAAAGACATAATATGAACTATAACCCATAATTTGACCTTTATATATACAATAATTAAGACTGAAAATAATGAAACCCTGCTTTCGTTTGACACCCTAATGATTACTCAGTTATTACGTCAAATTTGAAGTGAAATACTGTACGGTGTATTTTGAAGTGAAATACTGTACGGTGTATTATGAAGTGAAATACTGTACGGTGTATTATGAAGTGAAATACTGTACGGTGTATTTTGAAGTGAAATACTGTACGGTGTATTTTGAAGTGAAATACTATACTTACGGTGTATTTTGAAGTGAAATACTGTACGGTGTATTTTGAAGTGAAATACTGTACGGTGTATTTTGAAGTGAAATACTGTACGGTGTATTTTGAAGTGAAATACTGTACGGTGTATTTTGAAGTGAAATACTGTACGGTGTATTTTGAAGTGAAATACTGTACGGTGTATTTTGAAGTGAAATACTGTACGGTGTATTTTGAAGTGAAATACTGTACGGTGTATTATGAAGTGAAATACTGTACGGTGTATTATGAAGTGAAATACTGTACGGTGTATTTTGAAGTGAAATACTGTACGGTGTATTATGAAGTGAAATACTGTACGGTGTATTATGAAGTGAAATACTGTACGGTGTATTTTGAAGTGAAATACTATACGGTGTATTTTGAAGTGAAATACTGTACGGTGTATTTTGAAGTGAAATACTGTACGGTGTATTATGAAGTGAAATACTGTACGGTGTATTTTGAAGTGAAATACTGTACGGTGTATTTTGAAGTGAAATACTGTACGGTGTATTATGAAGTGAAATACTGTACCGGTGTATTTTGAAGTGAAATACTGTACGGTGTATTTTGAAGTGAAATACTGTACGGTGTATTATGAAGTGAAATACTGTACGGTGTATTTTGAAGTGAAATACTGTACGGTGTATTATGAAGTGAAATACTGTACGGTGTATTATGAAGTGAAATACTGTACGGTGTATTTTGAAGTGAAATACTGTACGGTGTATTATGAAGTGAAATACTGTACGGTGTATTTTGAAGTGAAATACTGTACGGTGTATTATGAAGTGAATACTGTACGGTGTATTATGAAGTGAAATACTGTACGGTGTATTTTGAAGTGAAATACTGTACGGTGTATTATGAAGTGAAATACTGTACGGTGTATTATGAAGTGAAATACTGTACGGTGTATTTTGAAGTGAAATACTGTACGGTGTATTTTGAAGTGAAATACTGTACGGTGTATTATGAAGTGAAATACTGTACGGTGTATTTTGAAGTGAAATACTGTACGGTGTATTTTGAAGTGAAATACTGTACGGTGTATTTTGAAGTGAAATATTGTACGGTGTATTTTGAAGTGAAATACTATACGGTGTATTTTGAAGTGAAATACTGTACGGTGTATTTTGAAGTGAAATACTGTACGGTGTATTTTGAAGTGAAATACTGTACGGTGTATTTTGAAGTGAAATATTGTACGGTGTATTTTGAAGTGAAATACTGTACGGTGTATTTTGAAGTGAAATACTGTACGGTGTATTTTGAAGTGAAATACTGTACGGTGTATTTTGAAGTGAAATACTGTACGGTGTATTTTGAAGTGAAATACTGTACGGTGTATTTTGAAGTGAAATATTGTACGGTGTATTTTGAAGTGAAATACTGTACGGTGTATTTTGAAGTGAAATACTGTACGGTGTATTTTTCCATAACCCTCTAATAAAACTTAACGTAATATATTTATTTCACTCCAAACACCCAACACCTCCCAATTAAATTAATGAAAGCATGTGATCTTCCCGGGATTCGAACCTGGGTCACCACATACAGATCTTAAATACTCTAACCATTACACCATCAAGACAGTTAAAGGTTAAGAACATGACTACGGTTTTTATACATAAACCTATCCTACCCAAGGTCCGAGGAAATCAGACAAGCAGGAACAATCATTCAGCTTTTTATTTGTATCCAATTAAAATGTTTGTTTTATGTAATATTTGATTTTCTCTATATAAAAGTACCCGTGGTGGCGTGGTCGTGAGAGCACCCCCGCCTTAAGGGAGCCCACCTCGCTTTTTTTCTCTTTTTCTCCCTCTCTCTTTGGCTTGTATCCATTCGGCCCCATTCATCCTACTGTTTTAAGACGTTTACCCCCATCCAGGTGTCAATATTTTTCTAACGAGCGGTAGCGAGCCAGCATACCGGTATATATATTTGTGTTTTGACAGCAAGCTAAATTTGTACATTTTTCGATAGAAACATGTCTCTGGCGAAGCTGGATTTCTCCATACAATGCTGGCTCGCTATCGCTCGCCAGAAAGAAATCGGCACCTGGATGGGGATAAACGTCTTAAAACAGTTGGCTGAATGGATACAAGCCGGGGAAAGAGAGAAAAATAGAGAACAAAATCCGGTGACCCCCCTTCAGTCAACCTTAACAGCTAGTCACACTTTGGCCAGAGTTATCACGCGAGTTAACCCTTTCGGTATCGGGACGCCTGCCTTCACGGTAGTCTGGCTCACGAGGGACGATTTTGTACAGCTTAGGAAGGACCTCGAGCAATCAGAGGGGTATAATCTATCTCGATTAACCCTTTAACTATCAACATTATATATCTATTAACCAAGAATTCTTCCTAAGCTGAATAAAATCGTTCACTGACAGCCAGAATGTAATACAAACATAGCGTCATCATACTGAAAGGGTTAAGGGAGTATCACACGAGAGCTGTCATCGCCAACTTCTGATCCACAACTTAATACGGTACTGACAACCTCTATTATTATTATTATTATTATTATTATTATTATTACCGGTATTATTGTTATTATTATTACTATATTATTAACATTTTGAAGTTACTTTACACTGGTATCGGTAACTAAATTCGAGATACCGGCTTCTTACGGTTGATTCATTATCTTAGATGACTAGACTCGAAATACCAGTTCATTAATTTAGTATAGACTATAGATGACGAAATTCTTATAATTCATATTATCGCCAACCCCCCAATTAACTTGCAATTAACCAAATCAATGACATCAATGACACTAATGAATACAGGTACATGTGGTACTCCGAGGATGCCAACCTAGGATACTCACACCGAAATTCCGCGCACTAACCATTAGTCTACGGCTCTACGCTATCAAAGCATATTTCCGAAGCTGCTAGATCGGAGTTGTGGACCAAAAGTTGAGGAAAGTAGCATTCGTGTGACACTCATACATCGGAAACAGAAGAGTAAGAAGTTATTATAATTATTATGTACAGTATTTACAGCAGGTCTGAGGGCGCACGGGTGGTGGGGAGGGCCATTCTTAAGGGGAGGTATTTAGTTTGTTCCCTACGTTTTCATCAAGCTTAAAATTACACCCCTAGACCCCCTTTCAAGATAAATTTGTACATTTTCGGTAGAAAAATGTCCCGGCCGGAGGCCGATTGCTCTTAAATTACAGGCTCGCTATCGCTCGCCAGGAAAAAATCGATACCTTCATGACACGAAAGGTCTTAAAATTGACAGTAATGGGACAAAATGTCTTAAAATGTCCAAACTACTAGGGCGAACGTCTTAAAATCTCTAAAGCAATGGGGCTAAACATGAGGGAGAAAGGGGTCAAGAAAACAATCCCTCAAGTGGAGACCTCCCATTAACTCCTTCAGTACCGAAACGTCTTCCTTATATCATTTTAGCTACATGTAGACGATTTCACGAACCTTAGGAAGAATACATGGTATCTAAAAGGATTAACTGAAATAGTCTGCATCTTATAATTGGTAGACATCCTTCATAAGCTGAATAACATCATCTAATCGTTGCCAAAAAAGGACGTCATCGGTACAAAAAGGGTTAAGGGGAGGGTTTAAATGTGTTCCCTAGACCTCCATCACACCTATAGTTACACACCATAAACCCCCTTTCAACATATTTGTTTAAATTTTTTGGTAGACAAATTTCCCGGCCGAAGGTCTGTTTTTAAATAACAGGCTCGCTATCGCTCGACAGGAAAAACTCGACACCTAAATGGCACGTAAGGTCTTAAAATTGACCGAAATGGGGCGAAAGTTCTTAAAATCCCCAAACTAATTGGGCAAACATATTAAAATCTCAAAAGCAATGAGGGAGAAAGGGGTCCAGAAAAAATATCCTTCAAGTGGAAATCTCTTCCATTTTCTTCCCCCATTTCTTCCCCTTCACAGCGCCTAAAAGCGAATGGTAACTGTGGGAATGAATGTTGTTTACAGAGACTACACAGATTACCACTCCCATTTCTCAAGGTAACGTAATTTTTCAAGTTATTTCGCCCATTAACGGCTCTGCGAAGGGAAAGACTTGTTTAACGGGGAGGTAATTGTTTTTTCTACCACATGTTTAGTCCCATTAGTCTTGAGATTTTAAGACGTTCGCCCCGTTAGTGTGGCGATTTTAGGAACTCTCTCCCCATTACTTTGTCAATATAAAGACCTTTCGTGCCATTTAAATATCAATTTAGGCGAGCGATAGCGAGCCTGTAATTTTAAGAGGAACTGCTCTTTGGCCAGGACATTTTTCTACCGAAACATAGACAAATTTATCTTGAAAGTGGGTCTAGGGGGTGTTTCACTAAGCTTGATGGAGGTCTAGCAAGGAAACAAGGCAAAACAATAAACTAATAAACAAATACATGGACCTAAAAATAGCCACTACCCCTTTAAGAATACCCCTCCAATGGTAGCTATAGGTGTGGGGAAGTGGAGGAGTAGGATAGCACTGGATTGGTTGGGGTTAGAAAGTGGGATAGTCGAATCGGATGGGCATAGTGGGGAGAGAGGGTGCACGCTGGATAAAGGAAGAGTAAGGATTGGATAGAAATGGAAGATGGGGTTGGATAAGCTTAGAAAGGAGAGAATATGGTTGAATAAGAGAGGGAAGAGTAGCGATAGGGATTGGATGAGGATAGACATGGGAAGATCGGGCTGGTTGTGGATAGGAAGGGATGAGTAAGGATAGGGGTAAAGAGAAATGGGAAGATCGGGCTGGTTGTGGATGGTAAGGGATGAATAGGGATAGGGATTACGATAGACACGGCTAGATCGGGTTGGATGTGGATAGGAAGGTATGAGTAAGGATAGGGATAAAGCAAAATGGGAATATATGGTTGGATAAGGATAGTGAGGGATGAGTCGGATAGGGTATAGCTGGCTGGATAGGGATTGGATGAAGATAGAAATGGAAAGATCGGGTTGGTTGAGGATAGTAAGACATGAGTAGGGATAGGGATTGAATGTGGATAGTAATGGATGAGTTGGATAGAGTATGGTTGGCTGGAGTGAGATAGGTAGTAGCAGGGTTGGATGATGGGGAGTAGGGTTGAATCAGGATGGGTGAGTCGAGTTGGGCTACGGTACTTTAAATAAGGTTGTAAAAGACAGCTTAGAGAAGGGAAAGTAGGATTGGACGAGATTAGGAAAGGAAAAATAGGATTAGGTGACGTTTGTAAAGGAAGTGTAGGGTCGAGTTTGACTGGGAAGCGAAAACCTTGCAGGATTAGGAAGATAAATGACTGAAAAGTAATGGAAAGGTAAGAATAAAATAATCTGGGATACGTTGGTAGAGATAGACCGTTGATTCATTGGTGAAGAGTTACATATAGTAACATAGATACACAGACTGCTCAGACCTTACGGTCCCTACTAGGCAGTCCGGACTTAATGCTAACGTAGAATTTGCTACACAGTGGAAGGTAAGGATAGCAAAGCAGAAGGCTCTCCCCCCACCCACCAGAGAGAGAGAGAGGAGCTGGGAATTGCAGGGAAGGACAAATGTGGTAAGAGGAATGTATGGTACGTCAAGGCAAGGGCATGAAGGATTGGGTTACAGTACGGGAGGGAGGAAGGAAGGGAGGGTAAATGGTGCCAGTTGCAGGGTTGGGTGGGCTAGGGTGAAACAAGAGACCTAAGGTAAGTGAGGATAAAATAACACAAGCCTAGATAAGACAGCTGGGAAATTAATAAGAATGCAGGACAGATTGTTATGTAGGTCAGTGTAGGATTTCTATCCAGGGTAGGGTAGGGCAGGAGATGATAATATGTTGTAGTCATGACGGTGTTAATGAGAGTTAAAACCACTTGACATAAAACGTTGTTATTGCTATAAAGACAAGCTAAGTTTGGACTCTCTATAGAGTCCTCTAGAGGTGGACTCAGTCGAAGCTTGTCGTGTCTTTTTAACAATATATATATATATATATTTTTTTTTTTTTTTGTCATGTGGGTTTACTCTCCATTAGGCATTCACGGCACAGTGACTTTCTCTACCCATGACGGTGTTAGGGCAGAATATGACTTAATATGGCAACAGGAAGAGAAGGGTAAGTAAAGATAGGATATAATTCACATAGACTAGGCTAGGATAGTATTAGATATGACAGAAGGGCAAAATTATATGATATAAAGATTAGTACAGAGACTAGTTTGGAGTCTGGGAACGGGATGGGATGGGAGAAAGGGATGTTATACATGGAGTTAACTCCTTCTGTACCGGCGCCATCCAGTTAACTTTATTCTGGCTACTATTAGACGATTGTATTCAGTGTATAACGGTCATCCAGCAATTAACAGGCTTCGAACTCTTTCACTTAACCGTTTCTACTACCACAGATCCTTCTTAAACTGCTCAAAGTCGTCGAAATATAGGTAGGATAAAATTAAGTGGACCTCCTGGTACAGAAGGGGTTAATTGTAGTTTCTGATACGTATTAGGAACAGGTAATGAGTTGTTAATCACAAATAGCTTAAACAAACTGTTCCGTATCGGGAATGTATAAATGTGAGAAGTGAAAGGTAGTGGAAATTAAGATATATATATATATATATATATATATATATATATATATTGTATATATATATAAATGACCAGCGTGACCGTCTCCTCCACATCCCCCCCCCCCCAATTCCCTTTGGTCTGGTGTGGGGAGGTGGAGCAACAAGGGGAGCACCTTATTCCACATGGCCACACTTCCACAGTCAGGGCCAATTCATACTCGATAATCCAATTAGTCGCGAAACAGATAAAATAGTACCGCTACCTTGATTAGTCGTTTTGGAGTTATGAGAAATTGAGGTCGGGATTTCTGGCGTACCTTTACTTCTAATAAAGAACAAGCTATAGTAAAATAGGCCTAGTTCAACAGGGTATAGTCAAATAGGCCTAATTACATAGAGTTACATAAATACACAGACTGCACATATCTCTTAAGCAGCCCAGACATAATTCTAACAAAATGTGCTACCAGTACTAATTTTCACTATGGTATTGGTACACTTTGACATTAAATTGATTAATCTAAGTCCTCTTTTGTATACATTTATTTATGTGACTCATCTTTCGTGGGTATGTATTTGATCGATATCGCCTACTGTTTGGACTATCACGCACAATTTGTTTGGTCGACCCCATCCCTTTTATAATTGAAGATACCAGCGGGTGAACATGCAAGAATAATGCCCGGTACAAATAATCACAGTTCTCATCACAAAAAAACACCTATAAATAACAACTACAACCCTTTCAGTCATGCGGAATCTAATTATATCCTTGCTATTGTTATCCCATTGTATTCAACTTACAAATGACCTCTAGGAATCCATCTCCAACCCATCAATTCCTAGAGGTCCTTCTTAGGCTTAATATAATAGTCTAATGGCAGCTGGAATATAATATACACGTTTACTGATTGAAAGGGATAAATGGAAAGTGACTAAGTAAAATACGCTTATGTACAAGTTAACCCCTTCTGTACCGGCAACGTCCATTTAACTTTATTCTGGCAACTATTTGGCGATTTTATTCAGTTTAAAAGGACCTCCAGCAATTACCAGGCTACGAACTATCTCACTTAACCCTTTGTACTACCGCAGATCTTTCTTAAACTGCATACAATCGTCTAAATATAGCTAGAAAGTAATTAAATAGACGTCGCCGGCGCAGAAGGAATTACTAATATAATAAATGACTCGGTGCAATAACTTAATATGTACGGTACATAAATGGTGACCTAATAAACAATAAGACAGGCGAATGTTGCAGGATTGGGATAAAGGGGTGCCTCAGACCTGTATATAGAACACTATCAATGGTAATGACACTAACTACAGACCCTGCGGTAAATAAGGGGCGGACATCTGCCAAATTAATACCATTTTGATGTCCTACCGGTGATTATTTATGCCAGAATAATAATAATAATTTATTTTAATATTTGCAAATGTATATACAATTGGTCAAGCTCTTTCTCGCATCACTATTCTTTAATATTTTCAATATAAATAAAGGAAATTGATCGTCCCTGTCTAATTCTCTTAATCAAATTACGTTTTTTTTTTAAATTATTCAATCTAGGCTGCCTCCAGATGATTTTTAATCTTGCTTGGAAAGTTCTCTCAAAATGTAAAAGATAATAAGCAATAGTTCTCAGCCACTGAATTTCCAGTAAACCTTCCTATGCTTATTACATCATCTGTCGGTAACAGGATTGAAACAACTCACGGTGTCAAACGAAAGCAGAGTCCATTATTTTCAGTCTGTATTACCGTATTGCATATGTAAAGATTAAAGTATGGTTTATAGTTTAAATGGTGTCTTTGGAAGTGAGAAAATGGCCAAAACAATGCTATTTCAGGTTAATTTGTTCTTGTATTTCTTCTCATATTCAGAAAAGTCTTCAAACAAAATTGCTCCAGTTTGACAACCTGAGTCGTCACTGTTACGACTACTGGTATTCATTATCTGATTGAAATAATTTACCATAGGGTCTGTGTCTCATAATCATAAACACTTCAAGGTGCCCACTCTCCCCTTCGTCTGCTAAAACCTACACAGGGAATGAGTGAGCCCACACCTTGCCCATACCTAAAGCCAAGTCTATGGGCCGCAGTTTTAAACAAGGGAAGGTGGTCACTCTTACCTTATTCCGTATTGCTGTTTTGTTAAATTAACACGGGGAAGGTAAGAGGGTCCACCTTCCAAATACATATAACAATGAATCACAGTCTTAAACATGTAAAAGGGCAAACTCTCCCCTTGCTTCTCTCGTACCTGTAAACATATTAAGTGATGGTATCCAGTCCATTAGAGATAACAGAGGTAAAATGAGAGTGAGCCCCTTCCCAAAGTTTAAAAGTACGGGCCATTGAAACTAGCAATACACACCATATGAGGAAGAACACTTTATTGACAACGTTTTGCAGATAGCTGCTTCAGGTCAAGAAGCTTTCTGCGAAACGTTCTCAATAAAGTGCTCCTCCTCATAGGGTGTGTATATTTATTCGGTCAAATTTTCAAAGTTAATTTAAGATGGATAATAGCCACCCCTCCCCACATACACGCACTGACAAACCCAAGGCCGATATAGCAAGGCACTGCAGGACACACACGCCACTTGACTAGACTCACCACAAACAACAACATTATTTACTCTGTTGTTACTAGGGAGGTGACACACAGTTGACATTAATACCGGTACCTTCTCACACCAGAAACGACACTTTTTAACAGCATATATGGTAATCTTTCACAGCATAGCTGATACTTTCTCACAGCATAACTGATGTTTGTTCACAGCATAACATTATTGATACTTTTTAACAGCATATGAAACTCTTTCGCAATATAATTTGATAGTTTCTCACATTATAATACAGGTACTTTCTCACATTATAATACTGAAACTTTCTTACAGCATAGCCTAACTGATATTTGTTAACAGCATAAATTATACTTTTTCACAGCATAAATGATACGTGTTCACATTATAATACCGGGACTTTGTCACAGCTTAAATAATATTGTCTCGCATCATTCTACACATAGTTGCTCACAACGAAACTGATATTTTCTTATATTATAATACAACAATTTATCATTCCTCAACACAAATCTCGACACATTAAAACGAAATGTAAAATGAACAATCTCTATGATTATCTCGATAGTTACAAAATCTGAATAATAACAAAAATACTGAGGACGAATTTGAGTGTTCATAATTTCATATAATACTGCCGAGTAGAATTAACACATCAGAAAAAAAACATACACTCTGTACAAATACCGGTACTTATTAATCGGAGTGAAATCAAAACTTGGATACCTGCTGCTAAAAAGTTTGTAAGATAATACTGTATTTACTTTAATAGTCTGAGGAGATATTATACTGGGTGTTATAGTGAGTTGGGCCTATAATTAGGCCTTATGATAGAGTTGGGTGTGAGGGGGATCTGCCACGTGTGGGCCAATTGGCTTTCTGCAGATTCGCATTTTCTTATGTTCTAACCTTGAGTACCGTACCGGTACTAGATGACAAAAAGTTAAGGTTGATCAAATTAATAGATACCGATAACTGGTGAACCGGAAGTGGCAAATCAGGTAATCCCTTCCTAAGCTGAATAACAATGTTTGTAAATAAGAAAACTAATATAGTAAAACATAAATACGAATATATAACATTTGAAATAACACTGTGAATGGGACCCCGTCTTCAAATTAACTTTTCTGCTTCAATAGGTTATATTTGCAAACAATATTACTAAGCTCAGAAACAATAGGTTAAAGTATATTACCATATTTAATGTTCGGTGCCGATAATTGAATCCAAAAGTTGCTAAGGTATTAATAACTTCTTAATCTTTACAATGCAATAGATAAATAATTGTTCTATAATAATATCAGAGTACGGTACTCGAGATAGATTCAAATAAAGCCTAGTGATATATCCCCTTTACCACACGAATATAAACGTCCATATTTTCAGCCATTGCTTCCGGGTTAATTATTGTAGAAAATATCGGTCATAATAATATATTTCCCCATTGGAAATCATATAGGCTACCGGTAAGTTGTAACCACACTTTAATATTTGTTTAATATTAAAATATACGGAATATACTGTATGTAAAATATATATATATATATATATATATATATATATATATATATATATATATATATATATATATATATATATATATATATATATATATATATATATACCTGTATAATTATATATACACAGTATATATATATATATATATATATATATATATATATTATTAAATAGGCTATTAGATAATCTTACTAGTGCAAATCCATACTGATGATGTATACAAATCATTGTTCATTGTTTATCAGAACACAATTATTATTTTTGACTGTAAAGATACGGTACATATTTCAAAGGTAACTCTCGACTTAAACCAATAACATTTGCTGTATAATACAGAAATATAATTATCATTTAGGCCTACCAAGATTTCGAACATAGTATTTGATACAAATATTACACCCAATAATTATTCCCACCTTAATCATTAATTCTTGGAAATAAAATATCAAGATACGGTACACATTTTCTATCATTCTATGGTTCTTACTGTTTGTTATACCGGTACTATCGCCAACTGTCACCTCCACTTGGTTCTATAATACCCACTGACGAGGCACATCACAGACAACACACGATACTGTTCATCTTAACCGGGCCAGATATGTCATTCCCTATCAAGCTACTTCATGACACTCGATTGCAATTGATGAAACTACCGATACTACATTTTATATTTGTTTTCATATTAATATTTCGTTTGCATGATAGACGATATATTTCATTACTAAAATCAAGTCAGTGTTCGGTATTTATGATGTGAACATGAACAGTATCTGTTTTTATAATAATAGATTGTTTTCGTGATAGACGATATATTGCATTATTAAAATGAACTCAGTACTCGGTAATTCAGATAGGGACATGACAATTTATCGCTCGATTAAGATGAGAGTTTATAGTTAACCACAGCACTACGCCATTTATTAAATGAAGTAGGACGCACTCACTTCAGGCTGTTCTAGTACCTGTAGGGGCGCGACAGGGAAGGAGTGCCGCTGTTGGTGTTGAAGGCTGCAGTGGAGGTCGTGGGGGAGGTGGTGGTGTCTTTCAGGGGGTTGGTGGTGATGGTGGTGTCGTAAATGGTGGTGCAGGTGGGTGAGGGCGGGTAAGGTGGTGGGTGGTGGGGGCGGTAGGGCAGGGGTGGTTTCGTCTATAGAGGCGTATATGTGTGACCCTCTGGCGGCGGCATAGTCTATGGAGGTGTAAGAGTGGCCGAGGGAGGACTGGGTGGTCTCTACACTGACGAAGGTTTTATCCAAGTCACCCCCCTCGGTGCTGAGTGATGCTTGTTGGGCGTGGTGGTGACGACAGCGAGGTGGCGTTTTTAGGGTGTCTGTCAGGACCAAACCTGACACTAGTTGGCCCCCCGGGTTGCATCTAGGTTGATGAGGGGGTGCCAGACTCGGCACACTGTTTCTCATGACGTAGTTAGTCTCGGTGATAAAGCACGGGGAGGTATCACCAGCAGGGGGCATGGCAGCGTGGAGTCTCGCCCAGAAGGTTTTATCCTCGTAACGTAATGAAGTGGCACCACTCAACATGCCTGCCAGGTCACCATCCAGGTCCCCATCTGCCTCCCCCGCCCCACCACACGTCACCACCACAACTCGACCCTTCATGTTCTTCAGGGCCTCCAGGTGGGCTGCTTTGAAGGAGAACTTGCACCATTCATGATCCAGGAAGTTTCTAGTTAGCACCAAAATCACCCTTTGACTGGCTTGCACTGCCTGAATAATGAAGTCACCAAGGTAGGCTCCAGAAGCTTGATATTCACGACTGGAGAGACATACTCGGTAGCCCTGTTCGCCTCCTTCTAACTCTGGCGCCAGCACTTCCGTCACAAACGATGTGTCCAACTCACTGTAACTTATATAAGCATCATATAACAGGCTATTTTCATCGTCATTGGCAGCTGTAGTTTGAGTAGGGAAACATTTTAGTCCACATTTTTTGGCGGCACCAGTTTGGAGTCGCACCCTTAAGACAGCCAGTATCACCCCAGAAATTAACACAATAAAGAAGATGCCCAGAGTTATTAGCACAGGTTGCAGGAAGTTATTCTCATGTTTTTCTTGCACGATGCTGGTGGCCACAAAGTTTTCACACGAGTACGAGCTTTCTAGGACAAATGGGCCTGCCTCTCCAGTTGAGTTAGAAACACAGGCGATGGTTTTGGCATCTCTTACCACGTCAGTTTCTCTGATAAGCCAATTTTTGAAGTCCACCATATACTGACAGCGACAAGACCAGGGGTTGGTGGTTAGAGAAACGTCATGCAGCTGCTTGTTCAACTTTAACTGCCACACTGGAAAATTAACCAGGGCGTTGCCATCCAGACGGAGGACCTGCAGACGTTGCAATCCTGCAAAGGTGACATTATTGATGCTTTTTAATCGATTATTGTGAAGATAAAGCTCCCTTAAGTGTTCCAACTGTGCAAACTCATAACCCACTAGTTCTGTCAGTTGATTATCATGTAAATGCAGCGTTTTAAGAGAAGAAAGTCCGTGGAATGTTCTGTTTTGGATTTTTTCTACACGGGAACTGTTTAGGTATAATGACATCATATTCTTGCGACCAATTAGCCTGTGGGCATCCAGGACAGGAATTTCGTTGTCGTCCATAAAAACAACTGTGGCATCCATGGGCACGTCCTCAGGTAGATGGTGATGACCTCGAGCTGAACAGTCCACGATATTAGTAGCCCAAGTTTCATCGTGATAACAAGAGCACCCTTCTGGACAATTCATTTGACAGTCACATGCAATAAAGTCGCAACATTGACACAGTGCGAAACAGTGTGAAGTATAAGGGCAGAGGAATTGAGAAGGCTGAGTTTCTAAAAAGGCCACACGATTATCCTGTGCCCTAGGATATGGTAGGGTGCAGGTAACTTTGTCTAGATCCATGACTCTAGGGTGCTGCCTTAAGCCACTTATCTGGTGTACTCGGTGCATCCACTCCATGTTGCAATCACAAAATATTGGATTTCCACCGATATAAAACTCTGGAAGCTCGCGATCCTCAGGTACTGGTGGCAGGCTAATAGAATTGAGGTCGAGCTTACTTAACAGGTTATCATAGAGGTCCACCATTGACAGGTTTCTCTTGTCTGCAAAAGTTCCACCACTGATACTCGTGATTTTGTTGCTATTAACGAAAAGGAGTTCAACACTGTGTGGGATGGAGGCAGCAGTGAGAGATTCCAGCTTGTTGTGTGAAGCATCCAAGGTGCGCAGCTGTAGCTTGCCCTCAAGGCTGAAATAGTTGCCCAGATCACTGATACTGTTGTTGTGGAGGTCCAGGTACTGCAGCTGGGCAGGTATAAGAGCATAATCGAACCAAGTAATCCTGTTGTCAGACACATTCAACCACACTAAATTTGGTAATGATGCAAATAAACCGTTTACGTCACTCATTTTATTACCGTCCATCCTTAGCAGCCTGAGTGCTGTGTTGGTGTCAAACACTCCATGTGGCACCGATCCCAGTTCATTCCTGGACAGATCCAGCACTTCGATATCTCCCAGACCAGCCAGGCAGGATTTGCAGATTCCACGTAGATAATTATTGGAGAGATCAAGGTGACGCAGGGCAGTGAGGCTGGTGATATCTGCCTGGGTGACACCAGCCAGCTGATTATGGCTCAACCTCACTGTCCGTAGTGATGTAGCCTGTCTCACAGCCTCAGGGACCTCACGCAGTTGATTGTGTTCCAACCGTAGGTCACGAAGGCTGGTACAGTTGTCAAAGGCTTCGGGCGACACCCAGGACACGTTGTTATGAGAGACAGAGAGGGAAGCCAGGACATGAAGGCCAGCCAAACTCCGAGCTTCCACTTTTTGCAGGTGGTTGTAACTCACATCAAGGCGGTGTAAATTAGCCAATGGAGAAAATGTCATGTCTCTCACCACCGATATTTGGTTGTGGCTAAGATCTAGCACCTGCAGCGCCGACAGATCACGGAACATGTCAAGAGTGACTTGGGGCAGGCGATTATGGCTGAGATTTAACACCACCAGACGAAGAAGGCCACTGAAGGTACCTGTAGATGCCCACTCCGATGTCAGCTGATTATACGAGAGGTCGAGGACGGTAAGATGAGTAAGGTCGGTGAAGAGGCCAGGTGCGAGGACACTGATTGTGTTGTTGTGCAGGTAGAGTTCGGTCAAGCTCAAGGTTTCGTTGAATACCTGGGGTGGCAGTGCTACCAAATGGTTGCTGGAAATGTTGAGGATGTGGAGTGATGTCAGCCCCAGGAATGCCCCGTCAGCCAGCATCGACACGTCATTGTACTGTAGGTGGAGCTCCTGTAACGATTCAAGCCCTGCCAACCCAGCTTCCGGCAATAGGACCAGGTCGTTGCCAGATAAATCCAAGGTGAGGAGATGAGCACCACAGCTGCCAGTAACCCCTACTTCTGACACATCCTGAAGGCGGTTCCACGTGAGGTTGAGGTGACGGAGGGCCGGCAGGGGGCAGAACACTCGCTCCGGCAGGTTCCAAATGTTGTTCTGGCCCAGGTCCAGGCGTTCAAGGTGCGGCATCCCCACCAGGCTGTCTGGGGTCAACTCTAGGGCCATGGCACTCCAGTCACTGTTGTGGGTCCTCACTGTAAGCTGCCGCATTCCATCCAGCCCTAGGAAAGCGCCTGGCGGTAGCTCTGTTAGCTTGCAATACTCGATGACAATTTTATCGAGGTTATACAGCCGCTGAAACACCCGGGACTGAAGGGAGGACTGGAAGAACAGCACATCGCTACACTGTACACTTAACTCCGCTATGTGTTCACTTTGCGAGACGGAAAAGTTTCTGGTATCGAAGTCACTGCCGATGGTTCGTAAGCTACATGACAATATCACTTGGGCTCCTCTGGCTTTAGCCCCGGCATCACGCAACGTCCACTTACAATTTTCAGGAGCTGTGAATGCAAATCCACTAACACCATCACAACACACCACAATACTCCACAATAACACACGAATTAATGCTAGTGGCCTCATTTTCATTAAATACATTAGCTTTAGTGGACGGTATGCCCTTACTATTTTTGTTTGTTTAAAAAGTTGTGATAAAATTGTTCACACCTCGGCCATGATTAGCGTTGCACTAGTTCAGAGGACTACGAGAGCGGAGTGGCACATCCTCCCTCACCCAGCGCGAGATGTATACTAAACCTCCAACTCCGCCGCTCCTGTACTTGTAACTTCCTAGACCGCGAGCCGAGCAGTTGTCACCGCTCGCGAGGCTCTGTAACTTAGTCACCAACTTTAACAGAGACAAAATTGTAGCACTTTCAAAACTCCTGCTATAGTATTTCTTTACTTTGGTGTCCCTTTCGAAATAACGCAATTCTTGGTTCTTGGTGGCTTTTCTTGAACATATAGCTGATTAATTATGAATAAGGAAGTTTTGATGACTAACTTCACTTTCTTCTTCACCAGTGCGGCGCCACTTGTCAAGAGAAGTAAGTGGTCGTGAGGGGAGGAGCCAAACGTCATGAGGGTACGTCCCTGTTTGTTATAGACAATATCGAATACATGAAATAGGAAAAAGTAGAAAGTAGCTATGAGATGCTAATGTAAAGGCTTATCCCTCAATACCTTCACCTGACCTGAGACTAATAACACACATAACAAAGCCACTCCAACAGCTTACTCTCTCTCCAACACCCCTTCTCCCCTCTCTACACTTCAGAAATAGGAAAAGTAGAAAGTAGATACGAGGTGCTTATCCCTCTATACCTTTACCTAACCATACCTGACGATATAGATAAGTGCTACATCAGTGTAGTATCTGTGTTGTATCCTTAATCTGGTAACTTTATATAAAATGCCAAGAATATTACAAAGCTTACCATAAAATATGACTACCGTACGTAACTTATATCGTATATCGCATCATAATATTATTATCATCCAGATGTGGGGTTCACATCTTTGCTGCTACAACTATCTCTTTGAAGCTTTACTAATATATTGCAATAGTTATAGTAGACACAGTTTTTGTTGTATTATTATTATTATTATTATTATTATTATTATTATTATTATTATTATTTTGTTTTTTTATTCTGCTACTCGTGCATATTTAATTAAAGGGAGGTTTTTAAGTTTGTTCCCAAGACCTCCATCAAGCTTAAAATTACAACCCTAGACCTCCTTCCAAGATAGATGTGTACGAAAGAAACAGCGTAGGCTGCAACATTTATGGTTAAAAACACATGTGCAGATAATTATGGTCCCAGGTTTAGTCAACGTTTCGCCTTCTACGGCTTCTTCCCTGAAGAAGCCGTAGAAGGCGAAACGTTGAATAACCCTGGGACCATATCTGCACATGTATTTTTAACCATAGATGTGTACATTTTCAGTAGAAACACGTCCCTGCCGAAGGCCGGTTCCTATTAAATTACAAGCTCGCTATCGCTAGCCGGGAAAATATCGACACCGAAGTGGCACGAAAGGTCTTAAAATTGACAGAAATGGGGCGAAAGTTCTTAAAATCACCAAACTAATGGGACGAACGTCTAAAATATTAAAATCAATGGGGCTAAGGACGAGGGAGAAAGGGGTTCAGAAAAAATATCCTCAAGTGGAAATCTGCCCTTAATTCACATACATTTCATACACACATAAATGCCTGCAGAAGGTAAGAAGGCGGGGCAGGAATTACACTGTTTGGATGCTGGGAAACACTTGCCATGTCACACAGACATAACATTTATCACAACAAACGATAAATAAACATACATGACTTATTTTTCACAGGAATCGGCCTCTATACTGACAAAACTGCAATTATTTATAAATAAAACGAGACAGAGAAAGCGGAATAGATAATTATAATTACAGTATAATAAGTAAATAAGAGAGAGATGGGTTGGCAATATGTTCGTGTGTGTGTGTTTAGGGGCGGGTCCTATCTGCTACCCTCTTGCCTCCCCTCCCTCCCTTCCTCCCACCTTGCTCCTCCTTCTTTCCTCCTTCCTCCCTCCTCCCTCCTCCCTCTTTACCGACAGTTCCTCGCTGCCGTAGATGAGGGATTTACCGGCACACGAGCGCTTTCTCCGGCAATTTTCGATCGGCGACTTACGATCCGCATCTTAACCCCATCAGCACTATGACGCCTTTTTACTTTTGATCCTGGCTAAAATTTGATTATTTTATGTAGCTTAAGAAGGACCTATGTTACTAAGAGGGTTTATTGAAATTGTATTTACCCGTATGAGTTGTAGGCCTATAGGTATATTACAAACTAAAGAAAATCGTCTAATGGTAACCAGAATATGATCGAAATTACGTAGTGGTGGTGAAGGGGTTAATCCTGGCAATACTACGGGAATATTTGGCAATGAAGATCAATATAAACTTGTCATGTTAACCAGAAACACAGGTGTATAGAATGGCAGGCTTTTAAGTTGTCAGGTTAACAAGATTCTCGGTCGATTTGATTTATAGAACGAGGCAAAGAAATGATGGTAGTAATAAATATCTCGTAATGACTATTCTCTGTTACTTTTCAACTGACGATAAATTGAATCCCTTAGCAGCTAATTTCTCGATACTTGGTGGAAAAATATGGAGCTACTATGTCTGCATCATATTAAGACAATCGTTTAGCACCATATTCCCCTACAAAATATTCAAATTAACTGATCAATCTTGATGGGAACTTTGCAATTTACCGCCAGTTGAAAAGAAACAGACTATAAATATCTACCCACACTGACCGACCAATTGACCACTTGCGAGTTTTGGTCTATAAGGAAGTTGGAGCTGTAGACATCAACATTTAACAGATATACCAGCTAAAATATGGTTGTTGTTTATTTATAAATACATACAACCCAATACAACATACTTTCTATCCATCAGAAACCTACATTATTATTGAATTTCTGTTGAATATCGATGTTCACGCCTCCAACTTTCTTATAGCCCGAAACTCGCAAGTGGTCAATTACACTCAGTTTAGCCACGGGAAAATAATTAATGTTAGGTAAACCCCTTCCATGCCGGCGATGTCTTTTTATATTTTAGTCTAGCTATAGTTGGATGATTTTGTGCAGTTTAAGACGGGTCTGTGGTAGCAAATATGGTTAAGGGAGATAGTTCTAAGCCTGTTAATGAAGCCGAATACAATCGTCTAATAGCAGCCACAATATAGTTAACAGGGCGGCACCGGTACCGCAATGGGTTAAGGGGGGTCACCTGTTTGTGTTCTGTCCTTTTCTATCTTTCTCTGGCTTGTATCCATTTGGCCCCATTCAGCCTACTGTTTTAAGACGTTTATCCCCATCCAGGTATCAATTTTTCACTGGTGAGCGGTAGCGAGCCAGCATATTTTTTATTTTTATTTGACAGCAGGCTAAATTTGTACATTTTTCGATAGAAACCTGTCTCCGGCGAAGCCGGATTTCTTCATATAATGCTGGCTCGCTATCGCTCGCCAGGAAGAAATCGACACCTAGATGGGGATAAACGTCTTAAAATAGTTGGCTGAATGGGGCCGAATGGATACAAGCTTGAGAAAGAGAGAAAAGGACAGAAATAACAAAAAGCAGGTGACCGTCCTTAACATGACTGCTTTGTATTTACAGCGTGGTAACTAAACTGAACATACGGTGGCGGTCTTAAGGGGAGATGGGCCGTTTTTTCTGGACCCCTTTCTCCCTCCTGTTTTGTACCATTAGTTTTGAGAATTTAAGACGTTCGGCACATTAGTTTGGCGATTATAACACCTTCCGTCCCATTTTTATATCAATATCAAGAACTTTCGTGCCATTTAGGTGTCGATTTTTTCCTGGTGAGCGATAGCGAGCCTGTAATTTTAAGAGAAACCGGCCTTAGGTCTGTACATTTTTCTATTGATAAATGTACGAATTTATCTTGAAGGGGGGTGAAAGGGGTGTTTTTCTAAGATTGATGGAGGTCTATTGAGGAAACTAACAAAATAATTGAACATATAAATTAATAAACCCCCAAAATAACAACTGTCTCCTTAATGTTAATACATTTTAAAGCCTCACACTGGTCAAATAAACCTCCGAAATTCAGATATATGGTATACAGATAACTAATACGGAAATTCAGATATATGGTATATAGATAACTAATACGGAAATTCAGATATATGGTATATAGATAACTAATACGGAAATTCAGATATATGGTATATAGATAACTAATACGGAAATTCAGATATATGGTATATAGATAACTAATACGGAAATTCAGATATGGTATATAGATAACTAATACGGAAATTCAGATATATGGTATATAGATAACTAATACGGAAATTCAGATATATGGTATATAGATAACTAATACGGAAATTCAGATATATGGTATATAGATAACTAATACGGAAATTCAGATATGGTATATAATAAAATACGGAAATTCAGATATATGGTATATAGATAACTAATACGGAAATTCAGATATATGGTATATAGATAACTAATACGGAAATTCAGATATATGGTATATAGATAACTAATACGGAAATTCAGATATATGGTATATAGATAACTAATACGGAAATTCAGATATATGGTATATAGATAACTAATACGGAAATTCAGATATATGGTATAGATAACTAATACGGAAATTCAGATATATGGTTATAGATAACTAATACGGAAATTCAGATATATGGTATATAGATAACTAATACGGAATTCAGATATATGGTATATAGATAACTAATACGGAAATTCAGATATATGGTATATAGATAACTAATACGGAAATTCAATTAAGGGCAGATTTGTTGTTTCCTCCCTAGACTTCCACTAAGCTTAACAAAAATGAATAATGACAAAAAAATATATATATATAGGCTATACAGTATATACTATATATATATATATATATATATATATATATATATAGTTATATACTGTATATAATTATATATATATATATATATATATATATATATATATATATTATATATATATATATATATAATAATACCTATATATATATATATATATATATATATATATATATATATATATATATATATATATATATATATAAACCGGTATACATATAATATAATAATAATAATCGTCTGGTTACTTATATAGCGCTCGTTCTCCTCCTTCGAGGATTCACAAGCGCTTGGCTTTCTTCAGTCTACCAGAGACCATTACCCATCCCCCTTGCTCATGGGGAGATGGTAACCGCCGGCTATCTCCCAGAAAAACTTTTCAATCTGAGCGGGGATTGAACGCTAGACCTTCAAGATGGGATTCAGGCACGCTATCAACTGAGCCAGCCGGACGGCTGGCTCAGTTATATATATATATATATATATATATATATATATATATATGTACAGTATATATATATATAAATATATATTTATATATATATATATATATATATATATATATATATATATATGTATATATATAAACCAGGACCCCCCCCCCCCTTCGAGATATATGTGTACATTTTTCAGTAGAACAATGTTCCGGCCGAAGGCCAGTTCCTTCTAAATTACAGGCTCGCTATCGCTCGCCAGGAATCAAATCGACAACCTAAATGGCACGCAAGGTCTTAAAATTGACAGAAATAGGTCGGAAGGTCTTAAAATCGCAAACTATTGGGGTGAATGTCTTAAAATGTTCAAACTAATGAGGCTTCACATGAGGGAGAAGGAGTCCAGAAATATAACACATAAATGAATATCTCCCCTTTGGCCAGAGACTGTTCCGAATATATAATATCAGCATTAGCCCCTTCACCACCAGTACGTAATGTTCATCATAGTGTGGTGACCATTAGACGATTGTCTTTAGTTTATCATCTACAGGAAAAAAATGACACCTAAATGTCAGCAATGGGGTGAATGTTCTTAAAATCGCCGAACTAATGGGACGCACATCTTGAAATCTCAAAAGCAATGGGGCTAAAGATGTGGGAGAAGGAGGTTCAGGAAAAAAACACTCGTAAGTGCAAATCTGCCCATAAAATAGAACCCAAACGGTACACGTATATTAGTAAAGCTTGGTTGCTATGTTCCAATAAGTAGCCTGCACGTAATACATTGACACAAGGTATATTTATTAACGGGGTAGTGTTTGGTTTTTGGGCTATATATTCATGTATTTATATTTTATAGCTTCCTCGCTAGACCTCCATCAAGCTTAGAAAAACACCCCTTAGATTCCCATTCAAGATAAATTTGGAAATTTTTTGGTAGAAAATTTCCCGGCCGAAGGCCGGGTCCTTCTAAAATTAGAGGCTCGCTATCGCTCTGCAAGAAAAAATCGACACCTAAATGGCACGAATGGTCTTGATACTGACAAAGAAATGGGGCGAAAGATCTGAAAATCGCCAAACTAATAGAACAAACGTCTTTAAATCTTAAAACTAATATACTAATCATGAGGGCGAAGGAGGTCCAGAAAAAGCGACTAATACCCCCTTAAAGGTGTTGCATTTGACAACACAATATATGGGGCAGAGTAGATTTATATACTTGAGTGACAACATATAATTATAGCTTAGTTGGATAAAACAAATACATTCTATATAAGTTACTATGGCAAGAAGCCGGAAAATTGTTAATGTGACTGAAGGGGGTAGTGGTAATTGCTAATGTGACTGAAGGGGGTAGTGGTAATTGCTAATGTGACTGAAGGGGGTAGTGGTAATTGCTAATGTGACTGAAGGGGGTAGTGGTAATTGCTAATGTGACTGAAGGGGGTAGTGGTAATTGCTAATGTGACTGAAGGGGGTAGTGGTAATTGTTAATGTGACTGAAGGGGGTAGTGGTAATTGCTAATGTGACTGAGGGGGGGAGTGGTAATTGCAAATGTGACAGAAGGGGGTAGTGGTAATTGTTAATGTGACTGAAGGGGGTAGTGGTAATTGCTAATGTGACTGAAGGGGGTAGTGGTAATTGTTAATGTGACTGAAGGGGTAGTGGTAATTGTTAATGTGACTGAAGGGGTAGTGGTAATTGCTAATGTGACTGAAGGGGGTAGTGGTAATTGTTAATGTGACTGAAGGGGTAGTGGTAATTGCTAATGTGACTGAAGGGGGTAGTGGTAATTGTTCATGTGACTGAAGGGGGTAGTGGTAATTGCTAATGTGACTGAAGGGGGTAGTGGTAATTGTTAATGTGACTGAAGGGGTAGTGGTAATTGCTAATGTGACTGAAGGGGGTAGTGGTAATTGCTAATGTGACTGAAGGGGGTAGTGGTAATTGCTAATGTGACTGAAGGGGGTAGTGGTAATTGCTAATGTGACTGAAGGGGTTAGTGGTAATTGCTAATGTGACTGAAGGGGGTAGTGGTAATTGTTAATGTGACTGAAGGGGGTAGTGGTAATTGCTAATGTGACTGAAGGGGGTAGTGGTAATTGCTAATGTGACTGACAGGGGTAGTGGTAATTGTTAATGTGACTGAAGGGGGTAGTGGTAATTGCTAATGTGACTGAAGGGGGTAGTGGTAATTGTTAATGTGACTGAAGGGGGTAGTGGTAATTGCTAATGTGACTGAAGGGGGTAGTGGTAATTGCTAATGTGACTGAAGGGGGTAGTGGTAATTGCTAATGTGACTGAAGGGGGTAGTGGTAATTGTTAATGTGACTGAAGGGGGTAGTGGTAATTGCTAATGTGACTGAAGGGGGTAGTGGTAATTGCTAATGTGACTGAAGGGGGTAGTGGTAATTGCTAATGTGACTGAAGGGGGTAGTGGTAATTGCTAATGTGACTGAAGGGGTTAGTGGTAATTGTTTGGTTTATTTATATGTACAGTTATTTATATTATAGTAACCCTCGCTAGACCTCCAGCTGTTTATATTTTTGTTTTCCGTTAAAATAAATGACCCTACCGAAGGCCGGTTCCTCCTAGATTTACAGGCTCGCTATCGCTCGCCAGGAAAATAATCGACACCTAAATTGCACGAAAGGATAATATATTAACAAAGAAATTGGACGAAAAGTCTTAAAATCCCCGAACAAATGGAACAAGCTTCTTAATATCTCAAAGCTAGTGGGACTAAACATGAGGGATAATAATCAACTCCCCCCCCTCCCCCCTTAATACCGGCGACGGATTATACCTGCCCAACTCCCGTGGATGTTAAGGGGAGATGGTGGCCCCCTTCATCCTCAGGTTTAGCTAGCCCCATTAGTTTTCAGATTTTAAGACGTTCGGCTCATTAGTTTGGCAATTTTAAGACCTTTCGCCCCATTGTTTTGTCTTCGTGTCATCTAGGTTTCGAGCGACAGCGAGCTTGTAATTTAAGACATTTTTCTATCGAAAAATATACAAATTTATCTTGAAGAAGGGTCTTGAGCGGGTGTTCTTTAAGCCTAATGGAGGCCTAGGGAGGAAACTAAAAACAAGTATTAAAAAGACAAATAAATTAGCAGAAAACAACAAAAATAAATAAATATATCGATCTTTTGAGTCTCTCTACTGTGGCAGTGTGTTCAAACCGGGATCCATATTATCACCAACCTGCCAGTTATATGACAAATAAACCTAATCAATGACATAAATGAAACTAATGAATACATGTCGTACTCCAAGAATTCCAACCTAGGATATTCACACCGAAATTCCGCGCACTAACCATTACTCTATCAAGGCAGTTTTAATATGTTTTTGGATTATAATGAGTATGGAAAAAATATATAGAGATATTGACATGAAGTTAGACAGGAATTCAGCGAAAAGCAAGCAACAACATACCTATTGATCCTTACGAGGCTGCTTATATGTAACCTACCTATAGTCTGTTTCTTTTCAACTGACGGTAAACTGCAAAGTTCTCATCAAGATTTCCCAGTTATTTCGATGATTTGGTAGTGAAATGTGGTGCTAATTATTTAAACTTGGTCTAAATATGATGCAGTGACATAGTAGTTTCATATTTGTTTCTATTAGGTATCGAGAAACTATAGCTGATAATGGATTCAATTTACCGTCAGCTGAAAAGAAACAGAAATTAATGGGGCTATTCGTTTATAAAAGCAGTTAAGGGGGTAGTACTCGCTTTTTCTGGACACCCTTCTCCCTCATGTTGAGCATATTAGTTTGGAGTTGTTAAGACGTTCGTTCCGTAAGTTTTGCAATTTTGAGACCCTTCGCCTCATTTTGTTGGCAATGTTAAAACCTTTCGTGCCCTTTAATTATAGAATGAACCGGCCTTCGACTGGGAAATTTTTCTACCGAAAAATATTAAAATTGATCTTGAAGATGTCTTGAGAGAATAGACGAAAGCTTGGTGTTCCATTGTTTCAATTTTCCTAGCGAGTTTTACTACATAATTTGATAACACGCATTTGTGATGTAACCTACCGGTATATATATATATATATATATATATATATATATATATATATATATATATATATATATATATATATATATATATATAGTATATATATATATAATTATATATATATATATATATATATATATATATATATATATATATATATATATATATATATATATATATATATATATATATATATATATTATATGTTGGTAAAGCCAGGTAATAAATTTTCTTTAATACATACGAGGTTGAAAGAAATGGCAATTTCTGCGTTGGAAATTTTATTATTCAAAGTTTCCAGGTCTCTGATGAGTTTTCGCTGGGTGGCAGAAAGTAGATGAAGGAGATGAGCAAAATTCATGGTGGTACAGGGTTACATTAAAGTACATGATGATACAGGATATACGACGCGTTTCACTGGACAACCAGCATTATCAAGTAAGGAAGGAATGATATAAACAATTTACAATTTACAAGGTAAGTTTGGGAGATGAGAGGTCTCTAAGACTTAGAGAGAAGTAAAGATGTAAATGAAGAGCGAAGTCGAAGAGTAAAAGATGGAGGACTGTCCTCCTTGCTATTTTTCTTGAGTTTTTGTTGATAGCAGCATGTCTGGAGCAGCAGTGCCACGTGGTGTTGGTGTGGAGAGGCAGTTGATGTTGGTGTTGGAAGGCCACTGATGTTGATGGAGTAGTAGTTATTTTGAGTTTATAAATTGTTGAAGTTTCTTCCACTTTTCTTCAAGGTGTTCAGGAAACTCTAGACCTGATTCCTTAGCTTGTCTGAGTTTTTGTAGTAGATCTTCAGCTCGCTGGGATGGTGTAGTGCTGGCAGTCACCAAGTCAACATCCTCGTCTCCTTCCTCCATCCCCTCCACATCGACGTCTTCTCCTATGGTGGAGTAGGAGTATTCACACGAAGTAGAGGAGTTGGTTGCCACTGGATCTTGAAGGGTGGCAGGTGCTGGAGTCGAGGCTGCTGCTGGTCCGGTGACGTTATGCAGGCTCGGTGTTGAAGTTGCTGCCTCCTGGACTCTAGGTGTTCGAGTCTTCTGAAGGCAGAGTGGTCGAGGCAGAAGTTGAGAGTTGGAAGGCTTCTTTTTGTGCGGCTTCTCGGTTGTTCTTCGGGCAAGGAGGTCTGGAGGGATGATGATGGTAGGCAGGCCATTGGCAGCCAGAAGAGCAGGCAAAAGCACAGAAAGTTGGCCTCGATCGTCCCCAGCAAGAGCAATGGCTGTGTGGACAATGACTTTAATGATGTCAGTCTTGAGGCCAGACTTCAATCCGGTGGTAGCGGGTTGTTTCTGCCTTCCTTGTGATGGTTTGGAGCGCCTTATTGGTCTACCATGGGGTCCTGTTACACCTGTTGCCTCCTTGTCCTTCCTTCCCTCCTTGGTTGTAAATTGCACTTTTTCTTCTTCACCTAGTGACTTCGTTGTGCTATCGATGTTAGGCACAACGTTCTTCCTGTGGATGAAGAAATCAATTTTGTCCTGGTTTCTGGTGATGACTCCAAATCCCCTCTTTTGGTGAAACCACTTAACCACTCCAGAAAAGGTGGTGGGTTCTTCCTGGGTGGCCATGGTGAGAGAGGGTAGAGGTGTTGCTGCCAGGTGTGGAGAGAATCAACCAGAATGCGGTAGAAGATCTTAATTTCATTGGGGGGGTCAATGTTGGGAGGGCTTTTGGTGTACCATTTTTCAAGGTACAGTTTTCTACAGTTTTCTACTGTAGATACGTGGATGACATCTTCGTGAAAATCAAGGACCTCCACGAACTACAGGAACTCCAGCGTCGCTTCATGACCTCCTCAGGACTTAACTTCACCTTTGAAAAATCTAACAATGGACAACTCCCCTTCCTCGACATCCTCGTAGCTCTGAACGACCATGGGTTCAAAACCACCGTCTACATTAAACCAACTAACACAGGACAATGCCTCAACGGTGATAGTGAATGCCCCCGCCGTTATCTTCTATCCTCCATCTCCGCCTATGTTAGGAGAGCCCTCACGCACTGCTTTACCTGGGCCGACACCCACCAGGAACTAGAAAGACTATCCCAAGTTTTAGTAAATAACGGATACTCCAACTCCGACATCTCCAGCACCATCAACCACCATCTTGAAAAATGGTACACCCAAAGCCCTCCCAACATTGACCCCCCCCAATGAAATTAAGATCTTCTACCGCAATTACATGTCCTCTGAACACAAAAATGACGAGGCCGTCTTAAAAGAAATAATCTCCAAGCATGTCCACCCAACCAACCCGGAAAACAAAATCAAATTAATAATTTATTACAAATCCCCCAAGACCTCCAACCTCGTTCTCTGCAACAAACCAGCCTCCACCAAGATAAAGAGCCCGATGACCGACGATCACGTCATTTACCAACATACCTGTAATTATGAGGACTGTGGACCTCATTCCTATATTGGTATGACGCAGACTCGTCTTTCACGTCGGTTAACTCTTCACCTTCAGGCTGGAGCCATCAAAGACCACTATCTCACCCCTAACCACCCTCACCTCACACGCAACGAGTTAGAGAAACACACCACCATACTCGATAAAGAAAGTGACCCAAGGAGATTACCTATTCTCGAAGCTTTATATATCCAAGCCTTACATCCCCACATCAACAACCAAACTCTGGACCTTCAGATCCTTCCTTCTGCCAAAAGGCACTACCCTACAGGACCTAACACCCCTCCTCGCCCCCCGGTGCCCTTGACGCAGCCCCCCGCGCTACCTCCTTCAGCTTCGTCTTCTGCAGGCGCCACACAACTTAGGCCACGCCCCTCGACACGCAGCCAATCAGCTTCGACCCCACCTATCGACCACCATCCCGCATCCAGTGCGCATGCGTGAAGCGGTTACCCCCTTTTTCTCTCCTAGTTTTCCCTTCCACCAATAGCAGACTTTTGCCCCCTGTTTTCCGCCTCCTCTGATCCTCCACCCTCTATATATACCCTTCCTGTTTACCTTTTATATCATTCCTTCCTTACTTGATAATGCTGGTTGTCCAGTGAAACGCGTCGTATATCCTGTATCATCATGTACTTTAATGTAACCCTGTACCACCATGAATTTTGCTCATCTCCTTCATCTACTTCCTGCCACCCAGCGAAAACTCATCAGAGACCTGGAAACTTTGAATAATAAAATTTCCAACGCAGAAATTGCCATTTCTTTCAACCTCGTATGTATTAACCCTTAATTAGCGGCTCACCACATAAGTCGAGTTAAATAAAGCTGGACTATGTGGCGGCGCTCGACATAACTCGAGTGGCAATTTCAGCACGTAATGTTGCTGAGAGAGAGAGACAAGTGGTGGCAGGAGAGTAGCGAGCGTATGACTGCTCCAGACCACCGCGGCGAACATACTGACATGAATCCCAGCTCCCTCCTCCCTCTCTAACTCGCTATATAAGGAATTGTATCGGGAAAGTGGCTAATTACATGCTTTTTGCACTCGCGTTGCACGGTTATTGCAAGAAAACTAGCCATCATAAAAGGATCGTTATGGTGTCATTCGAAAGCTCTGTTTATGCCCTTTCAGGGATAGGTACTTGTTTTACGTTCTGGGTCTTATTTAGGCATGAAAATGATCAGGTAAACAGCCCTATTTTGGCTAAAAGCACCCCGCTGGGCGGTACATATAAATAAACCGCATAGGCCGCTCGTAAGGTGTTAAAGAATATATATATATATATATATACTGTATATATATATATATATATATATATATATATATATATATATATATATTTTATATATATATATATATATATAGCAAAAATCTGTGTGTGATAACCCAGGTTCGAATCCCAGTGGATCACATATATACTTTAATTGATTTCATTGGGGGTGTTTGGTGTTGTGGTGAAATTAATTAAATATAGAATATATATATTCGACGATTCAAATATATATTAACTTTATAGTATCTGAAATGATGTATCTCTCAGAATGTTGTCAACATGATAATAATATGCATCCTAGTCAAAATTTTACAAGCATGTGAGAAGCATTTTATTGACAGCATTCGCTTATAGTTTCTTCAAGTCACAAACCTCGGTACACTCAGATACCATAGTCTGTAGCCCACTTATAACAATGTATATATATTTATTTATGTATTTTATTTTATTTGTTTGCAATATTTACTATCTGGATTGCTTTTTGGATATAACTCGCTTTTTAATTTGTTATATAGTTTTGTAATTGATGTATAGCAAAATATATTTTTCATAAATTCGTTTCCAGAGCTATATTTCCATAATTAGAACTAGGTGAAGTCTACGAATATTAATGTTATGAGGGGGCTAGAGACTATGGCGTCCAAGTGTACCGTAACCGAAATGACAAAACTTAGTGTATGACTGGTGTAAGGGAGAATGGGGTCCAGGAAAAATACACAGACACCCCCCCCCCCCCCCCCCCTTAACCATTTTTGGATATCATGACCTTTTCTTTCATTCTATTTTATCAGCTTACCCCCTTGAGGATTATAGCATTTTGACAGTTTGTTCTGGCTATTAATACACGATTTTATTCAGATTACGAAGGATATATGGAAGTCAGAGGGTTATTTGAGATAGTCTGTACCCATTTATTTCCCACAGATCCAATTCCCAAGCTGTATAAAATCGTCTAACGTTAGCCAGAATAAACTGTCAAAAAGCGTCACGATCCTCAAGGGGTTAGAAGGGATTTGTAGGAGTCAATAAGTTAACCCTCTGAGTATTGGGATGCTTTATTTCATTATATTTTGGCTAACCTTAGAAGAGTTTACGGTGTTTTAGAAGGCTCACTTTAATTGCTATAGGTCCTCTTAAAGCTTGAGATAGCTTGGGTGTGAAAGGGATCTGCTTTGCGTGGCCCAATCGGAATTTCTGCAGACTCCTGTTTTCTCTTGAATCGTCCACTTTAAGAAAAAACAAAACATACCATGTTATTCAAAGGTTTAATTGTTGACCAACTTGCCTTGAACTGGACTAATGTGTGGATCTTGCCAACTCTGGTGTAAGTCGATCTTTTCTTAACCCCTTCTGTACGGTGATGTACTTTTTATTATTATTCTGGCCACTATTAGACGATTTCCTTCAGCTTAGGATGGACGTCTACCCGTTAAAAAGCGACAAACTATCTCAATTAATATTTTTTAGCAACCATAATATCCTTCCTAAGTATCATAAAATTGTCTAAATGATCTGGAATAAAGTGAAGAAGATGTCGCCGGCATAGAAGGGGTTAAAGGGGTAGTGTTTGTGTTTTGGTCCATGTATTTATTTATTATTTGAATTTTGAGTTTCCTCGATAGGTCTCCATCAAGCTTTATAAAAATACCCCCTAGACTCTCTTTCAAGATAAATTTGTAAATTTTTCGGTAGAAAACTGTCCCGGCCGAAGGCCAGTTCCTTATAAAATGACAGGCTCGCTTTCGCTCGCCAGGAAAGAAATCGACAAGTCAATGGCACGAAAGGTCTTAATATTGACCTTTAAATGGTGCGAAAGGCCTCAAAATTGCCAAACTAATTTATAAACACGTCTTACAATCTCAAAACTAATATGCTAAACATGAAGGAGAAGGGGTTTATGAAAAAGCGACTACCTCCCCCTAACTCCTGCGTCATTTTACTCTGGCTATTGTTATTCACTGATTGTATTCACTTTAAGACAGATATGTGGGAGGCGAAGGGTTAATTGAGATAACATGTAGGTCTTTTAATTTTTCAGAGCGTTCGGAAGCCGAGTAAAATCATCTATCATTAACCAAAATATATCATACTTTCTATCCAGCAGAATCCTACATTAGTACTGCATTTCTGTTTTATATTTATTGATGTTTACGGCTTCACACTTCCTTATAGCCTGAAACTCGCAAGTGGTCAATTGGCAGCTTGAGAGTTTTGGTCTATAAGGCAGTTTAAGGGGGGTGACCTGCTTTTTGTTATTTCTGTCCTTTTCTCTCTTTCTCTGGCTTGTATCCATTCGGCCCCATTCAGCCAACTATTTTAAAACGTTTATCCCCATCTAGGTGTCGATTTCTTCCTGGCGAGCGATAGCGAGCCAGCATTATATGAAGAAATCCGGCTTCGCCGGACAAATTTTTCTATCAAAAAATGTACAAATTTAGCCTGCTAACAAAAATAAAAAAATATGCTGGCTCGCTACCGCACACCAGTAAGAAATTGACACCTGGATGGGGATAATCGTCTTAATACAGTAGGCTGAATGGGGCCAAAGGGATACAAGCCAGAGAAAGATAGAAAAGGACAGAACAAAAACAGGTCACCCCCCTTAAGCCATAAAGGATAATAAACCTTAGCAGATACGATGACATATTTAGTTTCTGTTTTCTGGGTATTATTTGACGATCTTACTCAAATTAGGAAGGGTGTATGGAAGTTAGAGGGTTAATTAAGATAGTCTTTACCAATATAATTCCCAAGAATTCTTCCTAAATTATATAACATAGCCTAATAATAGCCAGAATAAACAGTCAAAATGCGTCATAATCTTGTAAGGGTTAAGCAGAAATATATAAGTACCGGTATTGGACTTTGTGATGGACAACCAATATGCTATATGTGATTACCAAAGCATTTCCCTTCTACATCCCACCCAACTCACTCTATGCTATACTGGGTTTTGAAATTCAGCATTATTTTTGTTAAGGGGGGTGACCTGCTTTTGTTCTCTCCTTTTCTCTCTTTCTCTGGCTTTTATCCATTCGGTACCATTCAGCCTACTGTTTTAAGACGTGTATGCCCATCCAGGTGTCGATTTTTTCCTGGCGAGTGGTAGCGAGCCAACATATTTAAAACAAAAATTTGACAGCAGGCTAAATTTGTACATTTTTCGATAGGAAAATGTCTCTGGCGAAGCCGGATTTCTTCATATATTGCTGGCTCACTATCGTTCGCCAGGAAGACATCGACACCTGGATGGGGATAAACGTCTTAAAACAGTAGGCTGAATGGGGCCGAATGGATACAAGCTAGAGTAGGCCTAAGAGAGAAAATGAGAAAAAAAACAGGTCAGCCCCCCTTAACCGGTGACAGCACTCGGGAACTTATCGCTCATGTATGCAACTTTTGTACAGCTGCCTACATGAATTCTTACATAGCTGTCTTGATGGTGCAATGGTTAGAGCGTGTAAGTTCTGTATAAGGTGTCCTGGGTTCGAATGCAGGGAGAATCACACGCATTCATTCATTTCATTTGAGTGGTTATTGTTGTTAAGAACGATGCTACAAATAATTCTCCGTGATTTTGTTTATGGATATATAATAGTATGATTGAGCTGAGAGTGTAATTTGCTATGCAGAAGTTATGGGGAGTTTTCCATGTGGGATTTTTTTATTGACCCCTTTCTCCCTCATGTTTATCCCCCCATGTAAATCTCAAAAGATTTAAAGGCGTTCGTCCCATTAGTTCGGTGATTTTAAGAACTTTCGCCCCATGTCTGTCAATTTTAAGATCTTTCATATTATTTAGGTGCCGATTTTTTTCTGACGAGCGATAGCGAACCTGTAATTTAAAAGGAACCATCCTTTGGCCGGAATATTTTTCTACCGAAAAATTTACAAATTTATCTTGAAAAGGGTTCAAGGGGGTGTAATTTTAAGCTTGCTGGAGGTCTAGGGAACAAACTAAAAACCTTCCCTTAATGCACGTGTTTACTTTAACTATACTGATATTATATTATAACAGATTATCCCAGTAAGTCCATCATGCTATACTTACTGCCATACAGACAGTCAAGAAGAGAGTACGGATTCATTAAGGGGAGATGGGTCGTTCTTCTGGACACCCTTCTCCCTCATGCTTAGCCCCTTTCATTTTCCGATTTTAAGACGTTCGGCCCATTTGTTAGGCGATTTTAAGACCTTTCACCCATTTTCTTTGTCAATATTTTAGACTTTTCGTGTCATTTAGGTGTCGATTTTTTCCTGACGAGCGATAGCAAGCCTGTAATCTAGGAGTAACCGGCCCTCGGCCAGAACATTTTTCTACCGAAAAATGTACAAATAAATTTTGAAGGAGGATCCTGGGTTGTATTTGTAAGTCTGATGGAGGTCTAGGGAGGAAACTAGAAAAATAATAAATATATGAACAAAATCGACCAAAAAGTGAACCATCCCCCCTTAACGGACCTATACCAAACAATTGTTCTCTATTTTTCAGATCAAGAGGAAATTATCTATTTGCAAGCCACTCATCTCATTAATAGGCTTGAAGAGAGAGAAGCAAATCGAAATGGCCACGCCCCTAAACAACCACAAACAGACCGACCTCGAACCAAATCGGCCACAATTTTGAATGTCGTAGGGTCTGGTAAGCTTGGATTTTAATCGGTTAGGTTATGTGTTTGATTTAGTTTGTGTTAGACTGTGGCCCTATTGGTTGTGGCCGTTTATGATTGGCCAATTCGTTTAACTTTAATAGAAGAGAGAGTTACACAGTGTGTGTGTGTGTGTGTGTGTGTGTGTGAGTGAGAGTGTGTGAGAACCAATGAAGGTTAAGGAAAACTGTTGATAAAGATGGTGGACATGACATAGGAGAGGAATTAGTCGTAAGCAGAGAGAGAAAGAGAGTGAGAGAGAGACTTACTGTACAATCTAATTTTATGAAAGCATGTGATCCTACCGGGATTCGAGCCTATGTGAGAGAAAGGGAGAAAATGTACGAACGAACATATCGTCAGTACTAATATGGACAACTGTTGAAAAAGGAGGTGGACATGACCTAGGAGTGGAATGAGTCGTAAAGGAGTTATGGCCGGACCAGTGAGTTATGGCCGCAAGGTCTGTGCTCATTATGGGACCGGCCGGGTTTTTGAAGGGGGGATGAGCGTATTTCTTTCCTTATTTATGTATCTTTATATTTTTTGTTTAGTTTCCTCCCTAGACCTCCATCAAGCTGAAAGAAAACATCCCCAAGACCCTCCTTCAAAGACAAATATGTAAATTTTTCGATATAAAAATGTCCCGGGCCAAAGGCCGGATTCTCTTAAATTACAGGTTCACTATCGCACGCCAGGAAAACAAATCGACAACTAAATGACACGAAAAGTCATAATATTGAAAAAGAAAGGAGGCGAAAAGTCTTAACATCGCCAAACTAATGGGCCGAACGTCAAAGAATCTGAAAACTATGGGGCCAAACATGAGGAAGAAAGGGGACCAGAGAAGCGACCCGTTTCCCCTTAATCGTGTTATGTTCTTGCCTGTGTGTCTGTGCTTATGAGTGTATTGGGTGTCATTTTCTGTGTTGCCTTATGTGCTATGTGTGTGTGTGTGTGTGTGTGTGTGTGTGTGTCTGAGTTGTGTTTGTGTGTGTGAGCGTAGAGGTTCTGTGTGCGTGTGCGTGTGTGTGTATGTTTATGTTGTGTGTGTGTGTGTAGGTGTATGTGCTTGCGCGCTTGAAACTTGATGAGAGCAGTTTCTGTTGGTTGTTCATACACTCCACAAGTTGCCATTTCTACTGGTTTATGCTGTGGAGGGAGCGATATACGCCGAGCTCGATATTTTCTTGACATATTAATGCAGTGATATCCTCGACGTGGATTCAAACCCACAAGCTTCCGAGCGAGAGCTCTTATTAACTGGGATTCCTTCAACCAAAATATGTTTTAATCAATAATATTTTGATTAAGGGGAGACTTCCTCTTAAGGGAATTTTTTCTCGACCCCTTTCTCCCTCATATTTAGCCCCATTGCTTTTGAGATTTAAGACGTTTGCCCCATTAGTTTGGCGATTTTAAGAACTTTCGCCTCATTTCTGTCAATGTTAAGACATTTCACACCAATTAGGTGTCGATTTTTTCCTGGCGAGCGATAGCGAGCCACTAATTTAAGGGAAACCGGCCTTCGGCCGGGAAATTTTCTACCGTAAAAATGTACAAATATATCTAGAAAGGGGGTCAAGGGGGTGTAATTTTAAGTTTGTTTGGAGGTCTAGGGAATATATTATAACCTCCCCTTAACAAAGACTTTAAACTTAACTGGTGTAATAATGTGTTGTCGGTGTGTGTGTTTTACGTGTACATAATTGACACGGCCGTTAACCTAAAATAAATGACCACTGCTTCATTTAAGTATTTAAGGGCTCCCTGTTTAAGGTAATGGCTGCCAATTTTCCCATTAAGAGAAAATGGGCCAGAATTATAAGTTCACAGGGTGGCATACAGTCTAGGGGTTTAAGGGGACCGACTCGCTTTTCTTGTTCTCTCTGGGTAGTAGCCATTCGACCCCATTCAGCCTATTGTTTTCAGACGTTTATCCTCATGCAGGTGTCGATTTACACCTGGCGAGCGATATCGAGACAGCATATTTTGGATTATGTTTTGGACAGCTGATTAAATTTGTACATTTTTCACCAGAAAAATGTCTCCGGCGAAGCTAGATTTTTTCATTCAATAATGGCTCGCTCGCGCTTGCCAGGTAAAAAATCGATACCTGAATAGGGAGAATATACGTCTTAAAACAGTAGGCTGAATGGGGCCGAATGGATAAAACCCAGAGAGAAAAGGCAGGTTGGTCCCCTTAATTGTATGTAAACCACGGGTGGCCTTTTTGGACCCCCTTCCCCCCTTCCCCCCTCCCTGTCTTGATAGCTTAATGGTTCGTGAGTGGAATTTCGGTGTGAGTATCTAGGTTCGAATCCTTGGAGTACCACATGTGTTCCTTACTTTCATTGAGTTAATTAATTATATACTAGGTCTTAAAATATCCGAATTAGTAATCACCACCATACCAGTTCGACAAGGAAAACCGAAAGGAACAGAAAAAGGGAGACTCAAATAACCGAACCAAGAAGACACCCACACTAGGAAAAACGAAGCAAGATCAACAAAGGAGAGACTAAACTAAAACTAACAAAGACGAAGGAAGGAGATGCAAAGATAAGAAGAACGAAGAGCCCAAGAACACCCACACTCAACAATCACGCAACAGACAAAGGCGACAACAAGAACAAGGAACAGAAGGCAAACGCAGAGAAGGAAAATTCACCTCCACTACGGAAACCAAACGCGGCATCAAAACCGTGAAAGGTCATCAATACCACAGCAAAACCATCAACACATGGCCGCCCAGAATCTACCATTACACCACTACACCATACCAAACGAGACTCCAGGTTTGCCGCCACAATAAATCCTTCTATGACAACCACGCCAGGCAAGACAATTCTAGTTACCAGTAATAACCATGAGGTTACTAAGAAAAATATAGTGTACAGTCAGAAGCGCAAGGACAAACACAGACACACCACAAAGGAGCAGTTGTGCCGTTCTTCCGCGCAGAGGCCTACTCACCTGCCCGCAAACTTCTAAGGGGTCTACCTAATCCCCCCAGAATACGCCCCCCTATACTTATGACCTTCTGACCTCCGCACACTTGACCTGGGACAGCTGAAGTCGTCACTACCCCGACGAAAACCAAGGTAAAGCAAGCAATTCTAGGGCTTGATTTACTTACATGAAAGCTATCAAGTCCTAACATTAAACCTCCCATTCAAACAAGATTGAAACCATGGTGAATATCTTTCAAGGTCTGAGGAGTTCTTTTCCATATTAAGGAATTAATATTATCACATGCCATGGTATAGTGTTTAATATTAAGATCTCTAATAGGCTGCACCTCTGGTATTAGAAGCATAACCGCAAGGATATGTCCCCACCTTACTTCTTTTGCCAAAACTGCACTCTAAAACTATAGAAAGATACTTGCCATGGTAAAGGTCATTCTCATAGTTCGGGCTTTGTGAGACACCGTCTAAATAACGGCACTCTACAGATAGAAGTCCATACTGTATCTGTCCAACACCATGGTCAAGGACATATGCAGTAAAAAGGTCTAAACACCGAACCTGAGTTCTTTGAACTTCTTATAACGGTCAGTGGCAGATCGAGTGAAATCAGTAAGTTCATGATCTTACTATCTCCTCGCGTTAGCCCGATACCTTTTTGCTGTGTCATGACACTAGAGACGCTGTATTAAAGACCCTAAGTCAAGAGTACTGAAACGGAACTTAATCACTGGTTAGTATAACGGTCAGGATAGACGAGCAATAGTAGCCCAGGACATGTCCTCGCTCCCGGTCGCGTTAGTCCGATGAAAGTACCCTATGTCATGACATTAAGGAGCAATCATTTAAGACCCAAGACCAACTAATCCATCTGTATCCCTAAACCACGTCATCCACATGGCAGGACCACCTAAGCGGCTCAACGGAAACTAGACGACCGGACTTCACCCCTCTCATCTCTACCCAGACTCATCACTCCAGCCTTTAAAGTGCTAGATTAGGAGTATTACTGAAAATCTCTTTAACTCATACATAAGTGCGACCCAGGTGAAGTACTTAGTAAAAATAGAGTCACTCACTGAACTCTGTTAATTTCAATCCAGTGCGACAAGTGGTGATTGCGTAAGTTGTCCAATCCTGCTGACACTAGGGGACGTCTCCTTCACACACACTCTCTAGCTCGCTCACACTGCACTTCTTCGGGATCACTAACACTGTCTTTGGTTATACTTTTTAAGGGGATTTTGGCTAACCCCTACGGAAGTGTTGTTCCAAATCGATTGTTTACAATAAAGCACGTTCGCCCAGGAGGGAGAGGTACCCGAAAGTAATTTCGATTTTGCCTACCTAACTCTTGGCTCGGGTAGGTGATATTCCGCTTTAATTTAGGTTTACAGGTGTGGCGTTTCGGAATATAAGAGGCATGCGTGATACAATTTTTGATTTATGCTAAGGTTAATAAGGTTCCTAAAGTTATGTTACATATATAGTGATAATGGTGAATACATTCTTTGTATATTAATATTAGTTTGAGGTATGAAGATGCCTTGATGTTTGGATGATAAATTAATTTCTGTTTTGGCTGCAGACAGGTAATTTGGGTATGATATGGAAGGAATTGATAATGAGGGGGCATAGGAGAGTTCCGCTTGTTTGCCCTCTTAGTTGTTGTAGTAGTGCATAGGATGATCTGGTTGTAAATGAAGAAACTGAGGAGGTTGGTGGCGCATTTCCATAATTATTTCCTCTCTGTAGTCCAAGTCTGGCTCGGGTAGTGGGAGGCCTCGATGTACGGGGAGCGGCGTGTGTTGGGCAGGTGTGTAGAGGCCTTGATGACTGGGGAGCGGCTCGTTTTGTCTCGCGCTGGTACCGTGGTGCTGTTTACCTTTCTACTGGAGGTGGGGAGACTTTCCTTTGTGCGCTCTGCATTGTATGGATGCAATACGGCATTGTAGGTTTTGTTTTTCCTCTTGATATGGGAGCAGGTACTTGAGGGGTTTTGGCTTATTATGGTCGAACCCTGTCACTTCACCCAACAAATAACCACTGTCCCTTTAACTTGGTGTTGTTTTATATATCTATTTGGTATTACATATTTATATTTACTTGAAGGTGAATCTGGGGGAGCCTTGTATACGGGGAGTTATTTGTTATATTTTTCTGGCCCCCTTCTCTCTCATATTTAGCCCCATTAGTTATGAATTATTAAGACATTTACTCCATTAGTTTGACTATTTTAAGACTTTTTGCCACATTTCTTTGTCAATATTAAGACCGGGAATAGTTAGTATCTCAAAGACCTCTTGGTCCATTCCGAGGAGATAATCGAAGTGCAAAGAGATAGATTGTGTAGCGCACTACACTCATTGCAGAGTGTGCAAAATACCGTCTACTCTCTTCTTGAACTGCTCTACTAAAGAACTATTCAGAGAGAGAGAGAGAGAGAGAGAGAGAGAGAGAGAATCAGAGAAAGTATAGACAACAGACTAGAGACAGAGAGAGTTTCCAAAGAGCTATAAGTTTGGTAGACAGATAAGACTAATTGGCAACGAAAAGAGAGTATTTGGGGGGAGAGGGGGGTGGTGCTTCATGACCAGATTGGGGAGGGAGGGGGATGGGGGAGATGGGTGGAAGTTGAAGATGGGGGTGGGGGGGGGGAGTGGAATTAGTCTTCAATAGGGAGTTTTAAGGCGCTTTTTCCAGCGATTTTTTACCAATAACAATATAATTCAGTGAGCAATTCAAGCTTCTTTTGAAATAGTGTCTGTAACTAAGCTAAAGATAGAGTATTATGGTTTGGCCAGAGTCTTTTAAACCCTGAATTTAGAAACTTTTACAGTAGAATAGAACTGCCGAGAAAATGTGTGGGCAGAAGCGGTTGACTCTGAAAGCGACGTCACGCAAGCTCTTTTCCCTTCAATTTGTACGGGCAATTATTTGTATTTAATTATTATTTTTTCTATGTGAATTGAGATGACGGGGTAGAAGATAATGAGCTTAAACGTCACCAGAACCTGCTCCCGTATGTAGAAGAGCCACAAACATCACAATATGCCGTATTGCCTCCATCCAATGCATGGAGAGACAAATAAATAAGTTCCCCCAACACCAGCATAAAGGTAAACAGAGCCCCACTACCAGTGTGGGCCAAAATGGGCCGCTCCCTCACCTTAATCCCCTCCAACCGCTGGATAAAAAATGGCCGCTCCCTGCCCAAGGTGAGAATTCCCTGCCCGAACCAGACCTGGACTACGATGAGGAAATGTTTATGCAACTACGGCATCAACCTCCTCAATTCCCGCATATTCGTCCAGAATATAATAACTACAACTACAACTACTAAGGGAATAAACAATTACAATCTTCATATTCCTCCTCATAATAAATACATTCCAAATAACATGCCAAATACATGTAGACATCCAAAACTGTAATTCAATTATCACCCATACATCAAAGCTTCTTCATCCATCCATCTAATGTTAATAAATAAAGAATGTGTTCACCTTAAATCCTCTTAAAAAGTATCTACAAGCGGCTGTGTGTGAAGTGACCAAGAAGAAGTGGTGTAGGCGAGCTAGAAGTGCATATTCTAGTTAGAACATGTGAAGAGGACATTCCCCTGGTGTCAACAGAAGTGGACAACAAACTCAGTCGCCACGCGTGACCAGATCTCTCATGAGCTCCTACTTCTATACTTCAACCAAATTAAGTGCCTCTTGTTCGATAAAGTGTTTTGATGATTATTGCGAAGGTTATATAATATATGTTAGTGTTCAATTTAATGTCATCTTAAGAGATTATTAATTCTCTCCTAGCCATCGCCACTCGTTTTGAGAGAACAAAACAAATTCTATACGTGGAATTGATATATATATATATATAATTCTTGGGGTATAGTTTCCTATATTCCGTATAAGAGCTATACATATATTCGTTCGGGAAATATACATGCACAATATAAATAAATACCAGTGAACACTCAATCAGATCTTATTCTATGTGTTGTTATTAGCTGGGTACGGGATTGCATGTATAAGTGTTCACAGAGAGTGTTTACTTGTCAGTCTCTTAGTTAGACTATAGTAAAGATTATGCTTCCATACTTCAAACTCAGTTTAAGCCTTGTTTGAGTTGAATGTAAACTCCTGTCATTATCATATCGCGTTAACTTCTCCACGGCGAGATTTTCAGCCCCGCACACAGGCTATTATAATTATTTACTTACTCACTGAATTTATATTCATTATTGTAACTCTATGAGTTGATTTAGATTTATATATTTTCTTATGTTGAATTAACGTCAAGTTATTCACTTTCAATTAATATCCTTATTTACATATAACTTTGTCACTGCGTGTGTGCCTATGCAGTATTGTCTAATTACCTTGCTTCACTCGCTACCTCGCTACGATTGCCATTTACCTTCAGGATATTAATTATTGTCTGAGACTAACCTCTCTGTGTTTATTTATATTGTAATTTACATAGTTATCTTGTATACTTCATTGATACATTGGTGACTACCTGTCTCACCAGAGAATGGTTATCTACATGGACTCCCAGTCGTCTCGTCGCCTCTTCCAATCTCACCGTCATGCATCTAACGCCTCCCTCGTCTATAAGATCCAGTTTCTGCTGTTACGCATCTCAGTCCCATCTTGGCCAGTGTTGCTGCAATGGATCCCGTCTCACTGTGGAATTAGGGGTAATCACATAGCCGACCGGGGTGCAAACTTGGCTTATACATAACCACCTTGTGAGATCCTGAACCCTGATCTACGGTCTCATCAGACTCTGGTTCGTCGTGCATGTTTTAACCTCTGGAACTCTGCCCTCCGACATGCCTTGCCCGCCACCACTCTTAGCTCATATAGGGAGGACTCTTCCCCCCACCCCTGGGCTAGACACCCGCTTCGAAGCCTGGACGTGGCCCTGGCCAGGTTACGTATTGGACACAAGACGCTTTCCAGCCATCTCCACCATATAGGGATTCTGGGAAGCCCTGCACGTCATTGGTGTGGTGCTCTGGAAACCATTGAGCACTATGTGATGAGGTGCCCTCGATTCTACACGCAACGGGTGATCCTCGCTGGTCGCCTACGACTCCTTAGCATCTCCAATCTCACCCTTGCTACAGTCCTTGGTGGCCGAGGGGTCCCTGATGATAAGAGATGAGCGGTGGTTCTCCTCTTCTGTGACTTCTTCCTGAAGATAGGGGGCTTGGTGCGTCCCTGCTAGACGCTTCTGCCACCACGAAGGAGGAGCTGGTACAGGCGCGGCGACGTGCTTGAGTGGCCCCTGAACTACAACAGCAACAGCAACTTCATTGATACTACTTTGTGATTGCATAATATTTATTCCTGCCAGTGTATTTAAGCAGGAACATTCATACTTATTGTACTATTCTCATATGATTACATTGGGCTCATTTGATGTAGATGAGACTCAATTCTATTGTCTTAACTTGTACCCTAGCTAATATAGAAATAAAACTTGTGTACCGAAACTGTGTATTCTGTGACATTGGTGTCGATTGATTGATATAAGGTTTATGCATTAAAGTCAGTTGTGTTCCCGTTGAGTGTTTATACTTCTGAGCTTTCCTATGGTGGAAATAACGAACTAGTATAAAGCGTGCTAAATTATAGTGTCGCATAACATGAATGAAGAAGACAAAAGGCAAGCTAACTGTTACACGTGTCTCACCCAAAGTTGAAAGAATGACAGAGACAAATTCAGGTACAGTATGTGGGTTAGAGTCAAAATGTCTGAACACACGGAACTTGAAGCAGTTTATGTCATGGGATGAGGGAAAGACAGATTGAGAGAGAGAGAGCGTTCCACAGCTTGCTTAGACTTTGAAAATCGCTTCAGTCTCGGGTTAGAGAGTTAGACAGAATAGGGGTGGGAGTGTGTTGAGAGGCTGGTGCCCCTCCACTCTCCGTAAGGGAGTTTTTTTTTTTTTTTTTTTTTGTATGTGATTGAGGGAGGCAAAAGGCAGAACTGCCTATAGCGAGTGCCTCCCCCATAGTTGAAAGAGTGACAGGGCCAAAATCAAGGGACGTTCGAGCCAAAATGCCTGGACACACGGAGTTTGAAGCAATTTAAGTCATAGGAAGAGGGAAAGACTGATTCTGGGAGAGAGTTCCAGAGCTCAACTGTTGAGTAGAAGCACTGCAAAAAGCTCTGAAGAACACTGATTACTGTACTAGCGGTAGAAGAGTAAGAGAGATGCAACATTGCGGTGTGTAGAGATAGATTTTATAGAAATAGTGAGAGGAAGAGAGTTGACGAGACAAAATGCTTTTGACTCAACCTTCTCGAAAATTGCATTATGGGTGGAATCTCTCCGCACATGAGAACAACACTCGATACTTGGGGAGGTGTGGTGGAGTGGTAATGACTGGTAATCCAATGGTCCCGGGTTCGAATCCCGATGTATCAATGGGAAGATATTATTGGGATGGAATTTGTGCTGTACCTAGTATCAGTGCATTACCACAAAGCCCACCGAAACACCAATAAAATACCCTCATTGTATGAATATTCCCATATTCAAAATATGCTAGAAGGGGGCAATGCCTAGTGAGTTCATTGCTCAATAGGTGGCGTTCTCAGAGTGAGGGTCCGATTCTAGGTGGTTAGACAGTAAAGCACTGGAGCGAAGCAGCTTCAGAGATGTGGCTGCTTCGAGCCATGGGTGGGCAACCGTGCATCTAGCGATGGCAAGATATTGGGGGGGGGGGGGGGGCTGGTTGTATCCCAAAGTGCTTCACATGTCTCACTCTCTACATTGGAACGAGACCTCATGGGCTTTGCCGTTCAATGTACAGTCTGGGACTAAAGTCGTGGTATGGATCTTCAGCCATCCATTAGTGCCCTCTGACGGCGGTATTAGAAACAACCCGAGATAGGATGATTTTGGCACTCCATAGATGGCTCTGTTCAACACGTCCAGGTAGCGCCAAAAGTAATCGAGAAACTTCCTGTTTCTTGTTGGATTACGACCATGCCAACTAGAACAAACACACACACACACACACTACTTCATTATCTGAATGCATGGAATATTAGTATGCTCTACAACTATAATTAATGTATAATCAAGTGATGCTAGTTTTATTCATGCCTAGGAAAATAATCAAATTAAATTGGGATACTGTATTAAGACGCCGTGCCGGATATTAATGATTACATATCAAATAAGGGTACAACATAGCAATGTAGATAAGGCACACCGAGTATTCTAGCTTTCTAGTGTAATGGTATACTGTATAGTGGATACAGTATACACAACTTTGTAAGGAATGCAACACTATTCTAATGCCTATTATAGTTTCGTCATATTTCATGTAGGAATCATATATATAATTAGTTTACACTAATGTTTTTTAATTATATTATACCTGGTGGATATTGCCAATATTATGACTTTTTACGTAAAAAGTCTACTCAACTTAATCATGCCGTGACCTATTCCTGTATCTAATTTGTTATTAAACGTTGCCCAACTCCTCCGTCAGTGGTGGCATGCAGACTGGACGTCCATGACAAATAACAATCTACACTTCACTAAGCCTACCATAGTTCCCTGGCAGTGTTCTTTCCATCATAATAGAAGGCAGGGGACTGCCTTGGTTAGCCTGAGACCCGGCCACACTACGCTCAATATAGCTTTTTTTATATTGGGGGGGGGGGGGGGCTACGCTTTGCCCTTGTTGTCAGGTTCCAGTTACAGTCCAACATAGACTGCTGCTAGTTATCTGGTAGCCATCAATAAGCCTTCCCTTTCATATTCTCCCTTGACCGCCCTCTTCCCTAGCAGATCTCCTTAGCGGCTCCCCTTCATTGTCTCTCCCACATCTTATGCAATATCTAACCCTTACCCGTCTTCTCCCCCATTGTTTGTTGACTTGATATGAATGTGGTAATGATATCCCATTAATAACAAAATATTATATTAAAATTAACCTTTAATTCGTTTTAATGTATAGTAAGCAAATTCATCAAGTATACTGTGTGAGTTTAATTTACTTGACTAAAAAAACGCATGTAATATATCATTTTATCACGATATACACTCTACAACTTAAGTTCAAGGACACAATAAACCCGTCTTCTTTTAATAATACACACAAGGGAGAAAAGAATGTTTTATTATTTACAAGGACACGCCAAATTTCTACTCTATTTGTAGATCTACTCAGTTGTGAAGGGCTGTGGAGAGCGGTTGTGAGAGTCAAAACTTGTCGCGTCCATGTAAATAATAAACGATCGTTTTCCACCAGGTGAGTATAATTCTACATTTCATACATTCACTGCATTGTGAGTATCTCTCCTCAAACTCGTATTTCTCGCACAGTGACTTCACGATGCCAGAGAGAGAGAGAGAGAGGGGTATTTGGAAGTGGAGGGAGGGAGGGGTAGTGGGAGGTGGAGGGAGGGAGGGGGTAGTGAGAGGTGAAGGGAGGGAGGGGTAGTGGGAGGTGGAGGGAGGGAGGGTTAATTTAGTTACTGTAGTTAACATAGGACTTTAAAGGCTATCAACCCATGAGGATTATTAAGCCCACCTTAAAGTCAGGAAGAACGTGACCGGAGTCCCCGATACTCCCAAGTATATACCCCCAGGTATACTGGGAATGTAAACCCAGAGGTTGTCCTGCTCGGGAATCCCAGACGTCTTCCTTAAATTAATCGCGACCAGGACTAAAGCCCCCTTTCGAGAACCCCAGTCACTTCTGTGTGAGGGAGGGTTCGTGAGAGGTAGAGGGAGGGAGGGGTAGTGGGAGGTGGAGGGAGGGAGGGGTAGTGGTAGGTGAAAGGAGGGAGGGATAGTGAGAAAGAGGTATACTGTATGTAGGGTTTGGTAGGTCTATATGGGCAGCTTAAATTACCCAGAGAGTGAAAGAACAACGATTGAATGTAGTCTGTAAACTACATCTTGATTTAAAAAAAGATTCCTCTCGTGTAACAAGATGTGCATTATTAGACAGCATCCTACAACAGGATACAAACATTGGTACACATTTTGTAATGAGTAATGAACTGGGTAAGTTGCCCTGTATAGTGAACACATATTTTGTATTCATATAATCGGAAAGTTAAAAACAGTATTTTATAAATATGTTTTATTTTGTAAGGCAATAATCTTAGAATAGTAGAAAATAAAGCCTGCTATCATTCAGATTTATTAACTGGTAAAGAAAAGATGCTTGACCTGTTAAGCAAAGACATAACTAGAACACCTAACACAAATAATTGTGTCGATAATTGTGTCAGTCGATGCGAAAAGAAAGGAGTTCTCCAGGGCACTGGATTTAATGTAGAGATGACTTATGAATCCTCGCATAAAATAGTTACTATGAACAGTTTTTCAATATTATCAAATACTGCCAAGGCCCGATGATTATCAAACCTCTAAACAATTAGAGGTATGCTGTATAATATATACAATTGACACAATTTTTTGTTTTTTTTTATTCTACGCATACAAATAGCTTAACTACCTTATTACAGTCTGGGAAGCTGTTTACACTTTTCGGTTATCCTTAAATCAATCTCGTGCCGTATTTTAGCTATTATTTGTTATTGTAAATCATTAGAAAGTATCCATGGAAGAAATGGGTTTAGTAAGACCTAGTTTGACCTATGCATCATTGGATGTTTACGTTATCTCCCTACGCCCTAAAGTACTAAAAGAGTTATAGTTATTTGCTCCTTGCTTCGGAGCGTTGCATAAACTTTCACTCTCCTCCATACAAATATAAGATATAGACGGTATGGATATTACATATGGATGTTATGTATTACACTACGATCAAACTCTGTTGAAGGAGGTATGAAATAGTGAAATATATTAACATTTGTAGTGTAATTTGTTTAATAATAAAACAGTCGTCGGGATGATCGAAGGGTATTGTGATACAGGCCAAGTTTGGGCGGAGGCATCTCCAACACAATTTACTGTATGAAATGATGGAATTAAATAAATCGCAATATTGTTTTAATACAGTATATACTGTATACTAATATTCTTATAGGTAATCCTTTAAATGTTTCCTTCTCTTGTTCCTCGGCATTACATTAATATCGTCTATTTTGTATTTAAATTAATGTTATGTTACACCACGTTGTCATTCCTATGAACCATACCATATTCAGTTACAGTATTTGTGTTGCATTGTTAGTATCATTATCTCAATTTTTAAATACATATTATTGGCGCTAGCAATACCGTCATTTCACGACCTATACTATAAACACCCATTATTGGTTCTATTATTCGCACGAATAAACTACTGTATATGGGATACACAGTTTACCTATATATTACCTATAAAGGAAAATGACACACACCACTTCTAACTCTGAAATGTGTGCCTGATACATCTGTCATGGATACCCAGTGCATTTTCGCTTCCTCTTAGCATATATATTCCATACATTCAAATAGTGAAATAGTGTTCTAGTTGGCATGGTCGTAATCCACCAAGAAACAGGGTGTCTCGCTTACTTTTGGCGCTACCTGGAGGTGTTGAACAGAGCCATCTATGGATAGCAAATCATCCTATCTCGGATTGTTTTTAATACCGCCGTCAGAGGGCACTAATGGATGGCTGAAGATCCATACCACGACTTTAGTCCCAGACTGTATGGTTGAATGTACAGGCTCTCAGCCTATGCCCGAGAGAGAGTAGTTGGAATATAGAAAAACAAAAAAATATATATATATATCCCCAAGACCCCCGTTCGAGATAAATGTGTAAATTTGTCGGTAGAAAATGCCCCCTTAATTTAATTGCAACTTCGTTATCGCTCGCCAGAAAATAAAACAACCTGAATGACACAAAATATCTTTAAACATCGCCAAACTGATGGAGCAATGTCTTAAAATGTCAAAACTAATGGTGCTAAGCATGAGAGAGAAGGGATCCAGAAATATATATATACTATATATATCCCCCCCCCCCCCCTCCACCTTCTTAATGCTTCATTGCTCACCAAGTTCAAGGTTTCTGGAATAGCCAACCTCACTCAATTTATCTGGGGCCCAGACACCATGAATTATTTGTTTCTGTTGAGCAGCTACTCCATATGTTCTTTCTGTACCGGAAACAATGCTTATATTAGGAAGAGGATATTATCATGTTCTTTAACCCCTACTATACCGGCGACCTCCTTTTCATTTTATTCTAGCTACTATTAGACGATTGTATTCAGTTGTAAAAAGGGCCTCCAGCAATTAACAGGCTTTGAACTATCTCACTTAACCCTTTTTACTGATATAGATCCTTCTTTTAATCTTCACAAAATCGTCTAATATAAATATAGCAAGACTAATCTAAAATGAAGTCACCAGTACAGAAGGGGTTAATTTAAGGGAGCTCAGACGGTATTTTGCAGCATAATTTACTTGTTCGGTTCAATGGTTTAAGGAAAGGGTATAGTTTGCTCTCTAAACCTCTATCAAGCTTTAACAAAAAAAAAACCCACAAGACCCTCCTTCGATATAAATGTGTAAATTTGTCGTTAGAAAAATGTCCCGACCGATTCCTCTTCAAATACAGGCTCGCTATCGCTCGCCAGAAAAAAATCGACACCTAAATAGCACGAAAGGTCTTAATATTGGCAAAGAAATGGGGCAAAAGGTCTGAAAATCGACAAGCTAATAGGGCGAATGTCTTGAAATCTCATAACTAATAGGGCTGAACATGGGGGAGGAGGAGTACTCGAAAAAACAACTGCCTCCCCTTAACCCCTACTGTACCGTTGATGTCCTTTTAATTTTATTCTAGCTATATCTAGACGATTATGTACAGTTTAAGAAGGACCTGTGGTTGCCAGGGTTAAGTGAGATAATTTGAAGTCTGTTATTTGTTGGAGGCTCTCTTGAAATGAATATAATTGTCTAATAGTAGCCAGGGTAAAGCTCAAATGACGGCACCAGTACTGAGGGAGGTAACTATTACTTATTCTTTGTTTATACTATTTTTTTTTTTTTTTTTTTTAAGAGACAATGAACGGAGGAAGGAAAAACACAGATAAAACAAAAAGGTCCATGTGCCTAAAGGCATCCTCCATTCATAAAATGTTTGTAACAACTGGATTTAAACATTTGTTGATTGTAAGTTTGTGGAAAGCAATTCGAGGGAAGTGAATTCCAAAGAGTAGTAGCTCTGGGGATAAATGAATTCTGATAAGCAGAAGTTCTGCATTGTGGAGGAGAAAGTGTAAATTCATGGGCGCTCTCAGCTGCCCTAGTTCTACGGGGAAAGATGTGGAGAGGCGGCACAATTGAAGCAAGTTCCTCGGAACAATTGCTGTGAAAATATCTGTAGAATAATGCAAGGGATGCAACGTTTCTTCGTATGGCTAATGTAGGAAGGTCCTGTGTGATTGCAGGGTTATTGATTAATCTAATAGCTTTATTTTGAATTTTGTCCAACTGCCTCAATGCAACCACTCCACTTCCACCCCACAGAGGTGAACAGTAATCCATCTGAGAGCGCACATGACTTTTATATATTACGGCCAACTGCTCGTCAGTGAAGAATTCTCGAACTCTGTACAGGAGTCCCAGTTTTTTAGAGGCATTCTTAGCAATGCTTCTAACATAATGTGTCCAGCTCAAGTTAGTAGTTAATGTTACACCGAGAATGTCAATACTAGGGGAAGTGGGAATATTTACATCATTAAAAAATATATGGGAGTCAGTGAGATTCTGTCGGTTAGAAAATTGAATGTACTTGGTTTTCTGTGCATTAAAGGAAACTAGATTCTCTTGTCCCCATTCATTAATTCTAGAAAGGTCCTGGTTCAGAGAAATTGCAGTGTTTATTTTTGAATTTATAAGATCGGGTTGGGTGAAAGAATTGGTAAATGTGAAGGAACTGTGGAGTGTTGAGTCATCTGCGTAGGAATGTATTGGATTATGAGTGGTAGATATGAGATCATTGATATGAATGAGGAACAGAGTTGGGGCCAAAACTGATCCCTGGGGAACACCAGCATTTATTGAGTGAAATTGAGAATAAAGGCCATCTACCATTACACGTATTTTTCTGTTATGAAGATAAGAAGAAATTAGTGGAACTAATGATGCAAGGCCGTAGTGTGACATCTTCGACAATAAGGATTGATGCCAGACTCTATCAAATGCCTTTGATATATCCAGTGCTATTGTATGTGTTTCACCATGTTGGTCTGTAGCTTGGTTGATTTGATGCGTAAGAAGGCAAAGAATGTCTGCAGTTGATCGACATCGTCTAAAACCATATTGCCTATCACTGATTAATTTATTATTCTCCAGATGCTTAATTATGTGATTATTTAATATAATTTCAAAAACTTTGCCAAGAGTGGAAGTTATAGCTATTGGTCTGTAGTTTGATGGATCTGAAGAGGCACCTTTTTTAGGAACTGGATGGATGTTTGCTTCTTTCCAGGGTACTGGGAAGCATGAGGTATGAGTACACAGACGGAAAAATTTTGCCAATACAGGAGCGAGCACCAAGGAGCAATTCTTAAGTACTATTGGAGGAATTTCATCTGGACCAGGAGCCTTATCTACTGAGAGATTCTGCAAAATAGTTTTGACATGTCTGGTGTGGATCTTAAGTGAGGGAATTTCAGGTGAATTAAAATTAAGTACAGGGACATCTTGATTTATGTCATCATTTATTCTAACTCTCTCTCTCTCTCTCTATATATATATATATATATATATATATATATATATATATATATATACCGTATACATCTATATATATTTTTTTTTATTTTTTTTATAAGAATGAGGGAGACAAATGGCATAACTGCCTGCAGCGAGTACCTCCCCCAGTTTTGAAAGAGTGACAGGGCCAAAATCAAGGGACGTTCGAGCCAAAATGCCTTGAAACACGGAGTTTGAAGCAATTTAAGTCATAGGAAGAGGGAAAGACTGATTCTGGGAGAGAGTTCCAGAGCTCAGCAGTTGAATAGAAGAAAGTCTGAGAATAGCGTTTCAATCATGGGTTGGAGAGTTGCACAGAGTAGGGGTGGGATTAAGTTGCATGGCGGGTACTACGTACCCTACGTAGGGGAGGTGGTATACACTGGGAAAGCTCCGAGGAACACTGATTATTGTAGTAGCGATAGAATAGTGAGAGAGATACAACATTGCAGCGAAGAGAAAGAGATTGCAGAGAGTTGGTGAGTGGACGGGAGTTAATGATACGAAAGGCTTTCCTTTCTAATTTGTCTAGGAGTGCGGTGTGAGAGGATCCTCCCCACACATGTGAACAATACTCAATATAAGGACGCACTGTGCACTGTGCCCCTGTACAGAGCAAGAATCTGCGCAGGGGTAAAGAACCACTTGAGGCGGTTGAGCACTCCCAGCTTCTGGGAGGCTGCCTTAGCAGTAGAAATAAGCGTGCTTATATTATATTGTCTCAATTAACTCGTACAAAGCCAAAAGGTAATAATTAAATACTTGGCTAATGCTAAAGGAGCATTTCTCCACTTAATGGTTGACTACGTATGGTGGTGGTGTGGAGGTTAATTGGTTGACCTGTTGCGTAATGCTCCCTCCCCATGTGTGTGTTAAGCCAAGACCTGCACCACGTGGCTTATATTCTGCCTTGTTTTCCCTATTTTCAAATTATGGGGGCAAAAAGTTACTATGATCGATTATACAATATTCATCCATAGCAAGTGACCATTAACCCTCTCAGTACCGGTCACATTCTCTTCATTATATTTTGGCAACTATTAAACGATTTTATTGAAATTAGGCAGGACTTCTAGCACTTATAAGGCCTCGCACTCTCTCGTTTATCCCTTTTAACTTCCACTTATCGTTGTTAAGCTGCATAAAATCGTGTAAACATAGATATGACAAAACAGACGTCAGCGATACTAAAAGAGCTAATCGTGTTTACGTCATGTCCTCCTCATTGCAAATCTCTATATTTTGCTCACTAAAAAAATATGCCATATTACATTATTGCACCTTCATGTGATTCCGCACCAATGCATACATTAATTTAGATCAACATTATTAAGATCTCGGATTTACATCTATAAGTGTGGGCCACAGGACAGCAGATAATTATAATATATATAATTTATCTGGCTTTAGTGAGGCAACATATAAACTAGGATGTTCCAAATAGGTAGGCAGTTGAAGCAATTTAAGGGGAGATTTCCACTTGAGGGATTTTTTTCTGGACCCCTTTCTCCCTCATGTTTAGCCCCATTGCTTTTGAGATTTTAAGACGTTCGCCCTAGTAGTTTAGACATTTTAAGACATTTTGCCCCATTTCTGTCAATTTTAAGACCTTTCGTGCCATTAAGGTGTCGATTTTTTCCTGGCTAGCGATAGCGAGCCTGTAATTTAAGAGCAATCGGCCTTCGGCCGGGACATTTTTCTATCGAAAAATGTACAAATTTATCTTGAAAGGGGGTCTAGGGGGTGTAATTTTAAGCTTTATGAAAACGTAGGGAACACACTAAATACCTCCCCTTAAGTTAGTGGGGATATAATACGGGTACTCAAATGGATAAGTGGTATATATTATTCAACATTTCAACACAGTTTGCTTCATAATGAAAAGTACAGATAAAGAATAACAAATCAAAGTAAACGGATATAATAGAGTTTGTGAGTGAGGGAAATAGAAAGTACAATGAATAAAAGGATAGGGAAGGGTAAGATGAACAACAAAAGCAGTGTTGTTATAGGAGAGAGAGAGAGAGAGAGAGAGAGAGAGAGAGAGAGAGAGAGAGAGAGAGAGAGAGAGAGAGAGAGAGAGAGAGAGAGAGAGAGAGATAAGTGAAAGTAATGAGTAATCCATAAAAAGAGGAAGAATATAAGAATACAACACAACCTAAGGTAACCTAGGTAAGGTAACATACATAGCATTAACAGAAATATGTGTTTATAGAGGGAACAGATACGTATGATGTGTGTGTGTGTGTGTGTGTAATAAAACAAATAGTGACGCAGTGCATTGGAGAGGTACGAGAAAGAGTTGTAAAATTATTTGCAAAGGTATATTGTTGAGAGCGTGAGTGTGTGTGTGTGAGAGAGAGAGAGAGAGAGAGAGAGAGAGAGAGAGAGAGAGAGGTGTAGAGCAAGAGCTAGCAGTACCAGTCATGGGTTAAGACTGGACTGGAGCCGGGATCAGTCACACTTGCTCGGAATATCTGATATTGACAACACGAGTTGTAATGGGGGGTTGGTGGAGGGAGGAGGGTTTTGTGTTGAGGTGGGAGGGTTATAGTGGAGTTGTGGAAGTGGTGGTGGTGAGTTGTGGTGGGGGTTGGGTAATGGGGTAAGGGTTTTCGTGTGGGGGTGGGATGGTGATGGTGGGGCTGTGGAAGTAGTGTTGGGGGTGGGGTGGGAAGGGTGATTTTGGAGTTGTGGAAGTGGAAGTAGTGGTGATGGTGGTAGTGGTGGTGATAGGGGTGGGAAGGGTGGTAGTAGAGTTGTGGTGGGGGTGGAGGAAGAGGTAGTGGTTGGGGGTGGGAAGGGTGGTAGTGGAGTTGTGGTGGAAGAGGTAGTGGTAGGGGGTGAGGAGGGTGATAGTGGAGTTGTGGTGGAAGAGGCAGTGGTAGGGGGAGGGAAGGGTTGTGGTGGGGGTGGTGGTGGAAGAGGTAGTGGTAGGGGGTGAGGAGGGTGGTATGGGAGTTGTGGTGGGGGTGGAGGAAGAGGCAGTGGTAGGGGGTGGGAAGGGTGGTAGTGGAGTTGTGGTGGGGGGTGGTGGAAGAGGTAGTGGTAGGGGGAGGGAAGGGTGGTAGTGGAGTTGTGGTGGGGGTGGTGGAAGAGGTAGTGGTAGGGGGTGAGGAGGGTGGTAGTGGAGTTGTGGTGGGGGTGGTGGAAGAGGTAGTGGTTGGGGATGAGGAGGGTGGTAGTGGAGTTGTGGTGGGGGTGGTGGAAGAGGTAGTGGTTGGGGGTGGGAGGGTGGTAGTGGAGTTGTGGTGGGGGTGGTGGAAGAGGTAGTGGTATGGGTTGGGAAGGGTGGTAGTGGAGTTGTGGTGGAAGAGGTAGTGGTTGTGGGTGAGAAGGGTGGTAGTGGAGTTGTGGTGGGAGTGGTGGAAGAGGTAGTGGTTAGGGGTGGGAAGGGTGGTAGTGGAGTTGTGCTGGAAGAGGTAGTGGTAGGGGGTGGGAAGGGTGATAGTGGAGTTGTGGTGGAAGCGGTAGTGGGTGGGGGTGGGAAGGGTGGTAGTGGAGTTGTGGTGGAAGAGGTAGTGGTAGGGGGTGGGAAGGGTGGTAGTGGAGTTGTGGTGGGGGTGGTTGGGGTGAGAAGGGTGGTAGTGGGTGGGGGGTGAGAAGGTGGTAGTGGTGTTGTGGGGGGAGTGGTGGGGGGGGGGGGTGGGAAAGGTGGTAGTGGAGTTGTGGTGGTGGTGGTGGAAGAGTTAGTGGTAGGGGGTGGGAAGGGTGGTAGTGGAGTTGTGGTGGAAGAGGTGGTGGGAAGGAGGGTAGTGGAGTTGTGGTGGGGGTGGGAAGGATGGTAGTGGAGATGTGGTCGGGGAGGCGGAAGAGGTAGTAGTAGGGGGTGGAATGGGAGGTAGTGGAGTTGTGGTGGGGGTGGTGGAAGAGGTAGGGGTTGGGGGTGGGAAGGGTAGTAGTGGAGTTGTGGTGGGGGGGGGGTGGAAGAGGTAGTGGTAGGGGGTGGGAAGGGTTGTAGTGGAATTGTGGTGGGGGTGGTGGAAGAGGTAGTGGTAAGGGGTTGGAAGGATGATAGTGCAGCTGTGGGAATGTGTAAGTGGGGGTGAAAGTGGAGTTGTGGTGGGGTTGGAGGTGGAGTGGGGTAGGGGTTGTATTTGGGGTGGAAGGGTGGGTGCAGTAGTGGAATTATAGGGTTGTGGGAGTGATGGTGGTGTTTATGGGAAAGAGACAAGATGATGGAAGTGGTGATTGTGGTTGTAGGCAGAAGGGAAGATGTTGTGAAGGGTAGGGGGTGGGGGTAGATAAATTGTGGTGATGGTGGTGTTGGAGTTATAGTAAGGTGGATGGGGGTTTGTTGTGGGAAAGATTTGTAAAGTGGTGGGGTTGGTGGTGAAGTTGAAATTATAACAATAAAGTAGGCGTGCAGTTTTCGCCTTACCAAAAAAAAAAAAAAAAAAATGCATACGCAACTCTGCGACCTAGAATTCTGCAAGTAGTATTGAATCTCTTAGGTAAAATCGGGATATATACAGTATAATATTATATACTGTATATATATATTAAATGTTTTTATACTCACAGCCGGACTTAAACCACCGACAGTCAGAACAAGTGCCCATACTTAAATCCACTATACCGCATCGTGATACAGGATACTTGTGTGTAGTGTATTAAAGCATAGACACTCGTCCTGACTGTTGGTGATTCATGTCCGCCTGGGAGTATATATATATATATATATATATATGATCACATTGAATCCGAACCATTGGAATATTTATCTATATAAAGGTCAGCGTAACACTATTTTGTAGCATGTTGAATATGTTGTAATTCAAATTTAAAATATATAATAGAAAGAAATAGTGACCAGAATCTGTGACCTTCACCATTCACCTTGACCTTTGAATAACAAAAAACACAAAATTTGGACAAGCGTTGCATTGACCAACCGAATTTGCTAGCAAAATTTGGTGACGATACATTAACCCGTTCAGTACTGTTTTGTCGGTTTCATTTCATACTGGATATTAAGATGATTTGATTTAGTTTATAAAGGGCCTCCATAAAATTACCAAGCTTTCAACTATCTTAATTAACCCATTTTACTACCACAGATCCTTCACAAGCTCCACAAAATCGTCTAATTATAGCTAGAATACAATAAAATAGACGTCACCGGTACACAAAGGGTTAAACAGTCTAGGAAGAGTTTAAAGACAATTATTAACACTGTTCTTTTGTTCTTTGACCTTGACCTTTAACCTTAAGTATTATAGTATATATATATATATATATATATATATATATATATATATATATATATATATATATATATATATATATATATATATATACTGTATATATATATACTGTATATATGATTGAAATATGTTATTTAAGTAAAATGCAACTAAAAGTCATCAGCTTATCAAATATTGAGTATTTTTTATGATGAAGGTTAACTTTTGACCTTGGCCTGTGACCCTGACCTTTATGTAGGATCACATTTTTGTTTGCTTTGATGTAACCCTAGAAAATCAAATAAATTTGTAAAATTTCATTAAAGAGCATCAGTTAGTTTCAGAGGTATTAAAAGAATAGCTGACCTTGACCTTTGACCTTCACCCTGACCTTCAAAATGTCTGAAAATTTAATATTTTAATTTTCCCTTAAAGCACAACTGTCTCAACGAAGTTTGTGAAATTTACATGAATAGTAAAGAAATTAGCATATTCACCTTATATTTGACGTTGACCTGTGACCTTGACCTATCAAATGGAATTATGTTTATTCTTGTATTACCTTCGTCTAGGCATTCCGAATATGCATGATATGCCTAATGAGAATCTTACATTAACAAGGAAATACTAGTAAAAATCATATTTCGACCTTTGACCTTGACCTTCGATCTTATAATTTCGTATTGAGGATTTAGTTAGCTTAACAGCAATGTTCGTATTAACTAGCATTATGACTATGGTGTAAAACGTATAAAAAATTATTAATTACAAATAGTGATCATATACTGTGACCTTGACCTTTGACCTTTGACTTAAAATAAAATACATATATTTGGATGGTCTTCGCATTGGCCAACTGAATTTGCCTGTAAAATTTGGTGACAATACATTAAACAGTCTAGGAGGAGTTTAGGGAAACTGACAAATACTCATGTTTTAATCTTGACCTCTGACCTTAATGTTACGACCGGGACTATGAATAAAACAAGGGCACTCAATGATTGGACTAGTAATAGGGCAGTATGCAACAACGGTACGCTAGATCCAATCCCTCGAACTTATATGCCGGCGAACAAAACACCTATACCCCCCAGGGTTAATCTGCGATAGCGGGGTATCCTTAACTGGGCATAAATGTACTCTACTTCAGGCTAACCTGCACTGGTATAGCCTGATAACAAACAAGATGCAAGTTACGTTAAAATGTATAAAAAGGAATCTATGGAAAGATCAATTAAATCACTGCAAGATTTAATACAATAAAAAGATGCTTCAATACAGTTACTCTAAAAAACAATAAACTCTTCACTCCTATCTGAAAGAAAGTGAAGAATAGTCCTACAGCATAGACCTGGAAACTTCTGAAGAAAGTCTGATGCTCATAAGATGTTCGTACTGATTTAGAACTATATAAAGGCAGGAGGCACGACACCACATGTGTAAATCGAATACACTAAAAGATAGGACTTAACTGACGCGAGAATACTATAAATGCGCAACGGTAGCAATGCTCGACACTAAAAGAAGTACTTTCTCATCAATGAAACAGTCTGCTATGGTTGTGCGGCTCAGCAACAACCTAGACTAATAAATGCTGTGAATATTAATGCGCACATATCAAAGAGCTTATATTAAATACTAACAAGTGTCTACTCGATTAATAATGTCTAGCTGGGATACTCTAGGTAAGGAACTGGGGTTAAGCAAGACAGGCTCGTAGCCTAGCGATGTCCTTAAGACTGCATCCTTTAAGTTACGTTAATTGACTAGGGGGCTCTCTCGACAGATCCAGATCACAAGTATATGGTTCTATCCTGGCGACCCTCTAAAGACAAGAAAAGAGGCAGCAAAGTGTGGAACTGGTACAGGCCAAAACCCTCAGTCAACACAATGCTGCACTCGCAAAGGACGCAACCGAAAAGACAACCCAGGCTATCACAGGACCGGTCGAAGTCGTGTAGGTATAAGCAAACCGTACACACATCGGAGACAACGACTACAGTTACCTTATCCCAGTCTATCATTAAATAAAAGAGCAGAAACACTAAATCAATAATGGAGACACACAAAGTTCTTAACCTATACTAACTAAGAACCCTCAAACCTAATCTAAGTACATGTAAATATCTCTGAGGACGGCGCATGCAATACAATGGGCCGGCTATGAAAACCGTATGCAGAACCCAAGAGGAGTGTTGTGCAGTTAATAAAGGTTAGAGTATGGAAAGAGAGAATCGAGTGAGAGAAACAGTGATAAAGGTGGTGATCGGGAGAGAGTATGCAAAGGGATGTTAGAAGCATGCGCGCCAAGCCTGTCCTGATGAGGACAGCTCCTGGGGACCCTCATGGAGGAGGTAAGTTACACAGGAGACCGCAAAGGCGCGATGGTCGGCCAATCATGGGCCGAGACGTCACAAGACAGCAGGCGTCATAGGACACAGCCAGACACGCCGTCCAATGGCGAGCGAGAGGCAGGAATGCACCCGTACATAGGGGAGGTGTGGTGGAGTGGTCATGCCACTGGATTAGTAATCCAATGGACCCGGGTTCAAATCCCGATATGTCAATGGGAAGATATTATTGGGATTGAATTTGTGCTGTACCTAGTATCAGTGCATTACCACAAAATCCACCGAAATGCCAAAAAAATACCCTCATTGTTCCCTGATTAAAATAACACTGTATGAATATTCCCATATTCAAAATATGTTACAGGGGGACAATGCCTAGTGAGTTCACTGCTCAATAGGTGGCGTTCTGAGAGTGAAGGTCTGAGTCTGGAGGGTGAGACGGTGAAGCGCTTGAGCGAAGCAACCAGCCGCTTCAGAGATGGAGCTGCTTCGAGCCATGATGGATGCTTCGCATGTCTCACTCCCCAGACTGGAACAAGACCTTACGGGCTTCACCGTGTTGAGCGGTGGAATGTACAGGCTCTCAGCCTATGCCCGAGAGGGAGTAGTTGGAATATAGAAAAAAAAAAAAAAAAAAAAAAAAAAGACACTTACTACCTCCTCGCTCTGAAAGTCTTTCTCATTCACACGCTGGTACTATTATCACTACTGTTGATATAAAATACAACCCTTTGTCACAGACGAAAACAAAGACCACCACTGGACTGTCTGTGACAATGCGATTACTAGGAAAGAAAGAACAACATTCTCTGATAACTGTAGCCCATTTCGATGTCCCTGGCGAGCGCTAGTGGCCAACGAGAGGCGATTTTGCCAACGCTGGTAGACGTCACATTAACTATTACAACATTTATGTGAAATTTGATATATATAATATTTAAGTAACAGCCAGTTTTCCAAAATTTGAGTAATATTTGTTAATAAATAATAAAAGTTGACCTTTGACCTTGACCTGTGACCTTGACCTTAATGTAAGAGTACATTTTTGTTTACATTGACATTGCCCATGAAAATCAAATAAGCATGCGTAATATCATTAAAACCCATTAGTTAGTTTCATATATAGGCTATCAATAGAATAGTTGACCTTGACCTTTGACCTTTATCTCGACCTTTATATGTCTCGACATTTATTATTTTCCTTTTTCACTTAAAGTGCAACTATCTCACCAAATTTTGAGAATTTTGCATGAAAAGTAAAGAAAATAGCATATTGACCTTTTATTTGACCTTGACCTGTGACCTTGACCTTTCATATGGAATTGTATAGTTTCTTGCATGACCTTGGCCTAGGTATTCTGAATATACATGGTAAGCCTAGTGAGAATCTAACAGTTAGTATAAGAAATACTAGTAGAAAACCTATTTTGACCTTTGACCTTGATCTTTGACCTTACCCTTCAGAATATTTATCTAAAATTTGGGCAATACGATATCAAGGTTACCAGTAACTTATATAGTGAAAATGAAGACATTTGAATACAAAGTAAAATAAATAGTAAAAGTTGACCTTTGACCTTGACCTGTGACCTGAACCTTTTTGTAAGAGTATTTGTTTTGTATTTATTGACATTGCCCCGTAAAATCAAATAAGCATGCCTAATGTCATTAAAACCCATCAGTTAGTTGCATATATATTAATAGAATAGTTGACCTTGACCTTTGACCTTTATCTTGACCTTAATGATGTGTGCGTCCAAATGTATTATTTTCCTTTTCATTTAAAGTGCAACTATCTCACCAAATTTTGTGAAGTTGCATGAAAATTAAAGAAAATAGCATATTGACCATTTATTTGACCTTGACCTGTGACCTTGACCTTTCTTATGGATTTGTATAGTTTCTTGCATGACCTTGGCCTAGGTATTCCGAATATACATGGTAAGCCTAGTGAGAATCTAGCAGTTAATATAAGAAATATTAGTGAAAAACTTATTTTGACATTTGACCTTGACCTTTGACCTTAACCTTTAGAATATTTACCTAAAATTTGGTCAACACGATATATAGGTTACCAGTAACTTGTATAGTGAAAATTAAGACATTTGAGTAAGAACTAAAAAAATATGAAATATTTACCTTATTTTTAACCTTAACCTCTGAACTTTACCGTTAAGTCAAATGGACTATTTCTTTTTGACTGACCTTTGCATTGACCAAATGGATATGCCTGTGAAATTTGGTGAAAATCCATCGAACGGTCTAGGAGGAGTTTCCGGACAGACAGACAGACGGACGACGACGACGACGACGACGACGACGACGGACGACGACGACGACAGACAGGCTGGCTGGTGGTGCACAGTATACGGGCGGGATCTGTGTGCGCGATACAACTCTGCTTCGCAGAGTTGATAAACAAAAATATATATATATAATAGAAGGTCCCACCCCTTTTCCATTCATAAGGGGAGATTTCCACTTGTGGGATTTTATCTGGACCCTTTTCTCCCTCATGTTTAGCCTCATTGCTTTTTAGACTTTAAGGCGTTCGCCCCATTGGTTAGGAGAATTTAAGATCTGTCGCCCCATTTTTGTAAATTTTAAGACATTTCATACCACTTTGGTGTCGATTTGTTCCTGGCGAGCGATAGCGAGCCTGTAATTTAAGAGGAACCGGACATATTTCTACCGAAAAATGTAAAAAATATATCATGAAGGGCAGTCTTTTTTCTTAATATATATTTTTTGTTATGATTGATGGAGGTCTAAGGAGCAAAATCACGCTTGTATTCTTAAATAATTATATCCCTTAGAAGCGCATGATACCGTACGAATAATGTGGGAGCGAGTATTGTTCACAGAGAGTATACGAATTGGCACTCCCATTTCTAAAGCAACGTAATTTTACAAGTAATTTCGACCATTTACGGTAGGGAAAGAATTGTTTTAGAATACAAGTGTATACAATCTCCCTCACAGTACAGTTGCCCACATAAATTCTTGTTCCTCGTCGTGATCTGATGTATGAAAGTAAAATTAGCATGAATGAATTGCGAGTGTGGTTTCTTATAATCATTAGTTAACTAATCAGATGAGTTAGCCATTGCATAAGAAACTACAGTCCTAATTCAATCACTTGCATTATATTTATATGTATAAGATCACGGAAAATAACAAAATGTATGTGGGAAACTGTACATTGTCTGGTGTTTACCTGATGCCTCCCCGAGATAGGCAGGTCGTTTGATGGTATCTTTTGATAATTAGGAGGACAGGTGATAGAGGGGAGGGTGGCGCGGGTGACACACGTGGGAGGTCTGTGGGCAGGTGGATAGACTAAAGGGTTACCGGTAAACGATTTTAGTCAGCTTAGGAAGTGAAATGTGCAAGTCAAGCTCACTTATATTACACTCTAGTACAAAGGAAATCAAGCAACAACAGATCTAGTGACCCTTCTAGGTTGCTTGTCCTCCAAAACACTGAGGATCAAGTGTCCAAACAGTGGTTTAGAGTGGGTAAGGGAACATTGGAAAGGGAACTACTGCCCTGCCACTAACGTGGCAGGACTAGGAAGTTAGTAGGGGACAGATGGGTTAGTAACTGAGGGGAGGATAAAGTTATTCATTTACAAACGCAGTCAGTCGCGGGTTTGATGCGAGATATTTGTCTAGGCGGAATTTAAATGAATCAACGGTGCTGCAGTCTATAACGTCTCGGGGAAGCCCATTCCACAAGTTGACAACTCGATTGAAGAAGAAATTCTTAGATTCGTGCGAGTTAAAAGATTACCAATAATTTTGCAACCGTTTCCCCGCGTGTAATTAGATTGGTCGATAGTGAAGTACTTACTACAGTTCATATTGTCGATGCCTTTGATGATTTTGAACACTTGAATTAAGTCGCCTCTTAATCTGCGCTGGGTTAAAGGAAATAGATTTAATTCTCTAAGACGCTCTTCGTATGGTTTGTTCTTTAGGCTAGGTATCATTTTGGTAACTCTACGTTGAACTCGTTCTAGCTTGTTTATATCTTTTTGGTAATAAGGGCACCAGGATTGAACGCAGTATTCCAGAAGAGGGCGGACTAAGGAATTGTAAAGGGTTAGGATAACTTCTTTGGATTTATGCTCAAATGACCTGCCTATAAAGCCAATTATTTTGTTTGCCTTCTTAACAACTTCTGAACATTGTTGACTCGGTTTTAGGTTACTCGATATTGTTACTCCCAGATCAGTTTCTCTGTTTACATTCTTAAGCTGAGTGCCATTCATCGAATAGTTTGCTTTCTCATTTAGGTATCCGACATGTAGTACTTTACATTTATCCGCATTGAAACTCATTTGCCAAATTTGGGCCCAACATGACAATTTATCTAGATTGTGTTGCATATCGTCAACTTGTTCTTTTGAGAGTACGCTATTTGCAATTTTTGTATCGTCAGCAAATTTTGAGATTGTGCAGGTGAGACCCTCATCTATGTCGTTGATGTAAATTAGAAAGAGAATTGGTCCTAGTACCGATCCCTGGGGTACCCCGCTACTTACATTGGTCCATTTAGATGCCTTACCGTTTATGACTACCCTTTGCTTTCTGTTGCTGAGCCAATTTTCTATCCATTTCAACACACCGTCTTGTATTCCATGCGCTTTTAGTTTTAGCAGTAAACGTTTGTGGGGAACTTGTCAAAGGCCTTTTGAAAATCAAGGTATATAATATCTACAGCTTTACTCTCATCGTAGAGGTTGAGGATATCGTGGAAGAAGTCTAAGAGGTTTGTTAAACAGGAACGTTTTTTACGAAAGCCGTGTTGAGTATCTTTAAGTATGTTATTTTCCTCCAAGTGATTTACGAGTCTGTCTCGTATGACCGTTTCTAGCATTTTACATACAACTGAGGTTAAGCTAATTGGACGATAGTTACTGGGTAGGGATTTGCTGCCTTTTTTGAATATCGGTGTTACGTTGGCTAGCTTCCACTGATCAGGCATAGTTCCAGACTGCAAGGATTTATTGAATAGTAATGTCAGTGGTTTGGAGAGCTCATTCTTAGCTTCCTTTAGAACTCTAGGCGAGATTGTATCAGGTCCTGGCGTTTTATTTACCTTGAGTTTATCTAAACAATTCAATACTTCTCTCTCTGTAACGGTGATATTGCTTAGAACATCTGAATTATCAATCTGAATCGGCGATGGTGTAGGGATATCACCGAGGTCTTCTGTTGTAAAAACTGATGCAAAGAAGGTATTGAGGGCATTACTCATTTGTACTTCGTCTTTGGTGTATTCTCCTTTTTCATCGACTAACGGTCCAACAGTTGAAGTAACTACTTTTTTCTTTCTGATATAACTATAGAATTCTTTCGGGTTGTTTTACTTTGATTCGCAATATGTAACTCTAAGGTCTTTTTACTTTGCTTAATTAACTTTTTGGCTTTGCGTCGTAGCTCTACAAATTTCACCCGTTCTTCGTCATTTTGTGAGGATTTTAATCTATCATTAGCACATTTTTTAGCAAGCAGGCAGTTTGAAATATCTTTATTCCACCATTTGGGCTTATTATTATGGCCTGGACGCCGTATTTTCGATGGTATGCAGTCTTGCACTGCTTTTAGGTAAGTGGTTTCGAATAACTTCCAAGATGTATTTATGTCGTTATTGTTAATTAAAAAGCTCCAGTCAGTTTCTTTAAACATAGCTCTAAGTTTATGGAAGTTTGCTTTCTTGAAATTAGGGACTTTTTCGATGCTACTATTTGGTTCGTTACTAGTAAACTTTAAAGTGAAAGTTATCGTACGATGGTCGCTGTTACTGAATTCATCACCAACATTCAAATTCTCTATCAATTCTTCTTTTGTTGCAAGTACAATGTCAAGAACGTTATTACCACGGGTCGGCATTCGAACAAATTGATAAAGCGAACTCTCTTGCAAGTTCGTATACAAGTCATGTCCGGAGTGTGAAGTAAGAGTATCGCCCCACTTGGTCACAGGTAAATTAAAGTCGCCAAAAATTACGGTATCTTGTGAGTTACTTACATCTGCAATTTGTTCGTAAATTTCTCGGTCAGTTTGCACTGATTGAGCTGGAGGTCTGTATATTAACGCAAGTATTATTTTTGTACCTTTATTATTCTTTATTAGCACAAAAGATGTGTCGACGTTCACAATTTGAGGTTTTGACACGAGGGTCGGGTTAAGACTTTCTTTGATATAAAATAAAACGCCACCTCCATTTTTATTTATTCGGCTGTTCTCAAACATTACATAAGGGAAGTGAATACTCTGCTAAAAAGTCTCTATCTTGTGTATTGAGCCAAGATTCTGTTATACCAATCACATCATAATTTTCTGTAAACACTAGTTCCTCTAAATCTGAAAATTTATTGCGTATGCTACGAGCGTTTGCATAGAAAACCTTTAAAGTTGCGGTTTTAGAACTCGCAGATCGTTCTTTCATCGAATTTTTGGTTCTGGTCGGATCTACATTTACATTCATGGCTGTCCTCGGTCCTCGGTCGTTATCCCTGACGGTTTTGAATTTGGGTCGTGTTGGTGGAGCTTTATCCAAATTCGCGGTTCTTGACGGATTAGTATTTAATTCCTTTGTAGATTGCCGTCCTCGCTGTCTTCGGTCCTCCTTCCTGGTTGTCCTGTGCTGAGTCGATTTCTTCTCCGAAAATCCTTCACCGCATCGTTGAGAAGACGCCCAAAACGCGCTGCTCCCACCTGGTTCAGATGAACTCCATCATCCGAAAACAAATAGTCATCGTAGTAGAAATTGTCCCAGGTGTTGACGAATCCCACGTTCTCCTTCCTGCAGAGGTTTGCTAGACAACGATTTGTGCTGGTGGCTATATTGTAAAATCGGCTCTCTACACCGAGCCGGGGGACGATTCCTGAGACGATGATCCTTGATGACTTCTCCTTAAACGACTTGATCAGCTGCTGGTACTTTAAAAGCAAATCTTCCGACCGGGTTCGCTGTACATCGTCACACTCTGATGCCCATAGTGTGCTTTTCAGATCAACCCTGTCAGTTACATCAAACAAGTTGTATTTTATTATTGTTAATACTAGACGCCTTAACACAGTTTAGGAAAAAAGTTCAATATTTATAACTTAGATAATTATAATCTCAAATTTATTTGTTTGCCTCTCACAGACATTTACCAAGCTTATAATGTCGCTTGATAATTGCTTGAATAAAAGGGAAGAAGGTTTCAATGTATGCCAAAATGGCTAATCAAGTAATCAAATGTGTTGCACCTATCTTGACTTCAGGAGTTATAGAAGTTGCATAGTTTGCAATTATATGCCTGTAGTTCAGTTGCCTGTAATGAAGATTCTTGTCCAGTTAAAATGAAAACAAAATCATTAGTAGGTGTCAAATGAATCAATGTGAAAGGAAGTGTGTATACTTAAGATCTGGAAAATATGCGCAGTTCAATAAAAAAAACTTGTCCACTTTCTCACATTCATACCATGGTATGTCTACTGTATAATCATATAAAGCTGTGGGTATATATTATGTATACTTTACACACACACACACATATATATATATATATATATATATATATATATATATATATATATATATATATATATATATATATATATACATATATAAAGATTATATATACAGTATATATAATATATATATATATATATATATATATATATATATATATATATATATATATATATATATATATCTATATATATATATATATATATATATAATATATATCTATCTATACATATATACCCTCTCACACTGAACTCCTAGACAAAATAGAAAGGACGGCCTTTCGTATCATTAATTCCCGACCACTCACCAGCTCTCTGCAAACTCTCTCTCTCTTCGCCGCAATGTTGCATCTCTCTCACTATTCTATCGCTACTGCAATAATCAGTGCTCCTCAGAGCTCTCCCAGTGTATACCACCTCCTCTACGTAGGGTACGTGGTACCCGCCTTGCAACACAATTCCACCCCTACTCTGTGCAACTCTCCAACCCAAAAGTGAAACGTTACTCTCAGACTTTTAACAGCTGATCTCTGGAACTCTCTCTTAGAATCAGTCTTTTCCTCCTCCTATGACTTAAATTGCTTCAAACTACGTGTGTCCAGGCATTTTGGCTCGAACGTCCCTTGATTTTGGCCCTATCACTCTTTCACCCATGGGGGAGGCACTCGTTACAGGCAGTTTTGCCTTTTATCTCCCTCACTCACATAGAAAAACAAAATCTATATAACACAGGAATAAAGATATACTGTATAGGCAGATAACGAGATTGAACCATCAGATATCAACATTACCCTCCACGTGTGACCTGCCGGGTAGGAACGTGTCTCAGCTTGGTCAAGTTGGATTATATATTTATCACACCTGTACGGCTTCATTATTACACCCTGGGGGGGGGGGGGGGGTTACGCGTGGCACCTTAGTTTTACCTGTGTGGAGGCGGAGTTCTGGAGAGAATTTTTGTGTAATTGTTTATCTATTTATGTATTCACTTATATACAGCATATACTGTATATACAGTATGTATATATATTTGTTTTTTTCCTTCCTAGACCTACATCTAGCTGAACAAATGTCCCCACTTGTTACAGGCAGCTTTGCCTTTTCCCTCCTTCATACATATAGAAAACAAAAATCTGGCTGGTTACTCTAACCATGCTCTACATCAAGGTTAAGGGGAGGTTTTTAGTATGTTCCCTAGACCTCCATCAACATTAATATTAGACCCCCTAGAGATTAATTTGTACATTTTTTTCGGCAGTGCCGGTTCTTCGTAAATTTTAGGCTCGCTATCACCCGCCAGGACAGAAAGTGACACCTAAATGGCACGAAAGGTCTTAAAATTGACAGAAATGGGGCGAAATTCTTAAAATCGACAAACTAATGAGGCAAACGTATTAATATCTCAAAATCAATGGGGCTAAACATGAGGGAGAAATGGGGCCAGAAGAAAATCCCTCAAGTGGAAATCTCCCCTTAAGGGACTACATCGAATATCAAGACAAATGTTAGTTTATGGCTTATTATATTTGAGATTTGTACCCCATATAATGTGCTTCCCTTTCACTTAAAACAATTGGCTATTCAGTGTACAGTTGTGTTTGAGTACATGATTAGATTGGTATACAGTATTCGATAAATGGATATATAATCGTAGTAATGTACTTATTCTTTATCTGTCTTGATGGTGTACTGGTTAGAGTGTTTAATAACTGTATGTGGTAACCCAGGTTCGAATCGCGGGTGGAGCACATGCTTTCATAAATGTCATTGGGGGGTGTTGGGTGTTGTGAGTGAAATTTATAAATGAGATTATTTGATATTGTGCATGCAAATTGAATCCTTGTGTTTTAGGGTTTTAACTAGTAATAAATGGTGGGTGAGCTAAGTTGTCGAGTTATAGTTAAGGGGAGATTTTCACTTGAGGAACTTTTGACCCCTTTCTCCCTCACGCTTAGCCCCATTGCTCTTTGAGATTTTAAGACATTAGATTGGCGATTTTAAGGTCTTTCGCCCCATTTATTTCAATTTTAAGACCTTTCGCACCATTGAGGTATTTATTTTTTCCTGGCGAGCGATAGCGAGCCTGTAATTTAAGAGGAACTGGCCTTTGGCCGGGACATTTTTCTACCAAAAAATATGCAATTTTATCTTGAAAAGGGGGTCAAGGGGGTGTAATTATAAGTTTGATGGAAGTCTAGGGAACACATGAAAAACCTTCCCTTATATTTATTGCCATTCATACTGTTCGTCAGTTGTATTACAAAGTTTACTTTATAGCCCGGGATTCATATAATATAGAGGGGGTATTCTTAAACAAGTCTTTCCCTTCGCAGCGCCGTTAATGAACGAAATAACTTGAAAAATTACGATAGCTTCAGGAATGGGAGTGCAAATCCGTCTAATCTCTAAAAACAACACTCATACCCACAATATCCGTTCAGTATCAGGCGCTGCGAAGGGAAAGACATGTTTAAGAATACGAGTCAAATGTGGTATTCTTAAACAATTATTTCCCTTCGCAGCGCCTCTATATTTATAATAGCGAACGAAGATTGTAGGAATGAGGGTTGTTTACAGATATTACACGGATTAGCACTCCCATTTCTCAAGGTAACATCATCGTTCAAGTTATTTCGTCCATCATCGGCTCTATAAAGAGAAAGAATTGTTTAAGGGGGGTGACCTGTTTTTTTGTCTCTCCTTTTCTCTCTTTCTCTGGCTTGTATCCATTTGGCCCCATTCAGCCAACTGTTTTAAGACGTTTACCCCCATGCAGGCGTTAATTTTTATCCTGGAGAGCGGTAGCGAGCCAGCATATTTGTTTTAACAAAATTGACAGCAGGCTAAATTTGTACATTTTTTGATAGCAAAATTTCACCGGCGAAGCCGAATTTCTTCATACAATGCTGGCTCGCTATCGCTCGCTATGAAAAAATCGACACATAGATGGGGATAAACGTCTTAAAACAGTAGGCTGAATTGGGCCGAATGGATACTAGCCAGAGAGAGAAAGAAAAGGAGAGAAAACAAAGCAGGTGACCCCCCTTAAGAATACGAGTCTGTATGTCGCCAGTTATCCATTCTCTATTGTGTGAAGTTGTCTGGACCTGGTCATGTTTACTTGTTGACGGATTTATCTAAGAGGCTTCACCACTTGACCCCCCAAGCCTCAGGGCACTGCGGTTTAACCCTTTTTGTCCTGGTGACCAGGAGGGTTAGATTGGTGGTGACTTTTCTTTTTCAATCTAGCTTACATTATACTATTTTGTTCAGATTATGACAGACCTATTCTAGTCAACGAGCTGTAACAATCTCTCTCATAATGCATTCAGTACACTTTTGGTCTAGTATACATTTATATATATAATTATGTACCGGTATATATATATATATATATATTTTTTTTTTATTTTTTTTTTTTTTCTATGTGATTGAGGGAGGCAAAAGGCATAACTGCCTATAGCGAGTGCCTCCCCCATAGTTGAAAGAGTGACAGGGACAAAATCAAGGGACGTTCGAGCCAAAATGCCTGGACACACGGAGTTTGAAGCAATTTAAGTCATAGGAAGAGGGAAAGACTGATTCTGGGAGAGAGTTCCAGAGCTCAGATGTTGAGTAGAAGAAAGTTTGAGAGTAACATTTCACTCTTGGGTTGGAGAGTTGCACAGAGTAGGGGTGGGATTGAGTTGCAAGACGGGTACCACGTGCCCTACGTAAAGGAGGTGGTATGCTCTGGGATAGCTCTGAGGAACACTGATTATTATAGTAGCGATAGAATAGCGAGAGAGATGCAACATTGTGGCGGAGAGAGAGAGAGAGAGATTGCAGAGAGTTGGTGAGTGGACGGGAGTTAATGATACGAAAGGCCTTCCTTTCAACTTTGTCTAGGAGAGCGGTGTGAGAGGAACCTCCCCACACATGTGAACAATACTCAATACAAGGGCGTACTATGCCCCTGTACAGAGCAAGAAGCTGTGCAGGGGAAAAGAACCCCCTAAGGCGGTTGAGCACACCCAGCTTCTGGGAGGCTGCCTTAGCAAGACTGGTAATATGGTCCTTCCAAATGAGAGCAGAAGAAAAAGAGACACCAAGAATATTGAGAGAAGATGAAGGGTTGATTTTTGTATTGTTGAAGAATAAGGGATAGTCCGCTGGGAGATCCTGACGGGTAGATAGATGGAGAAATTGGGTTTTGGAAGCATTAAAGTTAACAAGGTTTTCTCTGCCCCAATTGGAAATAGTATTTAGATCAGAATTTAAGAGTTCTATGGCTTCATTACGTTTTGTCGTTGAGGGATTGCTGGCTGGGGCGTTCTGAAAAACTAATGGAGTAGTGTAAGGTTGAGTCGTCTGCGTATGAATGGATGGGAATTAAGGTACAGTTAAGGAGATCATTTATAAAAATTAGAAAGAGAATAGGAGATAGGACAGAGCCCTGAGGAACACCGGAGTTTATAGGGTGAGGAAGTGAACAATGGCCGTCCACAACCGCAGCTATGGAACGGCCGGAAAGGAAATTAGAGACAAAGGCACAGATGGAGGGATAGAAACCGAAGGAGGGTAGTTTAGAAATTAAAGATTTATGCCAGACTCTATCGAAGGCTTTCGATATGTCTAGTGCAATAGAAAAAGTCTCACCGAAGTCCCGAAAGGAGGATGACCAAGAGTTAGTAAGATATGAAAGAAGATCACCAGTAGAGCGACCCTTAAGGAAGCCATACTGGCGATCTGAGAGCAGATTATGAGAAGAGAAATGCTTAAGAAATTTGGAAGCAAGAATAGTTTCAAAAACTTTAGAAAGACAAGAGATAAGAGCAATTGGACGATAGTTGGAGGGTTGAGAGCGGTCACCCTTCTTTGGGACAGGTTGAATGTGAGCAAACTTCCAGCATGAAGGGAAGACGTTAGAGGATAGACAGAGACGAAAGAGTTTGCCTAGGCAGGGAGTCAGCACGGATATATATATATATATATATTATTATGTTCTCTCCACTAACCAACTTTACTCCTAAACTCGATTAATGAAATTAACAAACACATGTGGCAGTCCGGGGATTCGAACCTAGGATGCTCACACCGAAAATCAACACACTTATGCATTGCACCACGAAGACAGTTAAAGAATACTGCACAAGCCTACGGTTTATTATGCAGTTTCGTATCCTGCATACCAATCTAAGCATGTACAATATCCCAACTGCACTATCTGAGGCTATGCATAGGTGAAAGGAAATAGTAATTAATGGGGCACTTAACCCTAGCGAAGGCCTCTCGATAAACTACTACTGAACCTGAATGAATTATTATGTTCTCTCCACAAACCAACTATACTCTTAAACTTGATTAATGAAATTAACAAACACATGTGGCAGTCCGGGGATTCGAACCTAGGATGCTCACACCGAAAATCAACACACTTATGCATATATATATATATATATATATATATATATATATATATATATATATATATATATATATATATATATATATATATATATATATATATATATATATATATATATATATATATATATATATATATACATATTGAATTCATTCTCACATGGATACTTTCTAAAGACAATAGCTTCGTCTAACAATATCCAAAACAATATGAGAGCGTTCGTAATAGCATACTAGACGAGTTCACTTTCCGTGGCCCGTTATATATCCGTGTGTAATTCTACCACTATTATCAGTTATCAAGCCTTCTCCCGAGCGATTGTTTCCTTGTAGGAGAAGCAGGTGGGCAGATCATATACATTCGTTATTCTGTTTAAATATATCTGTTCCTATTCCATATTTTATATATATCTCTATCCTGTATCTATAAATGTAGTAAGTCTTGTATAACTAAGAAGAGTGATTTTGTGTGTGTGTGTGTGTGTGTGTGTGTGTGTGTGTGTGTGTGTGTGTGTGTGTGTGTGTGTGTGTGTGTGTGTGTGTGTGTGTGTGTGTGTGTGTGTGTGTGTGTGTGTGTGTGTGTGTGTGTGTGTGTGTGTGTGTGTGTGTGTGTGTGTGTGTGTGTGTGTGTGTGTAGGTAGACAGTTAATGAGAAACACTGTGGTACCGCAAATACTGTAAACATACAGTACAAGTACCTAAATCGGTGGACCAAAACAATATAGTCACCGTATCCCCCATCTCAAACCCCTCTTTCTACCCACCTCATTATCCCCCGCACCTACAGTATATAGTCCAGTTTTACTACCTAACATCCTGACGCTAATCTATGCCTCCTTTACCTTAAACTCCTTCAGTATCCCCACGTGTCCTCCAAATAATGTTCGTATGAAAGCCGGTGTCAAACGAGCACTTTTTCCGTCAGTTTTCTAGGAACAAGTAATTATATATGTATATATAGGTTTAATTTATATAAATAGATTTATTTTATTTATAATTATTTACTCCTTTACATATATATATATATATATATATATATATATATATATATATATATATATATATATATATATATATATATATATATTTATTATATATATATATACTGTATATATATATATATATATATATATATATATATATTTATATTTACAGTATATATATATATATATATATATATACATATATATAATATATATATATATATATATATATATATATATATATATATATATATATATATATATATTTATTTAATTTGTATTTATTTATTTATCATATTTAAATTTATCTATTAAATTATATATACGTGTATATATTTATTTTATTTCATTTGTATGTTTTTTTGGAATATTTCGATATTTTTGTTTACATTGGTATAGGGAACTCGACTGACATTCGAATATGCTTGGTTGCTTGAAAGGGGATGGGCGTATTTATTTGCTCATTTATATATCTTTAATATTATTCACTTTAATTTCCTCCCTGGACCTTCATAAAACTTAAAAAAACACTTGCTTAAGACCCTCCTTCAAGATAAATTTGTACATTTGTCTATAGAAAAATGTCCCAGCCAAAGGACGGTTCGCTATCGCTCGCCAGGAAAAAATCGACATCTAAATGACACGAAAAGTCTATATATTGACAAAGAAATGGGTCGAAAGGTCTTAAATTCGCCAAACTAATAAGGCATAACGTCTTATCTGAAAACTATTGGGGCTAAACATGAGGAAGAAGAGGGGCCAGAGAAACGATCAATCTCCCCTTACGACTAATCACAGTTTAATTATGAAGTTACCAGATGAGAATTGTTCCAATATATTCGCCAGAAAAAGTGTGTGTGTGATATTAGCTCAACCCCTTCAGCACGATGACTTTAAAAAAAAAATCAGATTCTGGTTACCATTAGACGATTTTCTTTAGCTTATAATCTACTTCTATGACTCAAATGGGAAAATACAATCTAAATAAACCCTCTGAATAACATAGATCCTTCTTAATGAATTTAAACTGCTAACAATCGTCTAACCATAGCCAAAATCAAGATATAGAGTAATGGCGTGTTCGTTCTAAAGGGGTAATTCGTTCTCTGCCTGTAGCATAAACATTTTCCGGGCCTTTTTTTTCTTCTTTTCCCTGCATCACTAGTTTGGATAATTCTTATTTTTCTTATTTTCTTTTTTCATGTTTTATTTATAAATTATATAACAGAGGAGGGAAATACACACAACTAAAAATTACCAATGTATACACCTAATGGCAAGTTAAGGGTTAGGTATTTGGTTTATTTGTTCATTTATGTATTTATGTATTATTATTTTTAGTTTCCTCCCTAAACCTCCATCAAGTTAATCCATTCAGTACCGGTGACATCCAATTAATTTTACTCAGCTTGAAAAGACCTTTAGCAATACTAAGGCTTCAAACTAAATCAGCCAACCCTTTTCACTACCACAGATCCTTCTTAAGCTGCATAATATCGTCTAAGTATAGCTAGAATGAAATATAACACACGTCACTGGTACTCAACGGGTTAAAACAAAAATACCCTCAAGAACACCCTTCAAGATGCATGCCCCAGCCAAAGCCCGGTTACTCCAAAATTGTAATATCTCTCACTCTCTCTCTCTAGGCAATAATAAATCGACACCTTAATGGCACGAACGGTCTTAATATTGACAACAAATTGGATTAAAGGTAGTATACTCACCAAAGCAATGGAGCGAACGTCTTAAAATCTCAAATCTGATGGGGTTAAACATGAAGGAGAAGTGGGTCTGCAAAAGCCAAATACCATCTCCTTAAGGTCAGCAGCTCCTTTCTGGCAATAAATATCGGACCTCTTTAGCATCGGTATTGGAAAGTAGATTGATATTAGATTATCATATTGCACCCCTTTCACCACCATTACGTAATTTCCATCGTATTCTGGTTACCATTAGAAGATTTTCTTTAGTTCATAATATACCTCAATGAGTGAAATAGGTAAAACGATCCCAATAAACCCTCCTAATAATATAGGTCTTTCTTAAACTGCATAAAATCATCTAATTTTAGCCAGAATCAAAGGCAAAAAGGTGTCATGGTGATCTATCTATCTATTGCCTGCCGCCGTGATCCCCGAAGGGGTGGCGACGAACGAACCGCCCTCATGCACCTCTGTCCCCATTCAGTCGATGCCCCTCCTCCCAACCAGCACCGCCTTCATCCATATACTTCCTCACTCCATCCTTCCACCTCTCTTTCGGTCATGGTGATGAAGGGGTTTAATAAAATTCCATACAACTTAAATTCTGAAGTTTTCCCACCAATGTTGCTCAAAATAAAATGCCGGGAATAGTCCGTCGTGTGGATCTGTTTTGAGCCAGTGCTGGGGAAATAAAGAACAGATTGAATTTGACTTCATATCAAGATACAAGTAGTACATACAATTTTATATACAGAAACATATACATGGTCTCAATAGCGCAAAGATGGTTATATGGTATTTACCCTTCAAATATTTTATAATTAAATATAAAACAAAGTAAATAACATCACAAATAAAACAAATCAGAGGGACAGAAAAACAGGGAAACTTTAGACAGGGTACTAGGAGACAGATCGGTATCATTGAGAGGGTGAGCATTTGTCTGTCAAAAATGAACACGAGTCAGCCGGAAATGTCATCCCTTTTTTTTTTTTTTTTTTTTTTTTTTTTTAGGGGTGGGAGACAGGGAAGGCTTTGTCAATATACTCCATATAATTACACAACCTTCAAATACAGAATGGCATTCGTGAGTAGAAAAACTAGCATACTAAAAGGGGAATATTTGTCAACTTTACTCGATGTTTACTCGACATCTGATATTCTGTATTCTCAAGTTTACTAGATATTATAGCTAAATATATTTGATTGAATAATTTATGAGACAGAAGCAAACTCTCCGACTGTAAAACATTGATTAATATGAGAACATCCATTAAAATAGGGATACAATTAAAATGTTTACTTGTGTTTTGCTTCAAGTGGATAAATAAATATATTGTCTTGAAAACTTATTATCTTAAAAAATATCTGGCTTCTTTCAAAACACAGCATTATGTTACCTTTCTAACACTAATGTTCAGCAAATGAAAGCAACTGTATACATTTAGGACAACACAGTGCGTACCAGATATCAAGAATCTAGATTAAAAAACAAAATAAATAAATAAATAAAAATATATATATGTATATATATACCGGTATATATATATATATATATATATATATATATATATATATATATATATATATATATATATTGAGAATATATCACAAATACACGTGAGCCACTAAATGTTTTTAATCTCTGCCGAGGTGTAGTTGATTAAAGCGTCGGCTATCGTCCTGATGGTCGACGGTTCGATCCCCACTGAGAGATTAGAAACATATATATATATATATATATATATATATATATATATATATATATATATATATATATCCACCCAGCGAAAACTCATCAGAGACCTGGAAACCTTGAATAATAAAATTTCCAACGCAGAAATTGCCATTTCTTTCAACTTCGTATGTATTAAAGAAAATGTATTACCTGGCTTTACTAACATAAAACTTCACGAGAATGCCAGACATCGCACCAGCACCCTCCAGTTTCGTGAAGAACTGGTGAAGGACGAAATAATTGAAAAACGGGAGCTTGCCAACAACCTTCGTAAAGAACGAGATGCTCTTCTACAGATTTGGGAAGACGAAACCTCTCCAGACCACCTCAAAGCCGAAATCAACACAGCCCTCGAACAACTCCTTGAACAACACAAAAGACGAGCCGAAAACACAACCATAAAAAAGCTTGCCCGTCTTTATGGCGGAAACATAAAACTTCCCAAACCAACAAAAGGATACATAAACCTGACTAACACCATTCTGACCCCGGACCAAGAAGACCTCCTCAACAAGGGCCTCAACTGCCACTACAGCTCCAAACCTGGCCCCCACCGGAAACGCCTAGAAACGGAAATCCTCCAGGACGACATCCTACGACTTAAGAAGGATGGCAAGGTCACCACTACTCCCGCCCTACAACCCACTCTCCTCGCTGAAGCCGCCAAAACCAGAGGAACTCACCATAGCAAAATCCTCAACAAACAACACTTCCAAGCTGCCAAACAATTAAGAGACAACCCCAACATCATCATCCGTCGTGCGGATAAAGCTTCCTGCCTCGTGATTCATGACAAGGAGGAATATCTTAGAAAAATGGACGTCATCTTAAGTGACAACACCAAATTTAAAAGGATCACCCGTGTCACGGGTCAGACCGTGACTGTGATTATATACTATAGGGTTAGCTATATTTCTCGAGCGCGGGAAAAATTGGGGAGGCGGGAACAGCTGTAGAGAAAGGGAGAGGTGAGGGGTGGAGGCACAGGCATAGGCCTGTGTACCGCTAGGCCCCTCGCGTACATGTGTGCGTGTGTGCGTTCTTGCTTGTGAGCGTGGGTAGGCCGCCGTTACGCGTACACGTGTGTGTGCGTTCATGTTGTAGGCGTGGTCATAGGGAGTGTCCAGTCTTTTCATTGGCACCAAATTCAAAATGTGATTGGGGAGGGGAAAACCGAGGTTATAAAGGGGGCAGGAATGCCCAGGACAGGCCTTGTTCTTCTCCTGCCCGACCCCAACAAGATAGTCCATTTTTGTTGTGCCCGCGATGAATGGGTCGGCAGGGCTGCGAGGGCACCTCGTGCCCTAATTCAACCATAATCAGGTGAGTCCAATTCAGTTAGACAAGTGTCAACGTATGTCTGAATTCGGCATGAGGTGTGGTGGTGTGCGTGTGTGTGGTGGTGTGCGTGTGTGTGTCGGCCAGTCACCAAGACTGAGCAAGACCGTGCACATGGCCAAGGTTGTGACGCCGACCGAATTAGCTTAATGCTATGGCCGAGAATGGCAGGTGTAAGCATGACCCCACAGAGGGCTTGCTAAAGGCTAGGGATGCCCAGGGCGACATAGTTCTCCTGCGGCGATATCCAACTGATTTAGCTATGCACGTGGCCAGGGGTGTGTGTGGATGTGTGCAGGTGTGGTGAGTGATGCCGTAACGCTTAACCCCACAGAGGGTGAGGTTACCGCTAGAGGAGTGTCGGCTTGAAGGGCTTGTCGTACTGCCCGTTTTGAGACTCTTTAATTAGGCAACTCTCATTAGTCTAGCGAGTCACGGGTGTGGTGTGTCGGTGACTGACGCCGTAGCTCTCAACCCCACAGAGGGTGAGGTTACTGTTAGAGGATGGTCGGCTTGACTCCCTAGGGCTTGTCGTACTGCCTTTTTGAGACCCTTTGATTAGGCAACTCTCATTAGTCTAGCGAGTCACGTAACTGATGTGAGGAGGTGAGAGTGAAGAGAGAGAGAGTGATGAGTGTGATTGCCGGGTGCGATAAATCTCGTGCCTATTCGATCATGCGGTCATTTGCTGGGCTAGACGTTATCAGTATCCCAGCAGACTAAAGGGTTGGTTGATGTGAGATTTCGTGTGACTAGCAGTAATCAGTATAATGATTTGGGGTAATCTTAGGGGTAGTTATAATACTGGGTAATTGTATTTAGGTAAGTGGATTAGATAAGTGGGTTAGATTGAGTGGCTGAGTGTGTGAATGAAATTGTCTCTTTGATTAATGCAATTTCAGTGTCGCTATTCAATAAAACCATTTTAGTAGGAATGTTTGTTTCTTTAATTCTTACTAACTTTAAGAATATAATTATTATCAATATATACCTATCATTACAATAAATCCGTGTACTCTATTATCCCGCAAGCTGGGAACTGCAAATTTCTTTTCAAATATATTACTGCATCGAGTCAGTATAGATATAAATGTATAGCATGTTCTGGGACTTTTGTTGCCATAATTTCACAAGGGATATTTGTCTATTTTTGATCTAAAGTAACGACACTATCAATTATAGGTTTATTTCCTAGATAATGGGCAAGTGTTACAGTAACCTATTAGTCTTATGATCTATTACAATTGGCGATCTGGACAGGATTACTGTTACAATTGGCACCGTGACATGATCTATTACAAGTGGCGACCGTGATACAGGACCAGTTTCTGATGTAGATGTACCGGATAATGAAGGATTTGTTGTATAATTGTGTTCATACAAAAATAGCCTCACGCGGGAGATTTTCTTTTCTTTTTTTCTTTCCCCTCGTGGTCAAGGCACATCCTTGGAGCGTCGGTGAACCTCCCTGTGTAAACAAGTTAATTCCTTTTCCCATCGCTCGCGCGCCCCACATTGTTTCATAATATTTAGTTCTACGATTCGATTCGCTTTGAGAAGTAATTGTGTCCGATCATTTTTGTTTGCTTGTCTATTATTGATCTCTGTTGATTTTTTTGTTGTGATTGTCGCTGTGATTTTATGCCATGTGAATAGTTTCCTTTAATTTCGTTCGTCATACGCAAGTGCTGTGATCGATCGTTTAAGGATAGAATGAAGTGTTTGTAATCCGGCCGAGTCGTTGTTGTTTCTCTTATTCCGGTATCATAAATCTAGACAGTTTCAGATATATGGGTTAGTTGTGTGTCGGGCGAGATTTGTTTGTTTTCTTTGATTGTTCTATTCCTCTCTTAAAAATCTGTTGTTCCTTGTCAAGGACAAGAGGGAGAGGGAGGGATGAGCATTGGATAGGACGAATACTAAATAAGTGAGGGATTGCGTAGCTGCAAGGGTTGGGATAGAAAGGGAAGACCATAGGAAAAGTTAGAGGAGACAGAGAGAGAGCGTCAGAGGAGGCTCGATCCTGCTTAAACTTGGGAAAAGTGTGGGATGTGTGTGGTGGTGCCAGATGTCGCCAGGGGCGCGGCTTAGGCTCGCGGAGAGTCTGGGTGCTGTGGTGAATAGCAACAGTGCATATTGCTAGCCAGCATCAGGTGAAAAGTCGGGAAGGCCATCCTTGAATGAGGTCTGGGGCGTAAGTCGGGTTAAATAGAGGGGAGACTGATGATAGAGGGAGTCAACAATAAGTAGCGTGATATGTAATACGGGAGGGGAGGGGATGAAATGTTGTTTGTTCGCTTGTATTCTGCCGCTTCCAAATTTTATACAGGTACTGAGTGAGCCAGGCGTTCGTCGGGAGATTGGAGAACCCACGGCAGGAATCCTGGCCCTCAAGAAACTACGCCCAAGGATCCCTCTCATCAAGTCAAAACAAATGTTTATACCCAGTGGTCCATAGAGTTGAGCCGATTTTTTGTTTACACTGTTTCTTCACATACCTCACTTTAAACCGTGTCTCACAACATCTCTGTTTACATGACATTAGCTGAGATTAATTGTGTGTTCATTGTAAATGAGTGGGCAAAGCCACTAGTTTTCACTGTAAAAATAAGTGGGTTAACCACCAGGTGTATGTCGCTGGCCGTGAATGAGACCTCAGGAGTTTTCCCCTTTCAGTAGAAATTTTAACGTAAATGCAAAGGGTTTTTTCTACTCAAGGGCGATCATTTAATGCACCAGCGACAGGTTAGACTCACACTACAGTATGGAAGACACCCTGAATGACACCTGAGTGATTTTAGAAGAGCAAAATCAATATTAGGAGGGGGGAATGTCACGGGTCAGACCGTGACTGTGATTATATACTATAGGGTTAGCTATATTTCTCGAGCGCGGGAAAAATTGGGGAGGCGGGAACAGCTGTAGAGAAAGGGAGAGGTGAGGGGTGGAGGCACAGGCATAGGCCTGTGTACCGCTAGGCCCCTCGCGTACATGTGTGCATGTGTGCGTTCTTGCTTGTGAGCGTGGGTAGGCCACCGTTATGCGTACATGTGTGTGTGCGTTCATGTTGTAGGCGTGGTCATAGGGAGTGTCCAGTCTTTTCATTGGCACCAAATTCAAAATGTGATGGGGGAGGGGAAAACCGAGGTTATAAATGGGGCAGGAATGCCCAGGACAGGCCTTATTCTTCTCCTGCCCGACCCTAACGAGATAGTCCATTATTGTTGTGCCCGCGATGAATGGGTCGGCAGGGCTGCGAGGGCACCTCGTGCCCTAATTCAACCATAATCAGGTGAGTCCAATTCAGTTAGACAAGTGTCAACGTATGTCTGAATTCGGCATGAGGTGTGGTGGTGTGCGTGTGTGTGGTGGTGTGCGTGTGTGTGTCGGCCAGTCACCAAGACTGAGCAAGACCGTGCACATGGCCAAGGTTGTGACGCCGACCGAATTAGCTTAATGCTATGGCCGAGAATGGCAGGTGTAAGCATGACCCCACAGAGGGCTTGCTAAAGGCTAGGGATGCCCAGGGCGACATAGTTCTCCTGCGGCGATATCCCACTGATTTAGCTATGCACGTGGCCAGGGGTGTGTGTGGATGTGTGCGGGTGTGGTGAGTGACGCCGTAATGCTGGGGTCACACATTCACGTATATCGCTCCCGTATGCTCCCGTCAGGCGTGATCGCCAATTTTGTGTTATGACGGGCGTAGTCCGGCCGTGTACGCCCGTATAGACTACGACTATTGCACTTTCCGATATACGTACCGTAACGGGGCCAGTGTTACGTCAGACGTAATGTAGTCGTATGGAGCTATGTACGTGCTTGCGACTTGCGTAAGCATGTCCCCGTTAGTCCGCCTGGGCTGCCCGATTTGCGGGAACACAGGCCACGCCCATGGCCACGCCCCCACAAGACCTACGTAGCTGAGGCCGTACGTCTTGTGAGTTTGTAGGCATTACGTGGACCGTGTCCGGACAATCGTAGGCACACCCCGTCTGTCCAAACACAGACAAAGACAGTCTTTGTCAACCACGTAGGTCTGGGTTGGAATCTGGGAACTACAAAAGGGCAGGAATGGCCACACCATTCCCATTCCCAGTCCTTCATCGGCACCATGAACAACATCGCGGAATTCATCCTGGAGGAGTTCAATTTTGTGAACTCCCTTTATAGAGGAAAGACCATTCATCCTTTAACCCGCTGAGTGCCAGCCAATTTGACGGTGTGCTTCTGCCAGTGCCAGATTTTTTTTTTTTTTTTGGCAAATCTATCAAGTTGGGAGAGAAAGGAAAGATAATGGTAAAAAAAACACTCCCCTTGTCCATTTTCGCCAGAAATCAGGTCCCCATGGTCCCGAAAGTAGCTGAAAAGACACTATAGACTACAGAGACTTTTATGGTATCGGAATGTATGGGTGGGAGGGTGGTGGGAGGGTGGTTTTCGGGTTGGTTAGGGGAAGGTAGAAGGGTAATTGACTTGTGTTACACATATGAAGCCGATTGGTGAGGTAGTTTCGCCACCACGGATTTTCCTTTTTTTCCTTATCTTCCTACGGATACGCTGGAAGTTGGGTGGTGGGAGGCGGTTGGGGGTGTGGTGGGGTGAAGGCAGAAGGGTAAGGGACTTGTCACACATATATGGAACCGATTGGTGAGGTAGTTTCGCCGCCACAGATTTTCCTTTTTGTCCTTATCTTCGTACGGATACGCTGGAAGTGGGTGGTTGGCGGTGGTTGGGGGTGTGGTGGGGGGAAGGCAGAAGGGTAAGGGACTTGTCACACAAATATGGACCCGATTGGTGCAGTCGTTTCGCCGCCACAGATTTTCATTTTCTTTCCTTCTGACGGGACCGACAGTCAACGAGTGGGTGGGAGGAGGGATTTGGGATTTTTGTGGTGGGTAGCCTAAAGGGTAAGGTACATGTGGTAAACATATGAAAGCCATAGGTGCAGTCGTTTCGCTGCTACGATTTGTTTTCGGCAGGGTGCAGAGGGTGGCAGGGTTGGCTTGTTGGTTGCTGCTCCGGTGTGGTGAGAGATGTGACTGGAGTGTCCCCCGCTGGTCCCGTTGTCCCCCGTGACCCCACCGTACAACGGTGCCGCGTCTTCCCGCCAACCCGCAGTGCGGCGGTTCTGCCAGATGCGCCCGGACTTACTTTCACTTTCCCGTTTTACGTGAACATTGTACGATTGGCGGAAGAAACTTACGTTTTACCTGTCTAGCTGCTACGTTTTACGGGGCTGCACCCGTAAGACGTAGCAGCTAGCCAGGTAAAACATATGCTTTCCCGACTTTTGACATACGTGAGCGCGAGCCCCGTATCTGATTCGAAATCCAAAACATACCGGGCGACCTTGGCCGCACCAACCACCTCCAAGACCAGCGTGGCTACGCCCGCCATGCATACCAACCCCCACGACTAGACACAATTTAATTTACGTTGTGCGTACTAAGCCCTTACGTTTTACGTATTCGGTTGCCAACTACCAATAAACGTTCGTACGGGAGCATACGGGAGCATATACGTGAATGTGTGACCCCAGCATAACGCTTAACCCCACAGAGGGTGAGGTTACCGCTCGAGGAGTGTCGGCTTGAAGGGCTTGTCGTACTGCCCGTTTTGAGACCCTTTAATTAGGCAACTCTCATTATTCTAGCGAGTCACGTGTGTGGTTTGTCGGTGAGTGGCGCCGTAGCTCTGAACCCCACAGAGGGTGAGGTTACTGTTAGAGGATGGTCGGCTTGACTCCCTAGGGCTTGTCGTACTGCCTTTTTGAGACCCTTTGATTAGGCAACTCTCATTAGTCTAGCGAGTCACATAACTGATGTGAGGAGGTGAGAGTGGAGAGAGAGAGAGTGATGAGTGTGATTGCCGGGTGCGATAAATCTCGTGCCTATTCGATCATGCGGTCATTTGCTGGGCTAGACGTTATCAGTATCCCAGCAGACTAAAGGGTTGGTTGATGTGAGATTTCGTGTGACTAGCAGTAATCAGTATAATGATTTGGGGTAATCTTAGGGGTAGTTATAATACTGGGTAATTGTATTTAGGTAAGTGGATTAGATAAGAGGGTTAGATTGAGTGGCTGAGTGTGTGAATGAAATTGTCTCTTTGATTAATGCAATTTCAGTGTCACTATTCAATAAAACCATTTTAGTAGGAATGTTTGTTTCTTTAATTCTTACTAACTTTAAGAATATAATTATTATCAATATATACCTATCATTACAATAAATCCGTGTACTCTATTATCCCGCAAGCTGGGAACTGCAAATTTCTTTTCAAATATATTACTGCATCGAGTCAGTATAGATATAAATGTATAGCATATTCTGGGACTTTTGTTGCCATAATTTCACAAGGGATATTTGTCTATTTTTGATCTAAAGTAACGACACTATCAATTATAGGTTTATTTCCTAGATAATGGGCAAGTGTTACAGTAACCTATTAGTCTTATGATCTATTACAATTGGCGATCTGGACAGGATTACTATTACAATTGGCACCGTGACATGATCTATTACAACCCGCAACCCAACCGACGAAATCAAACGTACTGCCAACACCACCATCACCGCCATCAACGCCAAACAAGGAGGGGTCCACCTTAAAAAACTCGTCGGAGAATACACCCCTGGTTATGCGTACGGAACCATCAAAACACACAAACCTGGGAACCCCCTCCGCCCCATCATCTCCCAGATCCCCACTGCCACCTACCAGATCGCCATGGCCCTGAACAACCTCATCACCCCCTACGTGCCCTGCCAATACAACCTTAACTCAGCCCACGATTTCTTGGACATTTTACGAGATGTCCCCCGGAACTACAACCACACAATCGCCTCCCTCGACGTAGAAAGCCTGTTCACCAATGTGCCAGTGGATAGGACCATTGACATGATTCTACATCGAATTTACCATTGCCCTGATACACCAACACTGGTCATCCCGGAGAAGGCCCTGAAAACACTGCTGGAGCTATGTACCAAGGAGGCCCCCTTCCTTTGCCCCCGGGGCAACATGTACAAGCAGATAGACGGTGTGGCGATGGGCAGCCCCATAGGAATTCTTTTTGCGAACTTTTTTATAGGTACCATCGAGGAAGAGCTCCTAGCTGCCCAACGACCCGCCGTCTACTGTAGATACGTGGATGACATCTTCGTGCAAATCAAGGAACTCCAGCGTCGCTTCATGACCTCCTCCGGACTTAACTTCACCTTTGAAAAATCAAACAATGGACAACTCCCTTTCCTCGACATCCTCGTAGCTCTGAACGACCATGGGTTCAAAACCACCGTCTACACTAAACCAACTAACACAGGACAATGCCTCAACGGCGATAGTGAATGCCCCCGCCGTTATCTTCTATCCTCCATCTCCGCTTTTGTAAGGAGAGCCCTCACGCACTGCTCTACCTGGGCCGACACCCACCAGGAACTAGAAAGACTATCTCAAGTTTTAGTGAATAACGGATACTCCAACTCCGACGTCTCCAGCACCATCAACCATCATCTTGAAAAATGGTACACCCAAAGCCCTCCCAACATTTACCCCCCCAATGAAATCAAGATCTTCTACCGCAATTTTATGTCCTCTGAACACAAAAATGACGAGGCCGTCATAAAAGAAATAATCTCCAAGCATGTCCACCCAACCAACCCGGAAAACAAAATCAAATTAATCATTTATTACAAATCCCCCAAGACCTCCAACCTCGTTCTCAGCAACAAACCAGCTTCCACCAAGATAAAGAGCCCGATGACCGACGATCACGTCATTTACCAACATACCTGTAATTATGAGGACTGTGGACCTCATTGCTATATTGGCAGACTCGTCTTTCACGTCGGTTAACTCTTCACCTTCAGGCTGGAGCCATCAAAGACCACTATCTCACCCCTAACCACCCCCACCTTACACGCAACGAGTTAGAGAAACACACCACCATACTCGATAAAGAAAGTGACCCAAGGAGATTACCTATACTCGAAGTGTTATATATCCAAGCCTTACATCCTAACATTAACAACCAAACTCTAGACCTTCAGATCCTTCCTTCTGCCAAAAGGCACTATCCTACAGGGCCTAACGCCCCCCGGTGCCCTTGACGCAGCCCCCCGCGCTACGTCCTTCAGCTTCGTCTTCTGCCGGTGCCACACGTACTATGCAACTTAGGCCACGCCCCTCGACACGCAGCCAACCAGGTTCGACCTCGCCAACCGACCACCACCTTCCCGCATCCAGTGCGCCTGCGTGATGCGGATCTCTCTCTAACACTCCTAGAATACCCCTCCACCAATAGCAGACACTTGCCCCCTGATTTTCGCCTCCTCTGATCCTCCACCCTCTATATAATTATACCCTTCCTGTTTACCTTTTATATCATTCTATCCTTACTTGATAATGCTGGTTGTCCAGTGAAACGCGTCGTATATCCTGTATCATCATGTACATTAATGTAACCCTGTACCACCATGAATTTTGCTAACCTCATTCATCTACTTCCTGCCACCCAGCGAAAACTCATCAGAGACCTGGAAACCTTGAATAATAAAATTTCCAACTCAGAAATTGCCATTTCTTTCAACCTCGTATGTATTAAAGAAAATTTATTACCCGGCTTTAATAATATATATATATATATATATATACGGTATATATATATATATATATATATATATATATATATATAAAATATCTATAAGAAAAAAATAGTGGCCACAATCTGTGACTTTCACCATTCACCTTGACCTTTGAATAATTTTTTTTTTTTTTTTGGACAATCGTTGCATTGACCAACCAAATTTGACAGCAAAATTTGGTGACGATACGTAACCCGTTCAGTACAGTTTTGGCGGTTTAATTTCATACTGGATACTAAGACGATTTTATTTAGTTTATGAAGGGCCTCCATAAAATTAGCAGGCTTTCAACTTATGACCTTGGCCTGTGACCTTGACCTTTATGTAGAATTATATTTTTGTTCGCTTTGATTTAACTCTAGAAAATCAAGTAAGTGTGTCAAATTTCATTAAAGATCATCAGTTAGTTTCAGAGGTATTAAAGGAATAGTTGACCTTGACCTTTGACCTTCATCTTGACCTTCATGATCTCTGATAATTTAACATTTTAATTTTCCCTTAATGCACAACTGTCTCAACAAATGTTGTGAAGTTTACATGAATAGTAAAGCAATTAGCATAATGACCTTATATTTGATGTTGACCTGTGAACTTGACCTATCAAATGGAATTATGTTTATTCTTGTATGACCTTGGTCTAGGCACTCCGAATATGCATGATATGCCTAATGAGAATCTTACATTAAATAAGAAATACTAGTAAAAATCATATATCGACCTTTGACCTTGACCTTTGACCTTCGACCTTAGAATTTCTTATCAAGGATTTAGTTAGCTTAACAGCAATGTTCGTATTAACTAGCATTATGAATATGGTGTAGCCTAATTCGTATAAAAAAATATTGATTACAAATAGTGATCATATATTGTGACCTTGACCTTTAACCTTTGACTAAAAGTAAAATACATATGTTTGGATGGTCGTCGCATTGACCAACTGAATTTGCCTGTATAATATTATGACAATACATTAAACAGTCAAGGAGGAGTTTAGGGAAAATGACAAATAATCTGTTTTTTACCTTGACCTCTGCCCTTAACTATTACAATATTTATGTGAACTTTGATATATATTAGGCTATATTTAAGTAATAAGCCATAACACAGCCAGTTTTCTAAAATTTTAGTAGCCTATTTTTGTTTTAAATAATAAAAGTTGACCTTTCACTTTGACCTATGACCTTTATGTTGTAGTACATTTTTGTTTGAATTGACATTGCCCATGAACATCAAATACGCATGCCTAATTTCATTAAAACACATGTTAGTTTCATATATATTAATATAATAGTTGACCTTGACCTTTGACTTTTATCTTGACCTTTATATGTTTCAACATTTATTAATTTCCTTTTCACTTAAAGTGCAGCTATCTCACCAAATTTTGTAAAGTTTGCATGAAAAGTAAAGAAAATAGCATATTGACCTTTTATTTGACCTTGACCTGTGACCTTGACCTTTCATATGGAATATAATAGTTTATTGTATGACCTTGGCCTAGGTATTCCGAATATACATGGTAAGCCTAGTGAGAATCTAACAGTTAATATAAGAAATTCTAGTAAAAATACTATTTTGACCTTTGATCTTGAACTTTGACCTTACCCTTTGGAATATTTATATAAAATTTGTGCAATACGATATCAATGTTACCAGTAACTTGTAAACTGAAAATGAAGACATTTGAATAAAACTAAAAATAAATAGTATAAGTTGACCTTTCACCATGACCTGTGACCTTTACTTTTATGTAAGAGTAAAACAAAATGTAATTGACATTGCCCAGACAAATCAAATAAGCATGACTAATTTCATTAAAACCCATCAGTTAGTTTCATATGCATTTATAGAATAGTTGACCTTGACCTTTGACCTTGACCTTCATGATATGTGTCTCAAAATTTATTATTTTCCTTTTCACTTAAAGTGCAACTATATCGCCAAATTTTGTGAAGTTTGCATGAAAAGTAATGAAATTAGCATATTGACCTTTTATTTGACCTTGACCTTTCATATGGAATTGTTTAGTTTCTTGTATGACCTTGCTCTAAGTATTCCGAATATACATGGTAAGTTTAGTGAGAATCTAACACTTAATTATTATGTTCTATCCAACAACCAACTCTACTCCTAAATCGATTATTGAAATATTACAAACACATGTGGCAGTCCGTGGATTCGAACCCAGGACGCTCACACCGAATATCAACACCTTATGCATTACTCCACTAAGGCAGTTAAAGAATGGTGGACACTGCCTACGATTTATTATGAAACTTCGAATCCTGCATATCAATCTAAGCATGTACACACATCCCAACTGCAACTCACGTAGGCTATGCATATGTGAATGGAAAGAGCAATTAATGGGGCCTTAACCACTAGGGAAGGCCTCTCGATAAATTACTCCTGAACCAATATCAATTATTATGTTCTATCCAACAACCAACTCTACTCCTAAAATCGATTAATGAAATATTACAAACATATGTGGCAGTCCGTGGATTCGAACCCAGGACGCTCACACCGAATATCAACACCTTATGCATTACACCACGAAGGTAGTTAAAGAATGGTGGACACTGCCTACGATTTATTATGCAACTTCGAATCCTGCATATCAATCTAAGCATGTACACACATCCCAACTGCAAATCACGTAGGCTATGCATATGTGAATGGAAAGAGCAATTAATGGGGCCTTAACCACTAGGGAAGGCCTCTCGATAAATTATTCCTGAACCAATATCAATTATTATGTTCTATCCAATATAAGAAATACTAGTAAAACAAATATTTTGACCTCTGACCTTGACCTTTGACCCTACCCTTCAGAATATTTATCTAAAATTTTGTCAATATGATATCGAAGTTACCTGTAACTTGTATAGTGAAAATTAAGACATTTGAGTAAAAACTAAGACACATGAAATATTGACCTTATTTTTAACCTTGAACTTTGACCTTAACCTTTAAGTTAAATTGATTTTATTTTGACTGACCTTCGCATTGACCAAATGAATATACCTGTGAAGTTTGGTGAAAATCCATCAAACGATCTAGGAGGAGTTTCCGGACGGACGACGGACGACAGACGACGGACGACGACGACGGACAAGCTGAATTGTGGTGCACAGTATACGGGCGGGACGTGTGTGTGCGATACCACTATCGCAGAGTTGATAAAACTAATTATTTGGTATATTGACTAAATATTGCTTCATATTCTCAAGTCGTTGCAAGTTCATTAAAGTAGGTCATTGATTGTAATACTTTACTTACATACACACCCACACACACTACGTACACCATGTACTGTGGCCGTTTTGGTTGTTGCCGTTTAGGATCGTGGCCGTTTTGCCCATCAACCACTCAGCACTACTACTATGCACCATCACTTCCAGCACTTTTCCGGGTGAGCTCCGTGGTAGGCCTGACAGAGTGAGAGACATATTCACAATGCCGTGAATCCTTGAATGGAGAATTAAACCCACATGGTAGTATAATGTGTTTTTTATGACACGACAAGTTTCGACTCTTCTCTGGAGTCGTCTGACAGAGTGCTACCATTAAGGAAAGTTCTTTAGTTTGTTCCCTAGACCTCCAACAAGTTGAAAATTACACCCCCTAGAACCCCTTTCAAGATAAATGTGTAAATTTTTCGGTAAAAAATATTCCCGGCCGAAGGCCTGTTCTTCTTACATTACTATCGCTCGCCAGGAAAAAAATCGACACCTAAATGGCACGAAAGGTCTTAAAATTGACAGGAATGGGGCGAAAATGATTAAAGGCGCCAAACTAATGGGGCGAACATCTGAAAATCTCAAAAGCAATGGTGCTAAATATGAGAGAAATGGGTTCGGAAGAAATCCCTCAAGTGGAATTCTCCCCTTAAAAGGCCGCGAAAGGCTCGGCACAATCTTGACAAATAAGTTTCGCTAACGATTACTGGATGATGTGTGATTCCTCTCTCACATGTACAGTATAATTCACAACATTTAAGTGTTTGTATTATCTATGCCTCTGTTTATCTATCTGTCTCTCTGTCTGTCAATCTATTTTTCTATCTATCCAACTAACTAGCTAACTAACTTACTTGGGTGGTTCCTCTCTCACACATACTGTATAAACGATAACATTTAATTTGTTATTATTTACTGTATCTATAAATCTATCTATCTATGTATCCATCTATCTACCTATATATATATATATATATATATATATATATATATATATATATATATATATATATATATATATATATATATATATATATATATATATATATATATATGTGTCTGTCTGTCTATCTATCTATCAATATATCTATTTATCTATCTAACTAACTAACTATGCATCTACCTCTAACTAACTAACTAACTATTCATCTTTCTATGTATCTATCTCTAAGCTAACTAACTACCTAACTAACTAACTTATCTATCTATCTATCCAACTAATTAACTAACTTACGTTTTCTATGTAGGTATGTATGTATGTATGTATTTATGTATGAATGTCTCTATCTATCTATCTATCTAGGCTATCTATCTATCTATCTATAGGATGATAAACTGTAGGTGATTCAAGTCTCGGATACATGCAGCCGATAAACTTCCTCGTGTAACGCCGGTTTGGGTGCTCTGCCATATAGGGGTAGGTAGTCGCTTTTTATGGACCCCCTTCTCCCTCATGTTTAGCATTTTAGTTTTGACATTTTAAGACATTCGTTCCATTAGTTTGGCGATTTTGAGACCTTTCGCACCATTTCTTTGTCAATATTAAGAGCTTCGGTGCCATTTAAGTGTAATATTTTTGTCCTGGCGATTGATAGCGAGCCTGTAATTTTGGAAGGAACCGGCCTTCGGCCGAAAAATATACAACTTTATCTTGAAAGGGGGTCTAGGGAATGTGTTTTTTTTTTTTTTTTTTTTTTTTTTTTTTTTTGGCTTGATGGTCGAGGTCTACTGAGGAAACTCCAAAATATATAATAGATAAATACATTGACCAAAAAACAAGCACTACCCCTTCAAGCCTTTCACTTGGCCCGCAAAGAATTATTACTAATATGCATTTAGCAGTTCATGCATATATAAAATGCCCGGCCTTTGAATCAGGGCTCCAACTTTCCCAAACATTTTTCATTTCGGTAATTTGTAAAGAGAAATATTAGTCTGACTTCCATCATGTTTTCAATTACCAATCAAAAATAAAACTTCACATTAAAGTTTCACTAATATATATATATATACAGTACATATATATATATATCTATATATATTATATATCTATATATATATATATATATATATATATAATATTATATATATATATACATATATATATATATATATATATATATACCGGGTATATATATATATATATTTTTTTTTTTTTTTTTTTTCTATGTGAGTGAGGGAGGCAAAAGGAAGAATTGCCTATAGCAAGTGCCTCCCCCCAAGTTGAAAGAGTGACAGGGACAAAATCAAGGGACGTTCGAGCCAAAAGGCCTGGACACACGGAGTTTGAAGAAATTTAAGTCATAGGAAGAGGGAAAGACTGATTCTGGAAGAGAGTTCCAGAGCTCAGCTGTTGAATAGAAGAAAGACTGAGAGTAACGTTTCACTCTTGGGTTGGAGAGTTGCACAGAGTAGGGGTGGGATTGTGTTGCAAGACGGGTACCACGTGCCCTACGTAAAGGAGGTGGTATACACTGGGAAAGCTCTGAGGAACACTGATTATTATAGTAGCGATAGAATGGCGAGAGAGATGCAACATTGCGGCGAAGAGAGAGAGATTGCAGAGAGTTGGTAAGTGGACGGGAGTTAATGATACGAAAGGCCTTCCTTTCAATTTTGTCTAGGACAGCGGTGTGAGAGGAACCTCCCCACACATGTGAACAATACTCAATACAAGGACGCACTATGCCCCTGTACAGAGCAAGAAGCTGTGCAGGGGAAAAGAACCCCCTAAGGCGGTTGAGCACACCCAGCTTCTGGGAGGCTGCCTTAGCAAGACTGGTAATATGGTCCTTCCAACTGAGAGTAGAAGAAAAAGAGACACAAAGAATATTGATTTTTGTATTGTTGAAGAATAAGGGATAGTCCGCAGGGAGTTCCTGACGGGTAGATAGATGGAGAAATTGGGTTTTGGAAGCATTAAAGGTAACAAGGTTTTCTCTGCCCCAATTAGAGATAGTTGTTAGATCAGAATTTAAGTGTTCTATGGCTTCATTCCGTTTGTCGTTGAGGAATTGCTGGCTTGGGTGTTCTGAAAAACTAATGGAGTAGTGCAAGGTTGAGTCATCTGCATATGAATGGATGGGAGTTGAGGTACAGTTGAGAAGGTCATTTATAAAAATTAGAAAGAGAATAGGAGATAGGACAGAGCCCTGAGGAACACCGGAGTTTATAGGGTGAGGAAGTGAGCGATGGCCGTCCACAACGGCAGCTATGGAACGGCCGGATAGGAAATTAGAGACAAAGACACATATGGAGGGATGGAGACCGAAGGAGTGTAGTTTAGAAATTAAAGATTTGTGCCAGACTCTATCGAAGGCTTTCGATATGTCTAGTGCAATAGAAAAAGTCTCACCGAAGTCCCGAAAGGAGGATGACCAAGAGTTAGTAAGATATGAAAGAAGATCACCAGTAGAGCGACCCTTAAGGAAACCATACTGGCGATCTGAGAGCAGATTATGAGAAGAGAAATGCTTAAGAAATTTGAAAGCAAGAATAGTTTCAAAAACTTTAGAAATACAAGAGATGAGAGCAATTGGACGATAGTTGGAGGGTTGAGAGCGGTCACCCTTCTTTGGGACAGGTTGAATGAGAGCAAACTTCCAGCATGAAGGGAAGACGTAAGAGGATAGACAGAGACAAAAGAGTTTGCCTAGGCAGGGAGTCAGCACGGAAGCACAGTTTTTGAGTACAACAGGAGGAACACCGTCCGGACCGTACGCCTTATTAGTATTAAGCCCAGAGAGGATAGAAAGTGCATCTTTAGAAGAGATTAGGATATTAGGCTTAACCCACTGAGCCCCAGCGACGCAAACAGTGCGTCGGCTATGTATTTTTCTGCCAGTACCAGCGACACAACAGTTGCGTCAGTGTTACTCCGGTCCCAATTACTCCGGTCCTATGGCACCTAGAGGGCTCAGATTTGTATGAGAACTGTGTAAGTATCCCACGCAACCATGCCGATGGTTGAAAACTCTCAAAGTCCAACCGTGTGCGTGTGAGCGTGCAAAAACATGGTTTTTGGGTGTATTTGCCTTCAATTTTTTACTCTTCTAAAATCCGTTTTCGGGGGCTCCGTAGGACCAATTTTTGACCTTTTTGATGGGTTTTTTTTTTATTTTTCCTTCATTCCTAACCCATTCGCTATTATTGCTGGAAAAAAAAATCAAAACCTGCCGGTCCCTGGTGGTACATTTATTTATAACTAGCTGGTCCTCAGCGGGTTAAGTAAGAGAGAGGAGGGTGGAGACGGAGGTATAGCACCGGAATCATCCAAGGTGGAGTTTCTAGCAAAAGCTTGAGCGAAGAGTTTAGCTTTGTCAGAGGAAGAAGTGATGGTTGTGCCATCAGAGTGGGAAAGGGGAGGGAAAGACGAGGAAGAGAAATTGTTTGGAGAGGTTTTTGGCTAGATGCCAGAAAGCTTGGGAAGTGCTACTGTAGAGTTGGATAGTTCAGTGCATTTATTATTGATGAAAGAGTGCTTGGCAAGTCTAAGAACAGATTTGGCTTGATTCCGGGAAGAAACATAGGTAGAATGAGAGTCTTGAGTTTTAAGGCGTCGGTACCGTTTGAATGCTTCCTCCTTATTGCGGACAGCAGTAGAACAGGCGTGAGTAAACCAAGATTTTTTAGCATTAGTCTGAGAGAAAGAGAATGGAATGTATGCTTCCATGCCCGATAGGATTACCTCGGTAATGCGTTCAGCACTCTCCGAGGGTCCCCGGCTACGGAAGCAGAAATAATTCCATGGGAAATCAAAGAAGTACTGCCGGAGAGCCTCCCAGTCGGCAGCGCCAAAGTGCCACAAGTGCCGCCGGCTAGGAGGATCGGGTGGCCGTACTGGAGAGATAGGACAGGTGACAGAGATAAGTTTATGGTTGGAGGAGCCCAAAGGAGAGACAAGATCTACAGAATAAGAAGAAGGGTTAGAAGTTAAAAACAAGTCAAGAATGTTGGGCCGAACTCCGAGGTGATCCGGGATACGGGTGGGTTGCTGAACTAACTGCTCTAGGTATATAATTTTATACAGTATACACACACGTAGTTTCACTTACTTTTTATTATGACGTATTAATATTTTTAGAGCAATATTATGATTTATGTTTGTTCCATTATAGTCCCCTAAAGCTCACCTTATATTTCGCTCATTTATACTATTATCCTGTAGTCTTATGATTATCTACCCTCACTTATGAAAATATATGTAATGGTCGTTATTACGTCATTTACATCATACATATATTATGTTGTCCCTATATAAACACATATGTTGTTTTGTTAATGTTATGTATGTGTTAGTCTTCCTCCTCTTGTTTATGGATTACTCATTACTTTTACTTATACCCCCCCCACCCCCCCTCTCTCTCTCTCTCTCTCTCAGCCTGGCCCTTCTTATGTTTCCCCCTCTGTACCCGGCTATAGGGGAGGGGGTTCCTAGGTGATTTGCCTCCCTTATAATGGAGGTTAATGATGTGAGGGGGGTAGCCGTGTCTCCCATAGCTCACCCGTCGATTCGCCCACAAGACCTTTCGGTTATCTACTGTAAAACACAAAATCCGTCCCTTTTTGTAATCCTCTACCTACTGAGATGAACCTATAAAATGCTTGTACTATCTTTTATAATTTGAGTATAGGCTAAGTCGGGGCAAGAGGAAGTTATATTAGACGAAGTCTTAGATATAATAAATTTGGTTTGGTTGAGGTTAGATTAAAAATATTATATATAGATTAGTTTGGGTTAGAAAGTTAAATATGGTTAAGACTAGGGTAGATTAGATTAAGCTGAGTTGGGCTAAGGTTAGTGTTATGCCACACAATAAGTCCCCCGCACAACGATAACAAAGACCAAGTGACTCAAAGAAAACGAAAGCCCTGGTGATTAACCTATACAGTACCAGTAACGTCCTTTTCTATATATTGTGGCAACTATTAGACGATTTCATTCAGATTAGGAAGGACCTCTAGCAATAATAAGGCTTCAAACTATCTCGACCATACCTTTCAACTACTGCAAATCCGTCCTAGGCTGCATAATATCGTCTAAACATGACTAGCATAACATATAGCACACATTGCTGGTACTCAAAGGGCTAATGCAAGGGATAATGTTAATCCCAGTCAATAACCATCATTGGAACTGCGCAGGCGATTACTTCCGGGTTGTTCAGGACTACAAAGTCGATCAAGTCATGTTTGAGTGGGCAGGGTTACCAAATCAAGTCTGCTAGATAGTAAATGGATGCCGACGATAGCTACAATACCTACACAATCTCTACAATGGTTCATATATACAGACTATTGCTAGATTCATGTTGCTAAATGAAAAAGTTTGCCTCTAGATCGAAGTAAATACCTCTAGATCTAGTGGGACAGTAGCTAATTTGGCAACACTAGAGTGTGGCCCTCTCACCCTTAACACATATATTGAGCTAATGCTGCCACCAAGCTTAATTAAGACCATCCCAGCTTTTACAACATCCATTTGTTCAGTGGTGCTTAACCCTTTGAGTACCAGCGACTTGGGTTATCTTATATTCTAGCTACATATAGACGATATTAAGCAGCTTCGGAAGGATCTGTGATAGTTAAAAGGATAGTTAAATGGATTGAAGCCTTATTATTAGTAGAGGTCCTTCCTAATCCTAATAAAATGGTCTACTAGTTGCCACAATATAATGAAAAGGTCGTCACCGGTACTGTACGGGTTAATCTTAAAAGACCACAAGCATTAGATCAAATAGAACTCTCAAGGCAAGTGTGGGCAAATAGGGCCTACCCAGGTATCACAATAGTGCATCATATATTACTTATTGTAAATATTAAACGAGTATAAGTTGCTGCTCAAGATGTGTTAGGAACCGTGTATAATACCTATATCAGTTACTTTGGATAATGATAGACAAGGCTTAGCTTACGTCAAGGTACTGTACGTTAGGTTAGTTTTTTTTTCTTCTGTCTCAACCTCTGGACTGTAGGCTGTTCAGTAGCCTGTAACTCTTACGAGGCCCCGAGATTACGATTGAAGCTTCGAGATGATAAATGCTTCATGTGTCGCACTAAATGAGATGCTGACAGTGGAACTTCAAGGTGTTGGTTGCTTCCTTTCTGCCACACTAGATGGCGACACTGTATTTATACACATCACTTGGTTGGAGAGAGCAACTCTACGGTCATTCACAGCATCTTTGAATATGGTCGGGCATCTTCTATGCTATATATTGGTGACAATATAGGGGGTATTTTCTCGACGTATCAGTGTAGCCAGGATACTTGTAGAAGAGAAAGGACGATCAGATCACCTCAGAACAAACCCTGACGTTTGGCGTGGACTCGATCAGAGGTTCTTTTGGTCTGCTGTCCACGACACTATCCACTGTGCTATCGCCTGAATCAACTACGAATGTTGGCGATGGGATTATAGGCGAATGACCCTGTTAGCGGACTGACTGTAAGGCCTCCCATCTGAGCTCTGCCGCCATAATTTCCTCTTGTTTTCCTTGCTACCTTCCCCCTCCTCTTCATTACACTTCCCTGTCTCACGTGTTTATATACTGATATTGCCTGTTGGGGTTTTAGAAAAGATGGTTTTACTTCTTTATAATGGTTACTATACAAAATAATGGATATTATTACAGTAAGATAAGATAAGATATGATAACTTTATTGTCAAATCAGTTAATTACAGTTTAAAATTACTTTTGGCCTTAAGTCCATCCAAATAATAAGATAATTTTTTTAGTAAAATATGACTTACATCATTTACACATTAGACACCACTGTTACTATAGAGCGTAACAATTGTTCACATATAAATTATATTGAAGCACGAAAGAGTTGTAGAGTTTTATACTTTTTGGAACAAACACATTCTTAAACCTACTTGTGCGTTGCATAGGGAGTGTTAACCTCCTGCCTGATCTGAGAAACATATAGTGATAGTTCAAAGGGTAATTAAATAGTTTTTATGTTACTTGCGTACGATCTCGCCCTCTCTCTCTTTATATATATATATATATATATATATATACAGTATATATATATATATATTATATATATATATATATATAATGTATATGTACCGGTATATATATATATATATATATATATATATATATATATATATATATATGTGTGTGTATGTAAATCAAACCATTAACTCTATTGATTTTAACATAATTGTGAATTGTATGGATATCCTAATTTTTTTTTTTTTTTTTTTTTTTTTTTTTTTTTTTTTTTAGAATTGCTATATTGCTTTCTACAGAAAATTTCATCGAAATGTACAAGTAATCCATAACATCTTTCTTCCTTATAATATAAAGTTATATACCGGTACCTGTGTATGGTAACGAAACTATCTACCCTGTTTCAAGTAAAGCCGGTATCACACGAGCGATTTTTCCCTCAACATTTATCCTCAACACTGGTCTGGCAGCTTATGAGGTAAACATTTAACATATTTATGTTGCCTAAATTCATATATTGTCAATCTAGTTTCCGATACCAGTGCAAAATATTTCAAAAATGTTGCCAGAAAAAAGTTGATCATAGAATGTTGACTTTAATAACTCTCGTGTGATACCGGCTTAAGTAGTCCAAAACTCTTGAACATTAACCTCCATAACTCTCAAACAACTAGAGTAGTCGAGCTAATATGTCTACCATTTGGGAAGGGTCAGCTAGAGAATAAGTGTGGAAATTTACAGCCCCCTTGCCATAGCTGCTTTTATGTTACAGAGGTATGGGTACACGATAGCTGGCTTACTAAGTTGGAACAGGGTATAGTAAATTGATCTTACTGACGGAGAAGAGATAAGAACATAATTGAGGTCATAACATTTATCTCGGGCTGGGAAACGAGCAAAATGGAGTGGGGATAAGAAAAGACAAGAGCTGAACTGAAGGTCAAGGGGGGAAGGACAAAATTGGAGGGAGTTGCAAGGAGCTACAAGGAATAGTTAGTATCTCGAAGACCTGACGGTCCATTGCGTGGAGATCTTCGAAGTGGAAGGAAAAAGATTGGTTATTGCATTACACTCAATGCAGAGTGTGAACAAATAATATCTACTCTCTTCTTGAACTGCTCTACTGAGGAACTGTTTTTCAACTTTCGAGGAAAGTTTGTTCCAGGTAAAACAGATCTTATTTGTGAAAAAGTTTCCACAAATACTAGTACTGAATTGTTTTCAATTCTAACTTCCAGCCATGGTTGCTTGTTGTATTCATGTGGAGGCTAAACATTTTGAGTATAACTAAATAAGTTGGTCACCAATTATTTTGCAATATTTGAACACACATATGGATTTTATATGCTCTAAACATAATATGAAAATGTGTTTTAAGCCTCGGCAAAACCTAATAAAAATATATAGTACTAAAATGGAATTTTGTCGAAACATGGTTGTCAATACCTTCCTATAGACGGCACCGATTTGTACACACGCTATTTTCACCTGTCTCCCGAGGTCTGTCCACCAGCTTTTTAGTCCACTCCACCTGCCCATCTCTGTCGATAGGTTGGGTTGTTTGGTTAGGTTAATATACTAGGTTTCAGAAACAAGATTCGTAGTTGCGGTAGTATTTACGGTATCTGGACACTTCGAGCGAATTCATATTCGAGCGGAGGCGCATTTAAGTTAGGTTAGGTTAAGTTAGGTTAGGTTAGGTTAGGTTAGGTTAGGTTAGGTTAAGTTAAGTTAAGTTAGGTTAGGTTAGGTTAGGTTAGGTTAGGTTAGGTTAGGTTAGGTTAAGTTAAGTTAAGTTAAGTTAAGTTAAGTAGATTGGATTGTGCATCCGCTCGATCAGGAATTCGCTCGAAGTTCCTCGCATTCGTATTTACAGATACGGCCGAATACCGGTAGGCTACTAAATGGGCGCCGGCCCAACCGCCATGTTGTATCCCACGTAGGCCTACTAGGTACTACGGACACATTGTAGGCGCTAGGTGTGGATTAGGCTTGTATCCAATGTACTAGGTCTATGTTACTGGATATTTATGATTTAAATAAGTGCTACGTTTTCGATAAATCTGGTTATATGGCTTTGCAATTAGGGAAATCATGAGCCGATTTCCGACATTTAGTTAGTCTTTTTCGATTCTCAAAATACGATCCAAGTTTTGCCAAAAATTGGCTCGGGTTTTCCAAAATTATGCTTTTTGGGGTTTGCAATTTAGGGAAACAATGAGCCAAAATTCTAAATTAGGTTACTGTAATTTGTTTACTCTTAAAATTCGCAAAATCCGAGCCAAGTTTTGCCAAAACTTGGCTCGGGTTTTCCAAAATTAGGGTTTTATGCCTTTGCAATTTCGGGAAACCTGAGCCAAATTTCTAAATGAGGTTACTGTCATTTTGTTGGCTACAAACTCGAAAAATCCGAGCCAGCTTTGGCCAAAACTTGGCTCGGGTTTTCGAAATATTGGGTTTTAGGCCTTAGAAATACCTTAAAACCCGAGCCAAGTTTTGCTAAAATAAGTTTTAATCGCCGTTTTACGCATTTAACCCCTCATTTTCCCTGTACTTCATAGCCTTCCCCACTATCGGGCGGCGTGTCTTAAGATCGTTGTATAATGGGGAAAACGGTTTCGCCGAGGGTTGCAATTATTTCCAAACACTATATATTGATGAAAACTAACAGGGAAAAATAAAAAAATCCATGGGAAAATTGGTGACCATCTTATTTAGTTTTTCCACATTTTGCTATAATCCACAGTGTCAAACCCATAAATTTTAAATACTTCATGAGCTGATCTTGTTGTCTCCGTGATTCCAACGGAAAGAAATCAAGAGCTATCAACCGGTTATCATAGCTCAGTCTTCTAATCTAGAGATTAAGGTTTGTAGCCCTAGCTTGTACTCTTTCCAGTCGCTCTAGATCTTTCTTGAGTGCTGGAGATCAGAAGTGAACAGCATACTTCATGAGAGGCCGTATCAGAGCATTGTAAACTGTGAGGACTATTTCCTTATTTCTATATTTAAACTGCCTCTTAATATAGCCCAATATTTCCTGAGCTTTCTTGTCTACTCCAACGCACTGCTTGGAAAACTTTAGGTCACTGCTAATCAGAAAACCCAAATCCTTTTCCATGTCAGTCACTTCCAGAGGCATTCACAATAGTGAATAGCCTGACTTGGGGTTTTCTTGGCCAATATGCATCACCTTGCACTTTTCCAAGTTTAGTGGCATCTGCCATGTCTCCGACCATTCACCCAACCTGTTGAGAGAGAGAGATTTGTAGATATTAGAATAATTTTATTATACTTTATTTGGGCCCCATATAATGGGAATCGATAAGCCATCCATTTTAATTATGAAAGTGCTGCATACTACGGAAATATACTGTTCATAGCAATTATTGAAATTCCTGTAGTATGAATAACATTTATATATTTACAGAAGCCGTGTAAAAAATAACTTAATTTTCGTAAATAATTTTCAGCAGCATGAGTAATTGCAAATCACTTGCAGAATATTCAACACAAATTAAAAGTGTTACCACTATTAATACGTATTGGTGATATAATCGACGAGTTGAAATGCATAAGAGAGAGAGAGAGAGAGAGAGAGAGAGAGAGAGAGAGAGAGAGAGAGAGAGAGAGAGAGATGACAGACAAGCAGACAAGTTAATGACATCGTTAGTAGCAGCCCGTGACTACCTCCCCATCGCAACTACCGACCTCCTGAAGGGACTGGGATTTTCGAAAAGAGGCTCCAGTCCTGCCGCCATTCTTGACTTACAGTGTGCTGACTTAATAATCCAGTAGGGTTGATAGGCTCTGAAGTCCTATTTTAACTAACTAACTAAATAACAAGCACTCAACCACTCTTGAGATGGGTTTCTATGTGGGAATATCACGTTCAGATGTCGTAGTCTCCCCTTAGCTATACAGAAGATGTAAACAACGAATGGGTGGTATTCTTAAGGGGAGATGGCGTATTGATTTCCTCATTAATGTATTTATATACTGTATATTTTTGTTTTAGTTTCCTCCCTAGACCTCCATTAAGCTTAACCCCCTCCCCCCTTCCCCATAAAGATCCTCTTTCAAGATGAATTTGTACAGTTTTCGGTAGAAAAAAAAAATCTTTTAAATTACAGGCTCGCTATCGGTTGCCAGTAAGAAATCGACTCCTAAATGACACGAAATGTCTTAATATGGACAAATAATTGGGGCGAAAAGTCTTTAAGTCGCCAAACTAATGGGCCGAACGTAATACAATCTGAAAACTTAATGGGGCTAAGCATGAGGGACAAGGGAGAACAGAAAAAGCGACCCATCTCCTCTTAAACAATTCTTTCTCTTCGCAGAGCCTAGGAAAGGCAAAATAACTTGAAACATAACGTTACCTTTATAAATGGGCATGCTAACCCGTGTATACTCTCTATAAACAACACTCATTCCTACAGTATCGTTCGGTTTCAGGCGATGCGAAGGACAAAAATGCTAGAGGGGAGATTTTTACTTAAGAGTTTTTTTTCTGTACCCCCTTCTGCATCATGTTTATCCCATTTGTTTCGAGATTTTAAGACGTTCGCCCCATAAGTTTGACAATGTTAAGACCTTTCACCCCATTGTTGTCAATGTTAAGACCTTTCGTGCCATATACAATAGGTGTAATTTTTTGTCCTGGCGAGCGAAAGCAACGAGCAATCTTCGGTCGGGACATTTTTCTATCGAAAAATGTACAAATTTATCTTGAAGGGCGGAGGTATTTTTGTTAAGCTTGATGGAGGTCTAGGGAGCAAGTTAAAAACATCTCCCCTTAAGAATGCGAGCGAATGTAGTGTATATAGATCCTGCCCGTGCCTACCTCGCCACCGGAACTGACTATACCCGGTTTCAAATTAGTAGACCAGAATCGTAACTCAAAAAGGGCTAGAGTAAGTGGGCTGTAAACATCCACACCTATTCCCTGGCTGGCCCTTCCCAATGGTAGACATGTTAGCACGATTACTCTAGTCGTTTGTGAGTTATGAAGGTTAATGTTCAAGAGTTTTGGCCTACTTACTTGGAACAGGGTATATACACATAAGTCGTGGCGTTAAAGGTTCGCAGCAATCCCGAACCAAATCGATTCTTCTCAATGATTCTTTACCTAGTATATGCATTTCGTGGAATCATTTAAGGAGGGTGACCTGCTTTTTGTTATTTCTGTCCTTTCTCTTTCTCTGGCTTGTATCCATTCGGCCCCATTCAGCCAACTATTATAAGACGTTTATCCCCATCTAGGTGTCGATTTTTTCCTGGCGAGCGATAGCGAGCCAGCATTATATGAAGTAATCCGGCTTCGCCGGAATTTTTTTTCTATCGAAAAATGTACAAATTTAGCCTGCTGTCAAACAAAAATTAAAAATATGCTGGCTCGCTACCGCTCACCAGTAACAAATTGACACCTGGATGGGGATAAACGTCTTAAAACAGTAGGCTGAATGGGGCCAAATGGATACAAGCCAGAGAAAGATAGAAAAGGACAGAACAAAAACAGGTCACCCCCCTTAAGCAGTTTGAGGATTCAGAAACAACCGCGACGTATGTCTTAGAGTGTATTATCAACGACAAAGGTTCTATCCCCCAACCAGCCACTGAGTGAATCCAAACACTTGGGGGTAGACAAACGAAGCATCTGAAACAAGTGCCCTTTACACTCGATACATGCTTGTTTGTCGACCTCCAGGTGACTAGGATTCATACAGCGGCAGGTTGGGGGAACGAACTCTGTCGTTGAAAGTACACTCTAGGTCAAAAGTCATGGCTCTTTCGGTCTCTTATCTTTGCATGGATACTAAAGGCGCGTTTTCGCGAGCTTTTTATGGGCCTGAGTCGACCTTGGTGTACCCAAGGTTAAGAGATACAACAGGTTGGAGCATGGGGTCACTCAAACTCGTACCCGCTCGCGCATGACGTCACAATGAAGGAAGGGTCAGAGGTCACTCGGCTGTATACACTTCATTCTCAAAGGAGCAGCCGAGCCAGCACTATCCTCCGTTTTCTTTGACTTCATACCGTGATGCTATAACTACTGTATAATGCCGTGTGAAAGTGTAGCTCTTCTATTTTAACTAAACAAAATGCCTATGTATTGTCAAGTTGCTGGATGCAAGTCGATATTTATCAAAGGAAGTAACATAGCATTCCATACATTTCCCAAAGATGAAACACTGCGGTCAAAATGGAGTAATCTAAGTGGGAAAAAAGGCTGTATTATTTCACCAACAGCAAGGATCTGCACTAAACATTTTGAATCCTCAGCTTTCGAAAGACACTTGAAATACGAACTGCTTGGACTACCAGTACCTTACAGCCAAATAAGATTCAAACCTGGAGCATTACCAACTCTGCATTTGCCTGCCCAGGCTGCCTCTGAAAGCGAGTCCAAGAGAGGCCGAAAGCGAGTTCGAGATGACGACGACACCAAAGTGACTGAGCAACAAACAAACCGTGATGCAAGTGACCAAAATAATCTACAAGATGATGCAACCGTGAACACCGACGCACCATTGAAAGAAATAGGTGAGTTTATACCTGTGCTATATATATATATATATATATATATATATATATATATATATATATATATATATATATATATGAGAACATAAGAAATGGGAGTCTGCAGAGAGCAGATTGGCTCACACAAGGCAGATGCCTTTCATACCAAACCTATCTCGTCCTATATGTGCTTATCTAATTTTATCTTGAAGCCCACACTGTCCTTACATCTAGAATTATTTGTATGTATGTGTGTATACCGCTATATAAAAGGTTCAGATTATGCTGTTCAAATTTGATGTCCTCATTACAGAATGGACATAGTTTATTTGGAGTCAGTAGGCTACAACGAAGAATGACCAAAATTATCCATAATATTATATATCTTCCATAAATAGAAAGGTTGAATAAATTAGGCTTGCACTCGTTACAGAGGCCCATCTCGTCCACATGCCTATCTAATTTGATCTTAAAGCTCTCTATCATTCTTGATCTCACTATAGCACTTGGTAACCTATTCCACATATCTACAACTCTGTTACCAAACTAATATTTGCCTATATCTTTTCTGAAACGAAATGTATCTAATTTGAAAACATTTGTTGGAGTTCTTTCGCTATCACTGAGCTTTAGTACATTGTTCATGTCCCCTCTATTAATCCCACTACGTGACTAACCCCCTTGAACACTTCTATCAAATCCCCTCTAACTATGCGTCTTTTTAACCAATGAACATAAGAACATAAGAAAATGGGAGTCTGCAAAACGCCGATCGGCCCACACAAGGCAGATCCCTGTCACACCCAACCCCAATTACCTAAGAACATAAGATCACGGGAAACTGCATATGGCCATGCGGCCCACATGAGGCAGCTCCCATTCACACCCAGCCCATATCAGCCATATGGGAGCCTAATTAAGCCTAATGTAAGCCTAATTTCTTCAACCTTGCTTCATCTGGAAGATTTCTAATACTATGGATTATTTGTGTCCTTCTACGTTGTACTCTCTCCAAGGAATCATTCTGTAATTACAATTTAACAGCATATATAAGAAAAGAACATACGAAAATTTGAGTCTGCAGAGAGCCGAATGACCCACACAAGGCCCATATATATATATATATATTTTGGCAGGGGGGTTATAAAAAGTAGTTATACTATACCTGTGACTAGATATTGTAGTTATACATATTACATTTATATCAGTTTGGTACTAGGGCGCATGTTGCTAGAGAGAGAGAGAACTGCGTTTCAGAAAAGATATAGGCAAATACTGGTTTGGTAACAGAGTTGTAGATAGGTGGAATATGCTACCGAGTGTTATAATAGGATCAAGAAAGATAGATATAAAATTAGATAGGTACATGGACGAGATGGGTTGGTTGTGAAAGGGTTCTGCCTTGTGTGGGCAAATCGGCTCTCTGCAGACTCGTATGTTCTTAATACGAAAAATAGTAATAATAATACAATATCTATATACTGATATATACAATACACCGTATACATTTATTTATATATATGTATACGGTATATATATATATATATATATATATATATATATATATATATATATTAGAATAGTACCTAGAATACCTAGGTACCTAGGTTCTAGGTACCTAGAGTACCTAGAACATCATTATGGGAGGAAATTAAAATAGCATCAAGGCTTAGCAACGTGTGCATTATGGGGGATTTTAATTTCCCTAATATAGATTGGCAGCAACAAATAGGCGACTCTGATTCAAAGGAGTTTATTGAGGTAGTACAAGATAGTTTTTTATCTCAATTCATAGATACGCCAACTAGAGGAGATAATATTCTCGATTTAGTTTTCAGTAACAATGAACATATGAAAAATAGTGTAGAAATCGGGGACCACCTAGGAAATAGTGATCACAATTCTGTGTATTTTAATATACAATGGAAAGGTAATACCAGAGAGAATACAACATTAATACCTGACTTCAGAAAAGCCAATTATGGTGGGTTAAGAGAAGCCCTGTTAGCGGACCCTATGGTCAAAAAATTAAGTCGATCCAGGTGTCCAAATGAGTGTATCCTTTCTCAGGCACCTGTCATCTTAAGTCAGGAGGAGACGTCAAACTTGGTAGATACATACGATAATTTTATCAAGTCAGTATTCAATGCGCAAAATAAATATATCCCCAAAAGAAAATTTAGATCAACACAGAACCAACCCAAATGGATGAATAATAGACTATTAGATCTTCTAGGACAAAAGAGAGGAATATATAGAAAAATTAAAAAAGGCGAAATTCACCTACTTGCTTACTATCAGAATCTATCAAGACAGGTAAAAAAGGATATTAGGAAAGAAAAAAGAAATTATGAAATTAAGGTTGCCAATGACTCAAAAAATAATCCTAAAGCTTTTTACCAACTATATAAATCCAAGGTTAGAGATGTAATTGGTCCCCTTAAAACTTCTATAGGAAAATTGACAGAAAGTGATTTAGAAATGTGCAGTACATTAAATAGTCAATTTCTTTCCGTTTTCACTAATGAAAATTTGGCACAGTTTCCAGAAGTCCGTAAGGTATACAGCGATAGTATAGAAAATAGGTTAAGTACGGTTACTATAAGTAGAAATGATGTGGTTAAGGAAATTGACAGACTGAAACCTCATAAATCGCCTGGTCCTGATGAGGTATATGCTAGAGTATTAAAAGAATGCAGAGATGAGTTAAGTTATCCATTAACATTTCTATTTAACAAGTCATTAGAAACAGGTATAGTTCCAGAAGCTTGGAAGCTTGCAAATGTAGTTCCGATCTTCAAAAAAGGTGATAAATCAATAGCATCCAATTACCGTCCCATTAGTCTCACTTCAATCATAGGAAAACTACTAGAGTCAATTATTGCTAGGAAAATGAGAAACCACTTAGAAACATTTAACTTAATCAATTCTTCTCAGCATGGATTCACTCAGGGACGGTCTTGCCTTACTAATTTGCTTAGTTTTTTCTCAGAGGTATATGAAGCAGTAGATAATGACAAGTCATATGATATTATATATTTAGATTTCAGTAAAGCTTTCGACAGAGTCCCTCATGAGAGATTGATGAGAAAGGTTGAGGCACATGGAATAGGTGGGGCGTTGTTAGGATGGATTAGGTCATGGCTAATTGGTAGGAAGCAGAGAGTCAGCATAAATGGTACCAAGTCAGAATGGGGAGCAGTCAAAAGTGGTGTCCCCCAGGGATCGGTATTAGGTCCCCTGTTGTTTCTTATATACATAAATGACCTAGATTTAGGTATAACTAGTAGGATAAGTAAATTCGCAGACGATACTAAAATAGGGAGATCAATTGATTCAGATAGCGATATAGAGTGCCTCCAAAGGGATCTAGATACCTTACATGAATGGTCAGTAAATTGGCAGATGAAGTTTAACATTGACAAATGCAAGGTATTAAAGATAGGGAAGACGCAAACAAATGTTAAATATAAACTAGCTAATTTAGAATTAGAAAATTCAGACTGCGAGAAAGATCTAGGTGTGTTTGTTAGCAATGATTTGAAGCTTAGAAAACAGTGTATAAGCGTTCGTAATAAGGCAAACAGGATTCTCGGGTTCATCTCTAGGAGTGTGAGTAACAGAACTGCTGATGTTATCTTAAAACTTTACTTGTCATTAGTGAGACCCCACATGGATTATGCTGTCCAATTTTGGTGTCCTTATTACAGAATGGACATAGATTCATTGGAGAGAGTACAGCGTAGAATGACAAAAATGATCCATAATATTAGAAATCTTTCGTATGAAGAAAGGTTGAAGAAATTAGGTTTACATTCGTTAGAGAGACGCAGAGTTAGAGGGGATATGATAGAGGTGTTCAAGTGGGTTAGTGGGATTAACAAAGGGGACATGGCAAATGTACTAAAGCTCAGTGATAGCGAAAGAACTCGTACCAATGGTTTCAAATTAGATAAATTTAGTTTCAGAAAAGATATAGGCAAGTATTGGTTTGGTAACAGAGTTGTAGATGGGTGGAATGGACTACCAAGTGCTATAGTGGGATCTAAAACTGTAGGGAGCTTTAAGATAAAATTGGATAAGCATATGGACGAGAAGGGTTGGGTGTGAAGGGGGATCAGCCGGGTTGGGCCAATCAGCGCTCTCCAGACCTCCATAATCCTGCGTTAATCTCTAACCGTTTTGGTAAGATGATCCTCAGGGTATTAGAGTGTGAAGCCTATAATTGGGCTTTGTAATTGAATTGGGGTTGTGTGGGACAGGGATCTGCCTTGCTTAGGCCAATCGGCTTTCTGCAGACTCCCATTTTCTTATGTTCTTATGTTAATATGAAATGGGTGAAGAAATAGAAAGTTTGAGAGGAATAGTGGATGGGAGGAGTTTAATCTGTGATTAGAGGGCCAGGTGGGTCCATTAATAACAATTTGTGCTCCTCCCATTCACTAATACCGGTACATCTTAACTAAGGTCAAGTAGGTATTAAATAAAACCGGCGGGAGGGGAGGGTCTGGGGGAGTAATTTTGTAGCTATTAAATGTGATTGGCTAGGGATTACTATGGATGTATCTTCTCCATCACCGCTACCAACTTCTCCATCATCACCACTTTCTTCTCCAGCACCACCACTTTCTTCACAATCATCACTACCATCTTCATAATCACCCCTATCATCTTCACCACCACCACCATATTCTTCAGTTTACATTAAGCTCAATTATTGTTAAAGAATATTTTTAGCCCACCTGTGTGTGTGTGTGTGTGTGCAGGTGTGTATTTGTGTATTATATATATATATATATATATATATATATATATATATATATATATACGTTCTTATATCCGTGTCTTCTTTACTCTTCCAGAAAACACAGAGCCCATCCCCCAAAACATCAACAAGGGAGGTGTGACTTGGCAATTCCGAGAGAAAATAAGGAAGCTGCAACTTCAACTCACAGCTGCTACTGTCCTGAGTTTGGCTGTAACAAAGGAAAGAGATGATCTTCTGGCTGAAAAATCGGAATGGGAACAAGAAAAAACATCTCTGAAACAACAGATAGAAAATGTTAGGAATAGTCTATGCGCTTATTTTTCCAGTAGTCAAATACATTCTATTTTAACAGGCAAACCAGTTAGGGAAGAGGATGTGTAGATCAGATTTTTACCCTGAATTGTGTTGTGGAGAAGTATCTGGAGAAGAAACAAAAGGTGTATGTTGCCTTTATGGACTTGGAGAAGGCCTATGACAGAGTGGATAGAGAAGGTTTGTGGAAAGTACTTAGAATATACGGAGTAGAGGGCAAGTTGCTGAAAGCAGTGAAGAGCATGTATGAGGGTGCAAAGGCGGCAGTACGTGTGGAGAGTGAGCAGAGCGAGTTCTTTGACCTGAATGTTGGTTTGAAACAGGGGTGTGTGATGTCCCCGTGGTTGTTTACTGTATATATGGATGGAGTTATGAAAGAAATACTATCAAGAGCAGTGGATGTTGGTGTATCGCTGAAAAGGGAGGGAATTGAGTGGAAGCTACCTATACTGCTGTTTGCGGATGATACAGTTCTGATGAGTGATAATGAATGGGAGTTGCAGGGTCTGGTAAATGAGTTTGGAACAGTGTGCGAAAAACGGAATTTGAAGGTAAATACGGGGAAGAGCAAGGTTATGGTCTTCGAAAGGGGTGAAGTCACAGAGTGTGAGGTGAAGCTGAACGGTCAGGCTATGGAGATCGTCAACTCTTTTAAGTATCTGGGCAGTGTGTTGAGTAAAGATGGGACTATGGATGAAGAGGTGCAGGAGAGGGTACAACAGGGGAAGAGGGTTGTAGGAACGCTAAAAGCAGTAACAAGAAATAGGGTGGTCAGTATGGAAGTGAAGAAGTCCTTGCATGACAGTGTGGTAATCCCGACACTGACTTACGGAAGCGAAGCATGGACGTTGGTTGAGAGACTCAGACCAAGAGTGAGAGCAGTGGAAATGAATTACTTAAGGAGTGCGTGCGGAGTTACATGGAGGGATAGACAGACTAATGAGGAAGTAAGAAGGAGGTGTGGTGTGGAGGTAGATGTGCTGGAAAGTGTGAAAAGGAACAACTTGAGATGGTTCGGCCATATGGAACGTATGGAAAGCGAGAGAATGACTAAGAGGGTGTACGAGAGCGAGGTGGAGGGACAGAGGGGGAGAGGTAGACCGAATATGAGGTGGAAGGATGGAGTGAGGAAGTACATGAACGAAGGCGGTGCTGGTTGGGGGGAGGGGCGTCGACTGACTGGGGACAGAGGTGCATGGGGGCGGTTCGTTCGTGGCCACCCCTTCGGGGATCACGGCGTCAGGCAATAGATAGATAGATAGACCAGTTAGTCACTGGCAAGAAGACGACATCAGCAGAGCAATCACTTTACGTAGCCTGAGCACAAAAACCTATAGGTATTTAAGGGAAAAGATTAAGTTTCCACTACCATGCATAAGTACCCTAAATCGATGGATTGCAAAAGTTAGTGTGGAACCAGGAGTACTGTCATCAATTATTAAAGTTTTACAATACAAATCCACGTCAATGACAGATTTTGAGCGACTGTGTGTATTGTCATTTGATGAGACAAGTATAGCTCACGAATGGACTTATGATAAAGCAATTGACACACTTTATGCACCCAAAAACAGAGTACAATGTGCGATGATAAGAGGATTGACGAGCCCTTGGAAACAACTCATATATTATGATTTTGACACAAGCATGACCATGGACATTCTGTTTGAAATTATTTCTAAGGTAGAAGCAGTTGGATTTTTGGTAGTTGCTATGGTCAGTGACTTAGGACCAACAAACCTGAGGCTATGGAAAACATTAGGTATCAATGTAGACAAACCATTCTTTACAAATCCAGCTGCTTCTAACAGGAATATATATGTTTTTGCAGATGCCCCCCATTTAATCAAACTAATTAGGAACAATTTCCTTGACTCAGGTTTTCAGTTAGATGACGACAAAGAAAAGAATGTCAACAGTGAATGTGTCCGAGAACTGATAAATATGAGTAAACTGGACCTAAAAGCAACCTATCATTTGTGTTTCAATCATATATATGTGAGAGGGGTGAAGCGCATGAATGTTCGCCTTGCGGCGCAATTGCTGTCAGAAAAAACCGCAAAAGCATTAATGTATTTTGGAGAACAGGGATTACTGCTGAGCAAAGACTGGAAGAATACAAGTATTTATATTGCATTGGTTGATTCTTGGTTCGACTTATTTAATTCCCGAAATCCAACAGATAAAAAACTGTCACGAGCGGCATATGGGCTGCAGTTACCCAATCAAAACAAATTACTGAATGAAATGCTTAACACCACAAAGTCAATGCGAGTCAAAGGCAGGGGTAGCTTGTATCAATTTCAAAAAGGAATTATTGTATCGTGCCAGTCTTTGCTCGGTTTATATGAGATGCTAAAAGAAAAATAACATCTCCTATATAATGACATATCGGTTGAATCAAGATGTATTGGAACATTTTTTTGGTTGTCTTAGGCAAATAGGAGCTTCAAACCACCAGCATCCATCACCTGTACAAGTTAAGTATCGAATCAAATCATACCTGCTTGGGAAGAACATAGAGTTGGTAGGAAACAATTATAACACTGACAACAAACAAAATGATTCAAGCATATCCGAAGCTGTTTTTTCTCAAACAGAACCATCACAGTCTACTGCAACTGACACAACAGAAAACCTTGAACATGAACTCCTGTTGTCAGCAGTATTATTTTCTAGTTATGAAGGAAATGCATGTGACTCCAGTGACTATGATACTGAAATTCCAGTTGGTATGTCAAGTACAAATTTATCCCAAGAAAATGAAAATGAAGGTTTGAGGTATATTGGTGGATATATTGCCAGCAAGTTTCCCCAGCATGAATTTCTAGGTCAGAAAGTGTCAGAGGATGACACAACCTGGATTGGGAAAATATGCAGAAAAGAAGGGATGCTTATGACACCCAAAAAGGAATTCTTTGAACAGCTTAAATTAATGGAAAAAATCTTTGTGTGTTTTCATGGGAAAACAGAGTTCAAAGCTGGCAAAAACTCAGTAAAATCATTGTGTAAAGAAATTGTTGGTATGGTGACTTTACCATGGGAAGTAATTAGTTTTTTTGTAAGATGCCGAATGTTTTTAGAAAACGGATTTTAAACAGAAATATGAATGCTAATGATCCTAGAAAAACTAAATCTAAAATGTCTAAACTAATAAAATCAGTGTGAAATCCTCGTGTTTATTTAATCCTTATCCCTCTTTGTGCAAGCTAATTATATTATAAGAATAAGAAAATAGAACAATAACCAAGCAAAATGAAGATACCGGGTATAAAAAAATACCGGTACTAATATTAATTAACATGTTTGACACCTCTGGTCTAGTGGCAGCACTTTGGCTGGCAGGCGAGCGTTTTTCTAGCTTTCTTTCTCTCGCCCCACCTTCTGACGTCAACAGGCTGCGCGTGCGCCAACCTGTTGTATCTCTTAACCTGGGGTGTACCCAGGACGACCCAGGCCTGTTTCTGTGTTCGCGATTTGAAGACAGGTCTGACCTAAAGATCGGGAAAATTGAGGGTAAAATTCTAGTTTCACGTACACAGCGACAAAAGGGAGGCGCCGTTGTAAAGGCATAGCTTCCCGACCAACTATGAAGATCAGGGAAATTGCTGGGTAAAAGACGTAATATAATGATAATAAACTACATTAACGACATTAGCCTAACCTAACAACCTTACCTAACCTAACCTAGTATTATGTAATAGCTATGGTGCCGCATATGGGGAGAAAATATATATATTTTTTACAGTAGGTATAATTCCTTATAATGCATTTCCGCCGCTTTGGACATATAAAGGAATTAAGTATGGTATATGACAACTCTAAAGTAGCCATAGAAATGTATGAGTATGCTGTGAAAGCGAAACTAGAATTAAACCAAATTGAGTCTGACTTTACCCAGGCCGGGTACAGCTCTCGGATTGGCTGAGATTTCAATATGGCTGTTCCAATAAAGAGGCACTGATAGAGGATTTTCTACCTATTTTTCTGTATTCTGAATATTATGATGGCATGCGAAACATTATTTAAATACATGCAAACTATGATAAATAACAACAACACAACAATGTGTTAGACAAGGACAGGGTATATCCCCACAAAATCAACAATATTAACTCTCCAAAATAAATCTTAGATCCCTACTAAAACTTCCAAGATCGCATGGTCAGGGCAAAAAATCCAAGAGCTTGTGAAAAAAGCCAAGCACTCTCATCAATGAGGACGAGCTCATCACCGTACCCGACATTTTCCGCCATCTTGATTGTTGTCATAAGTGACGTCAACATCACCCAGGTCAAACCAGCCCAACTCGGTCCCCAGGGCTGACTTTACCCAGGTACACCCAGTCCCAGATGACGTCACTGGCACGCGAAAACATCCACTGGGACTGGGTCGACCCAGGTACACCTAGGTATAGGGACTCGGGAAAACTGAGCTGACCCAGGTATACCTGGGTGTACCTATGTAAATTGTCTCGCGAAAACGCGCCTTAAGTGAACAGTAATCGTTGTTCATAACAATTTGAATACTTGACTCAGGCTTGTGAACCACTGATGTGATTCATAATGTGTATTATAAATATAATCCAAACAAGTGAATCGTTCTGAAATGAGTTTGATATAATGCGTTTATATTGTGTATTTATTTTGTTAGAGTCAATCTTATGTATTATGCAGACCCATATATTACAGTTTTAATAAGGGGAGAACAGCCAAACAGATAATTCTGCGTAACTAGTACTCCTGTTATTTTAGGTTTTCTTTATTTTCTTTATGTATTTTCATGCATTGTAAGTGTGTATTTTATTTTTAGAAAGTGCGGAAAGCACTTTTTATTAGCATTTGCATTGTTAATTGTAATTCAGATACCCCAACAATTTAGGAGTTTACTCGATTTAGTCAACTTTGAAAAGACATTAGCCTAACCTAACAACCTTACCTAACCTATCCTAGTATTAAAGGTGGGGGCTGCCGCCCCCACACCCCCGCTGATTGGGTATTATAACTATACAAAATTTATGAATAAAGTCTATGGTGTTTACTCTGCACTCTTCAGCTTTGGCTGTAGATAACAGGAAAGTACCATTAAAAATTTACTGACTTCTTGTAGGTTAAGCTCCACTCTGATTGGCTACTAAACATCGGGGAGGAGCCTCCAAGGAGGCTAGAATGTAAACAAAGTGTCCTGGACTGGCTGTACAAAAATAACTCGGATAATGTTATAGGAGAGTGAAAATAAAATTGACAAAATAAGAAAAGTAGCACTTATCCGCACATCACTAAGGTCCCCTGAGTAAGGTAAGAGCAAAAAAACATAATTCCATGAGACAGGAATCCCGTAATCGAGGAGTTGTTGTTCTGCAGAATAGCCAAAAACAGCCCCTAGACCCCCCCTACAAGATAGATTTGCAAAATTTTCTGTAGAAAAATGTCCTGGCCGAAGGCCGATTACTCTTAATACTAGCATCGCTATCGCTCGCCAGGGAAAAAAATCGACACCAAAATGGCAAGAAAAAGTCTAAATATTGACAAAGAAATGGGGTGTAAAGTCCTAAAATCGCCAATCTAATGAACCAAACGTCTTAAAATCCAAAAAACAATGGGGCTAAACACGAGGAAGAAGGGGGCCCAGCAAAACCAGCCCATCTCCCCTTAAGGAGACGCCCAGTAACCCCAAGACGAAGCCCATTACGCCGACAGTCATTAGTTGTGTTAATTACCCATGAATGATGTTCCTAATTACTTCCGCTGCCTGGGTTGTCATGGTAACGTATGGCCACCGCGGAAAATACATTCGAGTGTTGTTCGTATGGGTGGGGATGTTCCAACATGGGAGGTTCAACCCATACCGCACCTCTCGAAAGGGTTGAGTCAAAAGCATTTCGTCTCATCAACTCACCTTCTCTTACTAATTCCCTGCAATCTATATCTACACGCCGCAATGTTACATCCCTCTCACTCTTCTACTGATATTACATTAATCGGTGTTCTTTAGAGGTTTCTCAGTGTATAATCTCATCCCTTATAAAGAGTGGGTGCCACCGCCTTTCTACATATTCCCACCTCTATTCTGTCAAAATACTTAAGTGAACCGGTTTTCCCATTTTTTCTCCTACCCAGAAATTAAACTTTGGAACTCTCTCCCTCAATCTATCTACCTCTCATCCTATGACTTAAACTATTTCAATCTCCGTGTGTCCAGCCACTTTGACTCTAACGTACCTTTAATTTTGATCTCTATTACTTTTTTCAATTCTGGGGGGTGGGTGAGGGGGCACTTGTTACAGAGAGGTTTGCTTTCGTCTCTTTCATAAACAAAGATGTCATAGAAAAAAGTAGTAGGCCATGATTATATTATCTCAGCGGAGATTTTTTTTTTCCCTCTCTAGACATCCGCCAAGCTAAAAAAATCACCCGATGACACCCCTTCAAGACATATTTGTATATTTTTTGGTAGAATAATCCCTTCTAAATTGCAGGCTCGCTATCGCTCGCCAGGAAAAACTTGACACCTAAATGGCACGAAGGGTCTTAACATTGACAAAGAAATGGGGTAAAAAGTCTTGTAATAACTAAACTAAATGGGCGAACGTCTTAAAATTTCAAACCTTATGGGGCTAAACACCGTAATTCCCCTAAAGGTTTAATTCAGGAGCTACCGTACGGGAATTGGAATGATTATAAACTGGTGTCGGTAACTAGATTAAAGGTAGATTAGCATATGTTAAATAATTACCATGTATGCTTTTAGGGGCATGGGTCGTTTTTCTGGTCCCCTTTCTCCTTCATGTTGAATCCCATTAGTTTTTAGATTTTATAACATTCGGCTCATTAGTTTGGCGATGTTAAGACCTTTTGCCCCATGTTTTTGCCAATATTAAGATCTTTCATGCCATTTAGCTGTTGATTTTGTCCTGGCGAGCGATAGCGAGCCTGTAAAATTTTGAGAAAGCGGCCTTCGGCCGGGACATTTTTCTACCGAAAACTGTACAAATTTGTCTCGAAGGGGGATCTAAGGGGCGCTATTTTTAAGCTTGATGAAGGTCTAGGGAGGAAACTAAAGGAAATAATAAATATCTGAAAAAAAATAAAAATAAAAATAAATATATATATACTGTATATATATATATATATATATATATATATATATATATATACAGTATAATATATATATATATATATATATATATATATATATATATATAGATATATATATATATATATTATATATGTATATATATATATTATATATATATATTGAGTATATATCACAAATACACGTGAGCCACTTAATGTTTCTAATCTCTCAGTGGGTTCGAAGCGCCGACCGTCAGAACGATAGCCGACCATTAAGACTGCCGTGGTGTAGTTGATTAAAGCGTCGGCTATCGTCCTGACGGTCGGCGGTTCGAACCCCACTGAGAGATTAAAAAAAAATATATATATATATATAAATATATATATATATATATATATATATATATATAAAATGACCAAAAAGAGCCATTACCCTTACATACGGAGCCCTGTATGTTAATTTAAGAGTTAGAATTAGAGTTGAAGGAGCCAAACTACCCAAACGGTGAAGCAGACTACCAAGCGACCAAGCGAGTGGGGAAACTAGCTCGCCCGCATACCTGCAAACAAGCCTTCACACCTGCGTGCGTCATAGGGGACCCTGCAAACTACCTCGATGACCGATGCTATGACGTATGATCGACGCCAGGAGCTGTGAGTGGACCAGGCACCTGCTATGCAACTCGAGGAGCTATGATTGGAGCGCGCACCATCAGTCGCCTCCTGATTCGTTCCTAGGCCATCATTGTTTGGTATATAAGACCCGAGTTGTGGGCATTCAAATCAGTCTCATTTGGAGTTGGGGAAGGTGAACTTGCAGCTGGAGGAAGACGGGGTGAAGTATTATAATGGGATTGTGACTGTCAGTCAGATTATATAAATGTGTGTTAAGTGTGTTCGGTGTAAACACTTACGTTATGTTGGTTAGTGAGATATGTGATTGGGAATTAACGTGAACGCTACTATTATGTGTTTAACTATTTGATTGCGAATTGACGTTAACGCTACTATTATGTGCTTAACTATTTGATTGGGAATTAACGTTAACGCTACTATTATGTGCTTAACTATTTTAGTTGACTAACTTGTGGACTAAAGCAACTCTTTAAGTAATTGGGTTATGATGAAAGTAATACTATTGTTTTATATTAATACTTACGAGTTCTTTCATTTTCTTTGAATTAAGCTTACATTGCTTAATGGTGCTTAGTACGGTGATGCTATTGTCTCATATTAGTAATATCGCCTTAGACTAACATGGCTGTGTTAATATTACTTCTAGTGATTTCCTAAGCTGAAGAAAATTCTTTTGCTTCAAAATATTATATTTTGCTTTTCATATTATTTGAGTGAGACCTGAATCGAATCTATTAAGCGATCCTGTAACTTTATTTACTCATAATCAAACCTCAATGTTACGTGGTTAAGAAATACATTTAACTAATTATTAAATATATATCTAACTTTTTATGTGACTTTGATATTACTCCTGATGATAAAAATAATATAATCCTATTAACGTAAGACAAGAACCAAGAATAATTACATTAAATATAAATAAAAGGACATATAAGAAAACTATCTATTCATTTCAAAAAGGGTAAGAGACAGAAATATTCTTACTTTAATATTTATCTTTCAAGACTGTTTATAAAATTAATAGTCCTTCTTTAGCTATAACTTATTCGGTTCATAACCATAGCCTACTAAGCTTCGGTTAAATAATAATTCTTTATAAATACTACATGACTTTAATTAGTTTCAGTATTTTTCATAATTAAAGTGTATCAGTCAATAAAGGATACAAAGTCCTAAGATCCAAAAGGAAAGGAAGCAACAACAGGAAATTATTTTATTAGATTTTACTTTTGTTTTGCCTTCAGCTGACTGATACCTTAATATATATCTCTGTGCTATCTAGATTCATCAAGTTAACCACTTGAGGATCAAGATACGTAACAGAAGAGTGGCGACCTTGCCAGGATTCGTTTCATACAGTTTCACTCAATATTATAACGTTTCACTACTTAAAAAAATAAATATTAATCATGCCTCATCTAATTAATGACTAAGATGCTCGAGTTTTCATAGAATCAGAACCCACAGCCCCTGATATTGACTGTCTGTCAAAATCCGAACTGGAAGTGCTTGCCTCACATCTCCAATTAACTGTCTCAAACATGTCCAAAGTAGAGGTGGCTCAGACCATAAAAACCCACCTGTTCCCTGTAGAAGGCGGGGAGGGTGACGGAGCAGTTGGTGGGATCCCTAGTAAACCTAGCCAACTTGATGAACAATTGCCACCTGGTTTTACCATTGATCAATTATTCGAACTAGAACAAAGCAGAGCAAAGACCGAACAAGCCAGACTAAATATAGAACTAGCCAGAATAAATGCCGAAGCAAAGACCGAACAAGCCAGACTAAATGCCAGTGCAACGACCGAACAATGTGAATATCAATATCGTACGGCTCAACTAAATGTCAATACAAATGCTCCCGAAATTGCTCCCCCTCTGGGATTGACTATGACTAGTGTCATTCCACCTTTCACTGAGGATAATGTGCAGGATTTCTTTGTTTTGTTTGAGGAAGTTGCTGGAGGTATGAAGTGGACAAGAGATCAATGGCCTTTTATGTTACAAACTGTTTTGACAGGGCAGGCTCGAGCCACGTATTTGTCAGAAGTAGCAGAAGTTAGGCAGGATTATGACAATCTCAAAGAAGCTATCCTAAAAACCTATCAATTGCAGCCTGAGGCTTACAGGCAATCTTTCCTTAAAAAACAGAAGAAAGTAGAAGAAACCCATAAGGTATTTGCCAGGACCATGACTAAAACTTTCTATCATTGGGTCAAGAGTAAGAAAGTCACAAGCTACAACGATCTGAAGGAGTTGGTCCTGTTAGAAAATTTCCTATGGAAAATTGATTCTTCTGTATCCTATCATTTAAAGGGGAAAAAGGTAGATTGTCTTGCCGACGCTGCTGACATGGCTGACACATACGTGCTCAACAACAAATTTCGTGGAAAGAAGCCCTACGATAATTCTAGTTCTAATTTTAAGTATCCCAATCACAAATCTGACAGACCCAGTCACAAGCCTATAACGTCTTCCCCAGCTAGCCTAAATAGAATTGTTCCCCCAACTAAAAATGCGACTCAGGGCAATGGTAACAGAGGTGGGCCCCAAACTAATAGTAATGCTCAAAGAGGGAACGTTCCCATATCCCCTAAAGTATGTACTTTTTGTGGCATGAGAGGCCACCTAGCTTATCAGTGCTGGGCCAAGGAGAGAACCGAGAGATCGGGGCAGACAGTTGCCGCCGTATCTCAATCACCATATGTGCCTGTAATGCAGGACTCCCGACAGAAGGAGTACCTAGCACCAAAAGTTCCTTTAATGCAGGACTCTCGACAGAAGGAGTACCTAGCAGCTAACGTAAATCATCTAGACAGGGGTGTAGTAGCATGTGTGGTGCAACCCACTAGGGTTAAGCCAATAATAATTTCACCATCAGTGCAGGACAGTTACCGTCCCTTTATTTCATCTGGCAACGTGAGATTAAATGGTTGTATGCATGAGGTAAAAATTCTGAGAGACACAGGTTCTACTAGCACCCTCATGGTGAATCCTTACACTGAGTGCCCACCTGGCGAACCAGTTGTAATGAGAGGTGCTGGAGGCCAGTTTTATGCATACTTGGTAAAAGGCGAAATTGAATGTGAGTTACTACAGGGTGAGGCCACCATTGCTTTGTGTAGGTCCCAAGATATCCCTGTGCCTGGGGTAACACTCCTTTTGGGGAATGATGTAGCAGGTGAGAAGGTCCGACCAGACCCCATTTTGTCACTTTCCCCTGTTAACGAGCCACTAACCGGTGAGCTCGACAAGGAGTTGCCAACTGTTTTCCCTGTGTGTGCTGTCACACGTTCAATGTCTCAAGTAGCAGTTCCCTCAGACAGAAATGTACCGAATGTAAGAGTTGATGAAAGGGATGATGAGAGTGTGAATGACGCTCCAACTGTGCCTGATGATGTGACTGAGGTGGATTTATCTGACACCTTTATGGCTCATCTTGACCCTAACGATGACCATGAAACCCCTCCAAATTGTCCTAGTGGCCTGGTAGAGCTACAGAGAGATGATAGTGAATGCAAGGAGTTCGCTGCCAGGTCCGTGAGTGAAGAGGAATGTGAGAAGGAGGGTGGTGAATGTTTCTACCTCAAAGGAGGAGTATTGTGGCGAAGATGGAGACCGCCACACAGACCAATCGATGACGGGGCTTGGGACGTCCATCAAGTAGTAGTCCCCAAACCTTGTCGTAGAGATATCATGGAGGCAATGGCACATTGTATACCATTGGCAGGACACCTAGGTGTGAGAAAAACTCTAGACAGAATCAGAGCCCACTTTCACTGGTCAGGAATGCGTGCAGATGTAGTGGAGTGTTGTAGAGTGTGTCACACTTGCCAGATGACAGGAAAACCCAATCAGAAGGCGCCTGTACATCCTCTGGTGCCCTTGCCCGTTTTCGAGAATCCTTTTACTCGGGTGGTAGTGGACATTGTAGGCCCATTGCCTAAGACTTCCCAAGGTAACCTTTATTTATTAACTATCATGGACATGGCAACTCGCTACCCAGAGGCTATACCCTTAAGGACTACCTCTGCTCCAACTGTTATCAAGGAACTGCTCAAATTCTTCACCAGAATGGGTTTCCCCCATGAGGTGCAAAGTGATCAAGGAACTAATTTTACCTCTAACATTTTCCAGCAGTCCCTGAAGGAGTTGGGTATCGAGCATGTTAAGTCTAGCACCTACCACCCAGAGAGTCCAGGGGTTCTCGAACGATATCATCAGACATTAAAGGGAATGTTACGTAAGTATTGTACAGAGACCGGAGTTGAGTGGGATAAGGGGGTACCCTTTCTTTTATTTGCTACTCGTGAGGTTCCAACTGAATCCCTGGGTTTTTCCCCTAATGAGCTAGTTTTCGGTCACCAGGTAAGAGGTCCTTTGCAACTATTGCAGGATAGCCTAGTTGGCCAGGAGGGGAACCAAAACCTCCTCAAGTATGTTTCAGATTTCAAAACCCGGCTGAGATCCTCATGTGAGTTTGCCGCTCAAAACTTGACAGTGGCTAAAAGCTCCATGAAGAAATGGTATGACAGAAAAGCCCGTGAGAGGGAGTTTAAGCCCAGTGATGAGGTTTTGGTCCTGCTCCCCCTTTTTGGCCAACCTTTATCTGCCAAGTTCAGGGGCCCATATAAGATCATTCGGAGGGTGAGCATTACCGATTATCTAGTAACTACCCCAGACAGGAGAAAGCCCACGCAAGTATTCCATATAAATATGTTGAAGCCCTACCATACGTCCCCTGATTCCTCTCTTCCAGATTCTCCCACTGTGGCAGTGAATGTCAGGACCTGTGAACAGCCTGGTGCGGACGAAGTCTTCAGTTCTCTTACTGACCCGCAACAGACTGTTCCAGAGCCTGAAGGTATCCATGCAGACTTTGACTTGTCATGTAGCCTATCCAACTTTCAGTATAATTCAGTGGCTTTGAGGGAATTACCATCTAAACTATGTGATCTTCCCTCTGATCAAGCGAACCAACTAATCTCTGTTTTATCTCAGTCTCCCAGTGTGTTCCGTGATACTCCAGGGCTCACTTCTTTGGCCGTGCACGACATCGACGTAGGGGATGCAACTCCCATTAAACTACCCCCCTACCGTGTCTCACCACAACGCAGGAGTATACTGCAGGTCGAGCTTGACTTAATTTTTTCAAACCAGCTGATCACAAGGGCCTTAAGCCAGTGGAGTAGTCCAGTCATACTTGTGCCAAAGCCAGACGGGAGCCATAGGTTTTGTAGGGACTATAGGCAAGTTAATGCTGTCACAAAGAACGATACCTACTCACTGCCACGGATCAAAGATTGCATTTACCAGTTTGGCCTCATACAGCAGTAAGTTTAATTTAATGAGAGGATTTTGGCAATTAGCTCTCCCTTGTAGCGAGGTAAATATCATGCTTTTGTAGTGCGCTTTTAAGCCTTCAGCTGTGAGATGCCTTGCAGTTCGAATAACGCTCCAGCTACGTTCCGGCTATGTTCTGATGTGGTACCTGGAGACGTTGACTACTTTGGGTGATATCCTTATTATATCCTCATTATAATCTTGCTGTTGCCAATCTGGTGGTGAATCTATTTATGTATTATGTTTAATATTATGTACTATACTCCTTAAACTCTTTTCTAGGGGGGAGGTCTGACATACGGAGCCCTGTATGTTAATTTAAGAGTTAGAATTAGAGTTGAAGGAGCCAAACTACCCAAACGGTGAAGCAGACTATCAAGCGACCAAGCGAGTGGGGAAACTAGCTCGCCCGCATACCTGCAAACAAGCCTTCACACCTGCGTGCGTCATAGGGGACCCTGCAAACTACCTCGATGACCGATGCTATGACGTATGATCGACGCCAGGAGCTGTGAGTGGACCAGGCACCTGCTATGCAACTCGAGGAGCTATGATTGGAGCGCGCACCATCACTCGCCTCCTGATTCGTTCCTAGGCCATCATTGTTTGGTATATAAGACCCGAGTTGTGGGCATTCAAATCAGTCTCATTTGGAGTTGGGGAAGGTGAACTTGCAGCTGGAGGAAGACAGGGTGAAGTATTATAATGGGATTGTGACTGTCAGTCAGATTATATAAATGTGTGTTAAGTGTGTTCGGTGTAAACACTTACGTTATGTTGGTTAGTGATATATGTGATTGGGAATTAACGTGAACGCTACTATTATGTGTTTAACTATTTGATTGCGAATTAACGTTAACGCTACTATTATTGTGTACTTAACTATTTGATTGCGAATTGACGTTAACGCTACTATTATGTGCTTAACTATTTGATTGGGAATTAACGTTAACGCTACTATTATGTGCTTAACTATTTTAGTTGACTAACTTGTGGACTAAAGCAACTCTTTAAGTAATTGGGTTATGATGAAAGTAATATTATTGTTTTATATTAATACTTACGAGTTCTTTCATTTTCTTTGAATTAAGCTTACATTGCTTAATGGTGCTTAGTACGGTGATGCTATTGTCTCATATTAGTAATATCGCCTTAGACTAACATGGCTGTGTTAATATTACTTCTAGTGATTTCCAAAGCTGAAGAAAATTCTTTTGCTTCAAAATATTATATTTTGCTTTTCATATTATTTGAGTGAGACCTGAATCGAATCTATGAAGCGATCCTGTAACTTTATTTACTCATAATCAAACCTCAATGTTACGTGGTTAAGAAATACATTTAACTAATTATTAAATATATATCTAACTTTTTATGTGACTTTGATATTACTCCTGATGATAATAATAATATAATCCTATTAACGTAAGACAAGAACCAAGAATAATTACATTAAATATAAATAAAAGGACATATAAGAAAACTATCTATTCATTTCAAAAAGGGTAAGAGACAGACATATTCTTACTTTAATATTTATCTTTCAAGACTGTTTATAAAATTAATAGTCCTTCTTTAGCTATAACTTATTCGGTTCATAACCATAGCCTACTAAGCTTCGGTTAAATAATAATTCTTTATAAATACTACATGACTTTAATTAGTTTCAGTATTTTTCATAATTTAAGTGTATCAGTCAATAAAGTATACAAAGTCCTAAGATCCAAAAGGAAAGGAAGCAACAACAGGAAATTATTTTATTAGATTTTACTTTTGTTTTGCCTTCAGCTGACTGATACCTTAATATATATCTCTGTGCTATCTAGATTCATCAAGTTAACCACTTGAGGATCAAGATACGTAACATATATATATATATATATATATATATATATATATATATTTATATATATATATATATATATATATACCCGGTATATATATATATATATATTATATATATATATATTGAGTATATATCACAAATACACGTGAGCCACTAAATGTTTCTAGTCTCTCAGTGGGGTTCGAAGCGCCGACCGTCAGAACGATAGCCGACGCATTAAGACTGCCGTGGTGTAGTTGATTAAAGCGTCGGCTATCGTCCTGACGGTCGGCGGTTCGAACCCCACTGAGAGATTACAAATATATATATATATATATAAATATATATATATATATATATATATAAAATGACCAAAAAGAGCCATTACCCTCTTAACAATAGTCCGTTTACTTTCCGCTGACGGTAAATGTTCATGTTTTCATCTTGAATGCCAAGTAATTATACAAATATTTTTATCGATGTTTGTTTTTAATATAAAAAACTTGATTCGTGTATGATGCAAAGATAAACCGGTAGTAATTTCATGTTTGTTTGCATTAAGCATCGAGCCTATTTGTTAATATAGGACTTCAGAGGCTATCAACCCTTTTGTATTATTAAGCCAGCACACCGTAAGTCAAGAATAAAGTCAGGACTGGAGCCACTTTTCGAAAACTCCAGTCCCTTGGTATCAAAACATCAGCTGCTAAGAGAGAAAATTTATCGTCAGTTGAAAGGCAACCGAGTATACTTAATAAAATACCCGATTTAATAAAAACCACCATGCCAGCCCGACAAGAGAAAAGAAAAGGAACAGAAGGGGAGACTCAAACAGCAGGACCAAGGAGACACAAACAGCAGAGAAAACGAAGAAAGACCAACGAAGGAGAGACTAAGATAAAACGAACAAGGACGAAAGAAGGAGAAACTAAGATAAAAAGAACGAAGAGCCCAGGAGTACAAACAATCAACAACCACTCAACAGGCAAAGACAAAACCAGGAACCAGGACCAGAAGACACCCACAGTGAAAGAAAATTCACCACCACAGAAGAAACCAAACATAACATCAAAACCGCAGAGGACAACGAAAAGCACAGTAAAACCATCAACACATGGCCACCCCAATTCTGCATTCACACCACTACACCAGAATAAACGGGATGCCAGGATTGCCACCATAAATCCTCCTCTACCACCCACACCAGGCAAGACAATTCAGATAACGATCAATAACAACGAAGCCCAAAAGAAAAAGATCGTATATAGTCAGAAGAAGAAAGACCAACACAGACAAACAACAAAGGAACAGTTGCGCCGCTCTTCCGCGCAGAGGCCTACCTACCAGCCCGCGAACTTCTAAAGGGTCTACCTAATCCCCCCCGGAATACGCCCCCTGTACTTATGACCTTCTGACCTCCACACACCTGACCTGGGACATAGCAGCCAAAGTCGTCACTACCCCGACGAAAACCAAGGTAAAGCAAGCAATTCTAGGGCTTGAATTACTTACATGTAAGCTTTTAAGTTCTAAAATTAAACTGCCCATTCAAGTTAAGATTGAAACCATGGTGAATATCTTTCAAGGTCTGAGGAGTTTTTTTCCCTACTAAGTGAATTAATATTATCACATGCCATGGTATAGTGCTTAATATTTAGATCTCTAATAGGCTCCACCTTTGGTATTAGAAGCATAACCGCAAGGACATGTCCCGACCTTACTTCTTTTGCCAAAACCGCACTATAGAAAGATACTTGCCATGGTAAAGGTCATTCCAATAGTTCGGGCTTTGTGAGATACCGTCTGGATAATGGCACTCTACATATGGAAGTCTATACTGTATCTGTCTAACACCATGGTCAAGGACATATGCAGTAAAAAGGTTTAAACACCGAACTTGGGTTCTTTGAACACTTATAACGGTCAGTGGCAGATCGAGTGAAATTAGTAAGTTCATTATCTTACTATCTCCTCGCGTTAGCCCGATACCTTGTCACTGTGTCATGACACTAGCGACACTATATTAAAGACCCTAAGTCAAAAGTACCGGAACAGAACTTCACCACCGATTAGTACAAAGGTCAGGATAGACGAGCAATAGTAACCCAGGACATGTCCTCCTTCAAGCTCGCGTTACTCCGATGGTATGTACCCTATGTCATGACATTAAGGAGCTACCATTCAAGACCCAAAACCAACTAATCCATTTGTATCCCTATCCACACCATCCACACAGCAGGACCACCTAAGCGGCTCGACGGAACCTAGACGACAGGACTTGATAACTCTCATCTCTACCCAGACTGTGATAATCACTCCAGATCTTCAAAGTGTTATAATAGGAGTGTTACCAAAAATCTCTTTAACTTCTACACCAGTGCAACCCCGGTGTAATACCTAGAACAAAATAGAGTGACTCATACGACTGTTTTATTTTACACCAGTGCGACCCCGGTGTAATACTTAGGACAAGTAGAGCGACTCCTATGTCTCTGTTTTATTCCTACACCAGTGCAACCCCAGTGTAATACTTAGAGAATAGAGTACTTCAACTCTGTTTTATTCTTACACCAGTGCAACCAGGTGTATCGTGTTATTTCTATATGCATACGATAGAAGTGATAAACCCCGAGTACGCTGAGGAACCTATGTATGTCTCCTTCAATTAATAAGAGAGACGAGATAAAGTGTAGAAGAGTAAAAGTGTAAATTATACTATACACCAGTGTCTTAAGGTGTATATTCATAGTAGAGAAGAGAGAGAAAAGCAAGTATATTCCTAGTTCCCTCGTGGATCCTCGCCCGTGCTAGGCTCATATATGTATATATCCATTGTACTAGTATAAATAAGTATTGTTGTCCTACACATTGAACTATTAATTAAAGCTGTTAAAACCCTTTCACGCAATGACACGATTTTGAGCCGATTGGGGATACTTTAAAGCCTTTGTTACCATCAGGGGTGTTTAAAAACCTTTAGTTTAGTTACTTCAACCTCTGCAGTTGTCTTTGAGTTAGCTGTGGGCAGAAAACTAATTTTGGAGAGGTAATTATAAGAGTGAGAGAACTCTATTTCTTATTGCTAATCTGGCAACCTCGGTGTCATAAATGCGGGAAAGGGTTAATAAGATGCAGTCAGTGTTATATTTTACCCTTTACTCTTTCTGTGTATGTGTTGTATGATTTTGACTTCTCCAGTCGAGTAGAACCTACCAAATACCAATACAAACCCGGTAAAAACCTTGGCATAACACTTAAGAACATGAATATGGAGTGTGGCAAAAGGGTAAATATCACCTCTGTTTATCCACTGGTGGTTTGTATAATATTTACCGTTTGTGTTAGTTATATTATAGTCTGCCTAGGTTAGGCAGAAATCGTAACCCCTAACCTCTGATAACTCAAAAAGAACTAGAGTAATCGAGCTAATATTTCTACCCAATAGGAAGACTTGGCCAGGGAATGAATTGACAGCTCATTTGCTCTAGCCTCTTTTGAGGTACAGAGGTTAACGGCTACGATTTCTGCCTAACCTAGAATGAACGAACTATAAAAGTCAGTGGAGTTTGCTATACCGTGCATGTTCCAAATAACTAGGCCAAAATGTTGAACATTAACCACTATAACTCACAAACGACTAGAGTAATCGTGCTGATATTTACACCATTTGTGATGGGTCTGTCTGGGAATATTAGGCGTGGAAATTTACATCACATTGTTCTAGCCCTTTTTGAGTTACTGAGGTTAGTGTTCACGTTTTCTGGCCTACCTATTTGGAAGGGTATAGGCATGTAATACAGTGTTTGTGGTCTGCCCTTGAATCTACCTAACCCCGTCAACTCATGTTAAAGCAGGTTTACGCTTATAAAACGAATCTCCCCATTCAGGTGCTGGTTGTTTCCTGAGCGAGCGATAGTCATCCGATAATATGGCTAAGTTCGAAAAATTAAAATATTTAGTTTGGATGGGGGCTTTTGGGGAAGCGAAGGAAAGGAATCTAGGGGGCAAACTAAGTATAATACTTGAATATTGCTTACACAATCATAAAGAAGCCTTCAATAATAACAATACTAACAACAATAATGATAAAGAGATACTATTATAACCCCTTAAGGGGGGTGACCTGTTTTTGTTCTGTCCTTTTCTATCTTTCTATGGCTTGTATCCATTTGGCCCCATTCAGCCTACTGTTTTAAGACGTTTATCCCCATCCAAGTGTCAATTTTTTACTGGTGAGCGGTAGCGAGCCAGCATATTTTTTTATTTTTATTTAACAGCAGGCTAAATGTGTACATTTTTTGATAGAAACATTTCTCCGGCGAAGCCGGATTTCTTCATAAAATGCTGGCTCACTATCGCTCGCCAGGAAGAAATCGACACCTAGATGGGGATAAGGGTCTTAAAATAGTTGGCTGAATGGGGCCGAATGGATACAAGCCAGAGAAAGATAGAAAAGGACAGAAATTACAAAAAGCAGGTCACCCCACTGAAAACGAGGTATGGGTGTCATGTGTGTTAGAGGGCGGGTGAGGTAGGTAATCCTGTAATATATGTGCAGTCTAGCTAGCTCTGTTACCACACGTAAAGGCTAATTTACATGACAGCTTTTCCGGCAACTTCTGAACGGCAAGTACCATATACCCTGGCAGTGCGAGGCTGATTTGCACTGGTATCGATAACAAGAATGGATGTATTTAGGTAAAATCATTCCAATTGATTCAGGAACTACCATGCTGGAATTGATATTTTGTTTATATATTATTGCATGGAGACAATAGGCAAAGCTGCATGTAACAAGTGCTCCCTCCCTCCCCCCCCTCAGTTGAAAGAGTGAGAGATCCGAATTCAAGGTACGTTAGAGACAAAATGTCTGAACACACGGAACTTGAAGGAGCTTTGCACTAGCATCGGCAAGTCGACTGAAGGTAGATGATAATTTTGTTGTTGTAAGTCATAGGATGAGGGAAAGATGGATTCAGGGAGAGAATTCCAGAGCTCAGCTGTTGAATAGAAGAAAGATTGGGAATATCTTTTCACTCTTGGGTTGGAGAGTTGCACAAAGTAGGGATGGGTTTGTGGTGCAAGATGGGTGCTACGTGCTCTACGTAGAGGAGGGCGTATATACACTGAGAGAGCTCTGAGGAACACTGTTTATTGTAATAGCAGTAGAATAGTGAGAGATATGCAAATTACAGAGTTCTCAAGAAAGATTAGCTACCGGTAAATATTTGCAAATTTAGGATTACAAGGAAGATTATCCAGTATAGACATAGAGTTATGCCAATATACCAGCATTATTGGACGCTCGTTGAATAAATTAGCAAATGGAACATATTGGTTGTATTTTCCACTGTCGAACTGTGTCCTATTAACGGCTTCTGTGGCGTGAATTAGAGGGAGGCGGTTAGGGCTGTGAAATAAATTGTGGTCTACCTACCCCTGTCACCGAGAGAAAAGACAAATTCACATGAGCACATTTTCCAGCAATTAATGATAGGCAACTATATCCTGGCAAAATGTCGGAACTATTTTGTAGTACGCTGTAAAATTGTGTATGTATTATAGAACAAAGAAACTTTTTGAATATTAAATTTTTCATGTGGTACTAAACATTATTGTATAGGCTAATTTTCATGCCTGTGTTTTGCTATGAATTTCATATATGTGAATTGTCTAAAAATGGGTTAAAATTAATACTCCCTTGGGGGGGATGGTTCAATTTTTGGTCGATTTTTTTAATGAATAATTATTTATATAGTTTCCTCCCTAACATCCATAAAAAAATAAAATAAAAAATAAATAAATAAATAGTATATCTCTTCAAGATATAGGCTATGTGTAGATTTTTTCGGTAGAAAAAAATTCTAGGCTGAAGGCCGGTTCCTCCTAAATCACATGCTCGCTATCGCTCGCCAGGTAAAAATCGACACCTAAATGACACGAACAGTCTTAGTATCAAAAGCAAATAGTCTCTGGGTCTTCTCCTGGGTGACCTGGATGTGTGTGAGTTTGTGCTTTTTATCTGTGTTTATTTGTTGTTTTATGTTGTTTTTGTGTTTTCCCTGTCTTGCTCTGTCTTGAGTCGGAAATGGGGATTGGGCCTGAGCATATAGATAGATAGAATAGATCAAAAGCGAAAACGGGCGAAAAGTCCTTAAATCGCCAAACTAATGAGCCGAACATCATAAGATCTGAAAACTAATGCGGCATAGACTTATAATAACGCATAGACTTGTGAGGGGAGAGATTGTAGAGAGGGCATTGATGGATTATGTGCTGGTGACAAGGGAAAGATTGTGTAGACTGCTGGATGTGAATATGATGAGAGGTGAGGCGGAGGGTATGTCAGATCATTACCTGGTGGAGGGAAAGCTAAGAGTTACAGGAGAATAAGAGACAAGCGTGAAGTAAGAGAGGTAATAAAAGTTAGTGAGTTACAGAAGAGTGAAAAAGAGAGGGAGTACAAGGAAAGACTAAATGAAAAGTGGATGGAAGTGAGAGAGATGGAAGAGAGAGAAGTAGAGGTTGAATGGCAACAGTTTAAGGTAGGAGTGAAAGCAAGTGCAGAGGTAGTATGCGGCAAAAGGAAAGTAGGAGGCAGAGGTATCAGGAAGGGAACCGAGTGGTGGAATGATACGGTGAGAAAGGCAGTTGAGGAGAAGAGACAGTGTTTTGAGAGGGTTTTACAGGATGGTAGTGTTGAGGTATGGGAGAGGTATGTACAAGGAGAAAAGGAGAGAGGCAAAACGGAAAATTAGAGAAGCGAAACAAGATGCAAACGAAAGGTGGGGTCAAAGGCTGAGTGAGAATTTTGAAGAACGAAAGAAGATGTTCTGGAAGGAGGTAAATAAAGTAAGGAAAGGAGGACAAAAGAGGGAAGAGTCAGTGAAAGATGAAAATGGAGAATTACTAGTGGAACCAGTTGAAGTGAGGAAAAGATATGCCGAGTATTTTGAATCTTTGTTAAATACAAGAGATGGAAGAGAAGCAGTGATGAAGCAGAGGTGGATGGAGATAGGTTACCCAGGCCACCCAGGTGGCAGGGATTGAATGAAAGGATTGAGGAAAATGAGGTGAAAGAAGCAGTGAAACAAATGAGAGCGGGAAAAGCAGAAGGTTTGGCCGGTATTGCTGTGGAGTGTATAAAGAAGGGTGGAGATGTGATAATAGATTGGTTGGTGAGACTTTTCAATGTGTGCTTTGCTGTGTCAATGGTACCAATAGACTGGAAGAGTGCATGTATTGTGCTGTTGTACTGTACAAGGGGAAGGGAGATCGGCAGGAGTGTTCAAGTTATAGAGGTATTAGTTTATTGTCAGTGGTTGGAAAGCTGTATGGCAGGGTGTTGATAGAGAGGATAATAAAGTGTACGGAAGTTGCAATAGGAGAAGAACAGTGCGGTTTTAGGAGGGGAAGAGGGTGCGTGGATCAGATGTTTGCAGTAAGACAGTTATGCGAGAAGTATTTAGAGAAGCATAAGGAGATATTTTGGGCTTTTATGGACTTGGAAAAAGCGTATGATCGTGTGGACCGTGAAGCAATGTGGAAGGTGTTAAGGATTTATTAAATAGGAGGAAATTTGTTAGAAGCAGTTAAGAGTTTTTATGAAGGGAGCAGAGCATGTGTGAGAGTAGGAAATGGTGAGTTGAGTGAATGGTTTGAGGTAAAGGTAGGTTTGCGACAGGGTTGTGTAATGTCACCATGGCTGTTTAATATGTTTATGGATGGTGTGGTGAGGGAGGTGAAAAGGAGAACTATGGGAAGAGGATTGGGTTTAGTAGGAAAGAATGGTAGAGATTGGGAGTTGAATCAGTTGCTGTTCGCTGATGACACAGCATTGGTGGCAGATTCTGATGAGAAACTGCAGAGGGTAGTCAAAGAGTTTGATGTGGTTTGTGGAAGGAGGAAACTGAAGGTGAAGGTCAATAAAAGTAAAGTAATGGTGTGTAATAGGGGAGAGCATAGGGTGAATCTAGATGTGAGGCTGGATGGGGAAATATTGGAACAAGTAGAGTGTTTAAATATCTAGGAGGAACGATAAGCAGGAGTGGAGGTATGGAAGTGGAGGTAAAACAGAGTGTGTGTGAAGGATGGAAGGTTTTCGGAGCAATGGGAAGTATGTGGAAGACGAGAAATCTCGGAGTGAAAGTAAAAAGTGCACTGTATCAAGGGATTGTTGTGCCAACAGTGATGTATGGGGCTGAGACATGGGCTCTGAAGAAAAAGGAGAAAAGAGGGCTGGAAATGATGGAGATGAGCTGCTTGAGGAGTATGTGTGGAGTTACTCGTAGAGACAGATTGAGGAATGAAGAGATACGTAGGAGAGTGGGGCAGCAGGAAAATTTGTCAGCCAGAGTGGACAGAAGGGTGCTGAGCTAGTATGGTCATGTTGAACGAATGGGAGATGAAAGGCTTACAAAGAGAATATGTGAGTCAGGTACAAGGGGAGATAGAAGGGCAGGAAGACCCCCATTGAGATGGAGAGACTGTGTAAGAAAGGCTTTGGATGATAGAGGAATGACTATAGATCAGGCAGGGGAAGTGGTGGTGGACAGGAGTGAATGGAGAATGCTTGTGAATAGTTGAATGAACACGTGGTCATTTGGAGTAAGGGGTCGGGCGCAAGTTGGACTAGATAATAGTCCATCAGGCGCCTGGCCCGGGGAGACGATTAATATGAAGGGTGCGCCTGGAAGTGTGGTGGGAGGGCTTGTGGCTTTGGCTCCGCTGCATGTCTGCCTGCCGAGATCGGAACCTCTCCGGGTGGTCGGGGGCCGGGGGAGTGCTGGAGCGACCTTGGTGACCCTGGTCTCTGGGTCTTCTCCTGGGTGACCTGGATGTGTGTGAGTTTGTGCTTTTTGTCTGTGTTTGTTTGTTGTTTTTGTGTTTTCCCTGTTCTTGCTCTGTCTTGAGTCGGCTACCCCCAAAATGGGGATTGGGCCTGAGCATATAGATAGATAGATAGAATGCGGCTAAACATGAGGAAGAAGGGGGACCACAAAAACTTCCCATCTCCCGTTAATGTTAACCGTTTTATTGCAAACTGTGTATTATATTATGCACACTCAAGTTTGATAGTGCAATACCGGTATAAGTTGAATATATATTATATCTAAGGCAAAAAGAACTGGAGTTCTCGCAGAGAGGCTCCAGTCCTGATGTTTTTCTTGACTTACAGTGTGCTGGCTTAATAATCCAATAGGGTTGAGAGCCTCTGAAGTCCTATTTTAACTAATTATATGTAAAGAACTGTCTGGAGTTCTCGAAAAGGGCTCCAGTCCTAACGCTATTCTTGACTCACAGTGTGCTGGCTTAATAGTCCAGAAGGGTTGATAGCCTCTGAATTCCTATTTTAACTAACTATATGTACACAATTCCTATAAGAGCTTTCGTCAGAAGCTAACAAACTGGAGTTGGAGGTATTTATACTATTATCGGAAAGAAGACTGGAGGTAGACTATCATGGGTATCATATGGCTTACAAAGGTAGATGTAGAAGTTGTCAGAACTTAGGTAACATAGGACTTCAGAGGCTATCAACCCTTCTGGATTATTATGCCAGCAAACTGTAATTCAAGAATAGCGTCAGAACTGAAGTTCCTTGTCGAGAACTCCAGTCCCTTGCTCTGAGCGGATCTGTCTAAAAAAGTTGCTTGAAATATCACACGTGTGACTCCACCTTAACCCTCCTGACCTCTACATCTGGTACAAGTTATAGACCCACGTTGTTTCGGAGGTTTAAACTAATTGGGTTTCTGTTGTGCTCTAAATGCTACCCTACACTCCACTCCCACATAACGCACACACGGATCATATATATACAGGGTGATTCAGCATTCCATGCAGTAAATTGGACGACGGCCCCATTGCATAATTATAACCAGAAATTTATCTATGGTAAACTGTCAAATTATACATACAGTAGTTTGGCTGTTACAATACATTTATGATATTGTATTAATGAGGGCGAAAGGTGAGGGGAAACCTACCTAGATTTCTGTGGATATCTTTCAAACGTTTTCAGTACAGGAGTAGAGCTTGTTGCAGATAAACAAACAGCTTCAAATTGACATGGCTTGCTTACAGGCACATGGGGAGCACTTTGAACATTGTCTCTAGCTTGTAGCAAGGATAAGTACACTGTCAAGATCAGTGAATAAGTAGTAAAAAATCTATGTGGGTTTCACTTCACCTTTCACCTTCATTAATGCAACATCGTAAATGTAGGTTACTGTATCATCCAAACTATGTATTTTTCGATATTTTACCACAGACATTTTTGGTTAAAATTATGTAAGGAGACCGTCGTCCAATTTACTACATGGATTGCTGAATCACCCTGTATATATATATATATATATATATATATATACATATATATATATAGATATATATATATATATATATATATATATATATATATATATATATATATATATATATATACATATATATATATATATATAGTGTATATATATATATATATATATATATATATATATATATATATATATAGTACCGTATATATATATACAGTACATATACTGTATATATACAGTACATATACTGTATATATATATGTTATTTTTTTATAATTTATTTGTGTCATTGGTATATGTTTGTTGAAATAATTACTTCTCTCAGTATGAATATATCAATCAATATATCAATCAAAGACAAATACGATTTATCAAGGGACTGGCGTTCTCGAAAAGGGCTCCAGTTCTGACGCTATTCCTGACTGACAGTGTGCTGGCTTAATAATATATTTGAATTAATTTCACTCCAACACCCAACACCTCCAAATAAAATTAATGAAAGCATGCATGTCATCCATCCAGAAAGATTGATAGCCTCTGAAGTCCAATTTTAACTAATTTCACTAAGTAAACAAACTAGCCGTGATCAGAGATACTTGGACACATCCTAATGATAAAAACATGACAGTGAGCGTTACCAAAATAAATTACAGTAGTTTGATGTTTGTAACTTCATAAATACTTAGTTTGTTAGTTAGTTAGTTAACATAGTACTTATAAGGTTATCAATCCTTTTGGATTATTAAGCCAGCACACTGTAAGTCAAGAATATCGTCAGGATTGGAGCCCCTTTCCGAGAACACCAATCACTTGAGATACTTAAACACCTCCTAATGATAACAATAAGGCACTGAGCGTAAGTGAATCACAGTAGTTTGATGTTTATAGATATACTAAAATACATGGGCAGGCCCGGGGCAAGGGATCAAACCGGATCAATTTTGTTTGAAGATTTAAATGAACAAGGACATTCACATGCTATAACATTGTTTTGGTCATTATATCACTTCCATAGACATAATTTGAACTATAAACCACACATTTATCTTTGCATATACAATAATAAAGACTAAAACGAAAGAACTCTGCTTTCGTTTGACACTCTGGGAGGCCGTTGTAAAAGTCTATCTCCCCGACCAACAACAGAACCGAGCCGGCTCAAGTTGTTTATTATAATGGTTCGCCAGTGTATCATAATTGTGCTTACAAATGAGTCCAGATATTCCTGTCCACGACTGTACCGTTCTCTCGTAAATAATAGGATTCGGACATCGACAATTTCATCTCGGCAATATTTTTGATGCACCTAACCCTTTCAAGATCCGATACGCATTTATGTTGTTTTCCGGCTATTACTAGGCGATGTTATTCAGATTAGGGAGTGTATATGGAAGTCAGAGGGTTAAGTGAGATAGTCTTTGCCCTTATTATTCCCAAATATCCTTCTTAAACTGTATACAATCGTCGAATGATGGCCAAAATGCTGGAGAAACTGCTTTGGAGCTTCATTATCCTCTTCAAAACTTCAAGATACCTGCATTAAAGTGTTCCAAACTATTTCGAACCAAATTGAGTGTTGTCTTTAATGTTTAGCCTATTATACGCATTTCAGTGGTTCATTTTACCCGTTAAGTACTCTCCAGGACACACATTAAAGTCTATTTTGTACAGTAACTATCAATAACCATTGCTTCGCCGTTCTTACAAGATTAGATTATTCAGTTTTCAGATGACTTAAATTTTGCAGATTGTTTCGTTCAGTTCCCGAAGTTCTCGAAGCAAAATGTTTCACTGGATTGAGTGGGAAAAACTCAGTTTAACGGTTATCACAGGGCGGCCACGTCGACTCTCGTTTCGTGCTGAAATTTATGCTGTAATCATTCTTACAAGAAGTGTTGTTTATATGTTGTGTGCATAATTATACATTCGAGAGTATGATCATAGACTAGTGGATACCTTTCGGCTTCAATGAGACCTGACCTCTTATGACTCCATGTCCTATGGATCTGCCACGATCGCCCTACGTACACGCCTCCAAAGCCACGTCTCACCATAACCCTGATCACACGGATGTGCATACCTCTCCGGCTTCTGCAATGGACTGCTTCCGACAACTCCAAGTGGACTGTTTGGGGATGGTTGATAAGGGCGCCTCGCTCCGCGACATCTCTCTGGGCCTTGTTCGTCGGCTTCTTGTATCTCTGGCTCTCCTCCTGATGACCTGCTTCTCCTGGGATTTATGACTTTTACGGACTAGGTGTTTTTACAGTGATAATGTTTACATAGTGTAGCACGGTGGTGGCCTATTATCTATATCTGCACTCGGCCTCACGCAGCTTTGGTTGGGCCGGAGTGGGTGAGTCTTTTGCCTTAGGCACCCTTAAAACCCCCAAGACAAGACAAAACAAGACTCGTGGATTCATCATGCGACGAACTGAGACGTGTCCTCACTTTCTTTAATATCTCCGGATGTGGTAAGTTAATTCGCTATAAAATATAATCTGTTTATTCTTTTGGTATATGTATATATGGTATTACTGATTCTTAGCACCAACAGTTACCTCATATATCTGTGTATGCCTATTAGATCCGGTAGAGCATATACATCATTGCTATACTGTATATGCCATTAAGAACAGAAATGTATTATAAGAGAAATATATAAGAAACAAAATAATACTCTCCCTATGTACGGCACTGCCACTCCCCATCATCAGCTGTTCGTCTAGACTGTGTGCCGTCTATATGAGAATATTGATAAAATGTTTACAGTAGGTAGACATGTTAGTCTTTTTTATTGTTTTACCGAGGGTTGAAACAATTTAATATTTTGAGAACAAATGTGTGGTCTCATAAATAAGTACCAAAATTAGTTTTGGTAAAAAATTCTATGTTCCCGTGTTCCTATCCTCAAGTAACCTATTAAGAACTGGTCAGGGGACTGGTTATAACTTGTAGGATGTTTAAGTGAAGTGCGGAAATCTGTATTTGCTGAGAAATAACAGTCTTAAAATGCCCCTTCCCCCCCCCCCCCCTCTCCCACCCCTAAAATTCGCCTTATTTTTTTATATTTGTTTTTATGGACTTAGACACCGAAACATAGATAAATAATAAATAACCTAACCTAACCTAACCTAACCCTGGGTGACCTAAAGAAAAGGTAGAGTCCGGTAAAACATAGCGCATTTTAAGACTGTTATTTCTCAGTAAATACTGATTTCCGCACTTCAATTAACACCTTACGAGCGGCCCGCCAGTTTTTTTCCACTACGCGCCCAGCGTTTTTTTTTTTACCCTAACTGGCCTTGTTTCCGTGCTCTTTTTCATGCATAAACTAGAGCCAGAGTGTAATACAATTATGTATCCCTGAAAGGGCATAAATTGAGCTTTCCAATGGCACCAGAACCATCCTTCTACGACCACGCGTTCTCTTGCAACGATCGTGCAACACGAGTGCAAAAACCCTAAAATACGGTAATTTCCTTATATAATTCCCTGTGTGGCGAGGTAGGTAGGGTGGAGTAGTGTGGAGTAGATGTCAGTAGGCGCGCGGGGTCCGTGCCGAGCGGTCATGAGGCAACCTACGATCCTCCCGTCGCTCGTCTCTCTCTCCCAGCCATTCTTGCTCAAAAATTGCACACGGACTTAAGTCTGTCCCCACCACATAGTCCAGGTTTTTAGATACGGACTTAAGTCGGGCCCCGCTAATTAGGGGTTAAACATGCTACAAGTTATAACCAGTCCCCTGACCAGTTCTTAATAGGTTACTTGAGGATATTATAAGGGGAACATTGCGAAACATTTATCTTAGTTATTTGTCCCCTACTGACAAAATATATGAGAATTTCAATAAATCCAGGGGGGTGGGGTAAGGGGGGGGGGTAAGGGGGGCGTAGCCCCCACCCCCCCCCCCCCCCCCCCCCCGGGAACATTGCGAAACATTTATCTTAGTTTTTGTCCCCTACTGACAAAATATGAGAATTTCAATAAATCCTGGGGGGGGGGGGGGGACCGTAGGCCCCCCCCCCCCCTCATGGAATCCTGTATCCCACAGCAAACTGTTATTGTCATATATAGCTTATTTTTGTTATTTTATCGTCTTTAACCCCACATATTCCTTGATCTTCATAGCCCTCTAGTTTTTAGATAGTTGGAAAATTGATAAATTCTAATTTCGGTAAATTGATACGGTGTGACAGTCACGAGTTTTAGAATGTGTGTGGTTTTTTGTTTTGCATTTTTTCTTTGATATACAGTGTTGTTTTACCTAACCTAACCTAAAAGTAATACGTGGATAGAAACTAACCTAAAATGTACGCAATTACCAAAGCAGCACTGGTTCGCGCAACTGTAAGGTCCCCCGAGTAAGGTAGGAGGGAGACAAAAAAATCTATAAAGCAGAGAACCCGTAAAACAGGACTTGTCATTATGCAGACAAGACTCTGTGTTTTACCCTATATCTCCCTTATAATACATTTGCGACGGGAAGGACATATATAGGACTGAAGACTATTATATAACATACCTATAGGCTACACAAACATCGATGGGGCTTGTAACTGTCAAACCGTAAAATCTTACCCTAATTTCTGCTCCAAATCATAATGCAAAACTATATTTGAAGGACAAAACCACACACAACCAACAATACTGACTAAAATCACTGTTGGTGCTAAAAGTCAGGTTTACCGTATATATTACCTGACTATTAGAAACCATTTGTTAGGGACGACAGGTTCGTATACTGTAGACTCTCAATAATATTATCAATGTTGTCCCCATTAAGGATTTGTGATATCAACAAATTTGACAACCCAGATATAATCTATACAAAAGTCCTGCGCATAAACAAACTCAATTTCGTTGATTTTCCTTAGTTAATAGCCCCACTCTTGATTCTTTTAAAACTAGGATCACCAGTCATTACATCCCTAATCCAGATCCTATTCCTGATCCTGTCCCCAACCACTAGTCCCCATGCACAACCCCCGCATATCATGCCATCCGAGAACGGCCCTCTGCGGGTCCCAGTACGTAAACGTAAACTTAAAAGTTTTCCACTGTTACCCAACCAGCGGGGGTGTGGGCCTATCCCATAATACTAGGATAGGTTAGGTAAGGTTGTTAGGCTAGGCTAATGTCTTCTCAAAATTGACTCGATTTATATAACATAGGCTAGGCCTATTACTCACTCCACCCCAACTGGATTTCTACCGTTAGCAGTTTTACCCCACCAGCGGGGGTGTGGGGGTGTTTTGTCAGAGGGGGCGGAATGCCCTTATATTCCATTTCCGCATATTGCCACCTATACCAAATCACTTACCTCGTCGTACCTTCCCGTGAAATACAATAATAATTTGTTTAGCTCGTATAGGTGCAATTATAGAAATTTACCGGATAGGTTAGGTAAAGTTGTTAGGTTAGGTTAATGTCTCCTCAAAGTTGACTCTATTTTTATAACATAGGCTATTACCCACTTCACCCCGTGAAATCCGAGCCAACTTTCGCCAAAAGTTGGCTCGGGTTTTCAAAAAATCGGGTTTTATGGGTCACTAAAATGCACAAACCCGAGTCAACTTTTATTTATAATGCAATATATATATTCGCTTTATTCGCTTTTTACCCCTCAAATTCACTATTCTTCATAGCCCTTCCCACTATCGGGGGCAGTGTTTTTTAGATTCTTTGATAGGCCTAATGGGTCAAAACTGATGTCCATGAAATACTTTATTATAGATATCTTATAAACCATAAAAATAACAAATCCAGAATAAAAAACTTTACAATAGCTGTGGTGCGTCTCGTAAATATTGACCAATTCTAGTAATGGCTCCAAATCAAGTTTAGCATTGATTTGTTTTTCAATTCCCTACTTTTCCTTCATATTTCATGTTTTGTGATATTTAGAATTGGTGCAAGTAAGTTTTATATTAGCCTAACGTAACCTAATATATTTTTTTAAGCGAAAATGCCCCATTTTTTAATACCAGAAACCAACAAGTAAGGATATATATAGATGAACGGAAATAATCTTTATACCCAAATCGAGTTGGAGCCACCACTAGAATTACACTCAAGGTTATTGGCGTGGAGATGAATGTACCGACTCTGTAAGATAAATAGGTAGCATTCAAGGAGACTACATCGGACTCTTCTTCTTCTACTTCTTACCTCTGACCGGGTATAAGCTATCCTAGTGTTTACTAGCCTATACCCCTTTGAAAGGACATTAGCCTAACCTAACAACCTTACCTAACCTATCCTAGTATTATGGGTGGGGGCTGCCGCCCCCACACCCCCGCTATTTGACATCTTCGACAGATTTTTGGTGTATTTTTCTGTGAAAAGGGTATTTTTTCAATTTGTCAATAACGAAAATCCTCCATGCGGACTATATGGAGAAAAGTATGGCGAATCTGTTGGTGCCTATTTTCCCTAATATTTGTTTTCTAATAAGGCGGGTGTAGTGTCCTTGAAGATTATCGGTAAATATACATAGGCGTACTAGTACGCCTGTACCGACTCTGTAAGATAAATAGGTAGCATTCAAGGAGACTACATCGGACTCTTCTTCTTCTACTTCTTACCTCTGACCGGGTATAAGCTATCCTAGTGTTTACTAGCCTATACCCCTTTGAAAGGACATTAGCCTAACCTAACAACCTTACCTAACCTATCCTAGTATTGGTGCCGATTTATCACCTCCATATTTTCGCCGTGAACGCAATTTCCGGTATTCCTACCCGTGAAACACGATGTACATCCTTGGCACTAGTTAATTACCGACCAATATGTGCACAATACTACATATTAGAAGCGCCTGTAGGAATAAAGTCCGTGATACATTGCCACTTCACGTTTTCGTCTCCCAGGTTTGTTGACTACCTGGCCGGTCCTGGCGGTCCGTTCATACCAACTCCCGCGTGGGATTATCATATCTCGCCCTCGGTAGTGCCCCCTACTGGCAACATTGATGATGATTACAATAAGTCCTGGGGTGGTGAGGTGGCCCATCGTGCATCCATCCATCCGAATCCCTAATAATATTATGCCCCATTGAAACATACGAAAATCCAAGCCAAATGTTGCCTCGATTTCGTGCAATTTGCTTACTCTTTGGTAAATCAATTGGTAAGGTTATGTTTGGGTAGTTTTAGGTATATCTAGCGATCCGCCTGCAACCGTGTGTTAAGGTGAGGAACGGCTGACGTTCGAGAGTGGATCGATCCACATTTATCGTATTTTATGTCTTTATTACATCTGGTAAGTATAAAACTTGGCGCGAGCTTCCGTATGTATGTACTATTAAAGGTGTGGACAATGTTTTTTTTACCCATAATCACTAGTTAAACGTCTTAACCCCTAATTTTCCCTGAGCTTCAAAACCCTCCCCTCTTGTGGTGTTTTTAAATATTCTGGGGTAACGAGGCCGTTTATTACTGATATACAGTATAGGTTTTGCCAATAATATTCTTGTAGAAAATATACAGAAACACTAGTTTTTTTTAGGTAAAACTAAAACTAAAAAAAAAACCACACACACCTAAAAGTGGCTAAAGTAATATAGATGTTTACATATATGGGCAGCATGTTTTATTCAGACATTGGCCAAGTTTTCCTCACGCTGATACAAAGTTGCTCCCACATATTCAATCCATAGGGGAGATTGTTAATTTATTGATTATATACCGGTATATATATATATATATATATATATATATATATATATATATATATATATATTCCTAACTAGACCTCCAAGCTAAAAACAAAACAAAATGAAAACGAACGGAAAATATTGCCGAAACTACCACTAATTTTACCATTTTTTTTTTCGGTTTTAGGTAGTTTTCATAATTATACAGTAGTTGAAATTATTTACAATCCCCGGAAAGTGTGTTTTCCCCAGATGTATGTAATTTTCAGAGTAAAATAAATAAATAAATAATTTGCTTTGGGATAGAGGGTGGGTTGCTCCACAACCCCCCACCACAACCACCACCATGATTTATTGATAGCATCTATTTTTCCAGTAAGAGGCTTAATTAATAAGAGTTTGACTGCCGTCAATAGGGAGAGGCTTTATTACAGTGCTTTATATAGTGCATATCAAATGTATTTCCGGTGGTTGAAACACATTTTAATATGATCTTTGTAACATCCTTGTTATATAATAGCCTTCACATATTGAGACAAAATTAGTGGTAGTTTCGCTAATAAGTACCAACAATTATCGGTCAATGTAAAGGAGCCGGACCACAGCTATTTTCAAGGTTATTTTTTGTTGGTTGTGTTATTTTTTAGGTTTATCATTGTTTAATAATTATGATTATTACCGGAAATAAATATTTTCCCATTATCCAACAGTCTAAAGAATATGGCCCTCACTAGTGGGGAGGACTATGAAGTTCAGGGAAAATGAGGGGGTAAAGGAAATAGCTCTATTTGTTTTCACCATTTGCCATTGAATACAGAATAAGTAGAGGGGGGAAACCCCCCCTTCACCCCCCCAGGACTTATAGAAATCCTCATCTATGTGGCCAGCAGCCAACAAAAAATACTATTTTCCCTATCTGACCCTATTGTTGGATAATGGGTATTTTGTCAACCTCTACATCATTGCTTATACCAGCGGGGTCTGGGGGCGGCAGCCCCCAGGTTAGGTTAGGTTAATGGCAAAATAGGGTTTTTGGGTGAGGATTTCAAAGTTCTGGGGGAGGGGGGGGGAATCCCCCCCCCCCCCTCTACTTGTTCTATATTCCACGGCAAATTGTTGTGGCCAAATAGAGCTATTTCTCTTCCTTAACCCCTCATTTTCCCTGATTGTCAAGGCCCTCCCCACTGGGGTGGGTGGGAGGGGGGGGGGGGTGGGGGGGGGGGGGATAAACCTAACAAATAACATAAACCAACAAAAAGTAACTTTAAAAATAGCTGTTGTCCGGCTCTTTTATATTGACCCAAATATCCACCCAAGATCCCCCCAGAGATAAATTTGTAAATTTTTCGGTAGAAAAATGTTCCAGCCAAAGGCCAATTCCTCCTAAAATACAGGCTCGCTGTCGCTCGCCGAAACTAAATCGACACCTAAATGGCACGACCTGTCTTCATTTTGGCAAACAAATGGGGATAAAGGTCCGAAAAGCGCAAAGCTAATGAGGCGAACGTCCTAAACTCTAAACTAATTGGATTAATCATGAGGGAGTTGGGGCCCCAGATAAACCAATATATACTGTATGTACTGTCCCGTCAAATAGATATTCTGTATACTGTATTATACGGCATGTTTTATTCCTATATTGGACAAGTTTACCTCCCACACTTTCAATTCATACCCTGCTTCTGCCCAGTCTAAGGGGAGGTTTTTAGTTTGTTCCCTAGACCTCCATCAAGCTAAATATTACACCCCCTAGACCTCTTTTCAAGATAAATTTGTAAAATTGTCGGTAGAAAAATTTCCAGGCCGGATGCTGGTTCCTCTTAAATTACAGGCTCGCTATCGCTCGCCAGGAAAAAATCAACACCTAAATGTCACGCAAGGTCTTAAAATTAACAGAAATGAGGCGAAAGATCTTGAAATCGCCAAACTAATGGGGAGAAAGTCTCAAAATGTAAAAAGCAATGGGGCTAAACATGAGGGAGAAATGGGTCCTAAAAAAATCCCTCGAATGGAAATCTCTTAAAGCTTTCCTGATTTATTCTGATTGATTTACATGGTGTATTCTGATTGATTTACATGGTGTATTCTGATTGATTTACATGGTGTATTCTGATTGATTTACATGGTGTATTCTGATTGATTTACATGGTGTATTCTGATTGATTTACATGGTGTATTCTGATTGATTTACATGGTGTATTCTGATTGATTTACATGGTGTATTCTGATTGATTTACATGGTGTATTCTGATTGATTTACATGGTGTATTTTGATTGATTTACATGGTGTATTCTGATTGATTTACATGGTGTATTCTGATTGATTTACATGGTGTATTTTGATTGATTTACATGGTGTATTCTGATTGATTTACATGGTGTATTTTGATTGATTTACATGGTGTATTTTGATTGATTTACATGGTGTATTTTGATTGATTTACATGGTGTATTCTGATTGATTTACATGGTGTATTCTGATTGATTTACATGGTGTATTCTGAAATATATACATGGTGTATTTTGATTGATTTACATGGTGTATTCTGAAATATATACATGGTGTATTTTGATTGATTTACATGGTGTATTCTGATTGATTCACATGGTGTATTTTGATTGATTTACATGGTGTATTTTGATTGATTTACATGGTGTATTCTGATTGATTTACATGGTGTATTGTGATTGATTTACATGGTGTATTTTGATTGATTTACATGGTGTATTCTGAAATATATACATGGTGTATTTTGATTGATTTACATGGTGTATTCTGAAATATATACATGGTGTATTTTGATTGATTTACATGGTGTATTCTGAAATATATACATGGTGTATTTTCATTGATTTACATGGTGTATTCTGATTGATTTACATGGTGTATTTTGATTGATTTACGTGGTGTATTTTGATTGATTTATATGGTGTATTCTGATTGATTTACATGGTGTATTGTGATTGATTTACATGGTGTATTCTGATTGATTTACATGGTGTATTTTGATTGATTTACATGGTGTATTCTGATTGATTTACATGGTGTATTCTGATTGATTTACATGGTGTATTCTGATTGATTTACATGGTGTATTCTGATTGATTTACATGGTGTATTCTGAAATATATACTTGTAATAACAATTAGTGTGTGCTCGCGGTTCATCAATAACAATTAGTGTGTGCTCGCCGTTCATCAATATAATTATGAGTGCCATTGTTAACCCCTTATGTACCGACGCCGTCTTTTTCAGTGGATTTCAGCTACGTTTAGACGATTTTATGAAGCTTATTCATGAAGGATATATGGTAACTAAAAGGAATAATTGAGTCTGTATTGATTGGTAGACGTCCTTCCTAAGCTGAATGAAATCGTCAAATAGTTGCCAGAATATAATTCAAAGGTGTCACCGGTAGTGAACGGTTAATTTGGTGGTATATTTGTTACGTCAACGATTATCTCTACCTCTGTCTGTCTGTGTGTGTATGTCTGTGTCTGTCTGTCTATGTCTGTCTGTCTGTGTGTGTGTATGTATGTGTGCGTGTGTGTGTGTGTCTGCCTGTGTGCGTGTCTGTGTCTGTCTGTCTGTGTGTCTGTCGGTGTCTGTGTGTGTCGGTGTCTGTATGTGTATGTGTCTGTCTGTCTGTATGTGTGTGTGTGTGTCTGTCTGTATGTGTCTGTGTCTATCTGTGTGTGTGTATGAGTATGTCTGTGTCTGCCTGTCTGTGTGTTATATATTGAACACACGAGGTTTTCAGTGCAGCTAACCTCAGAATGTGGGGAAAACAATTGCAGCAGGCTTTAAAAGTTGGTAATCCATCTGTAATTACTCCATCCCCTTCACCACCATTGCGTAATGTTCATAATATTCTGGTTACCATTAGATGATTTTCTTTAGCTTATAGTCTATCACGAGGACCTGAGGGGTAAAAGCGATATCAATAAACCTTCTCAATAATGTAGGTCCTTCTTAAACTGCATAAAATAATTTAATTTTAGCCAGGTAAAAAGGCGTCATGGTGCTGAAGAGGATTAGGATCCATACAAACACATATACCAACACACACACACACCTCCATGCAACCCTTTCTCTTCCTTAAGCCGCTGTCACACGAGCACTTTTTCCGTCAATTTTCCATGAGCAAGCTTCTTCTCGTATTATTTCGGCACTTTTTCGCACTGGTATCGGTAACTAGACTGAAGGTAGAGTATGTTAGGCGGTTGAATTCTGATAAAGTGTAATTGTTAAAGCTTCCAGACTATAATTGCTCGAAAAAGGACTCGTGTGACTCCGGCTTTACATATGTCTCTCAGCCCCACATCCCCCGTTTATACATTTCCGCAGCTTGTCCACTCCTGGCATAATTCCCCGGTATTTTCCGATGAGCAAGTTTGTTCTCGTCTTTGTCGTTGGTATTTGAAACTAGACTGGAAATAGATTAAGTTAGGTTTCTGAATTCTGGTAAAACGTAAATTTTGAAGTTGCCAGACCATAATTGCCCTAAACAGTTGCTCGAAATTGAGCTCGTGTGACACCGCCTTTAACTTCCACTATCTCATCTCTCCTCCTTCACTCCTTTCACCACTTTCCTTCCTCTTCTTTTATTTTATCGTCTCCTCATTTCTCCTATTGGTAAAATTCTAGCAATGGTTCCAAATTGATTTTAGCATTCATTTGTTTGTATTATCTAGTTTTCCTTCATATAATGTGTTCTTATATTAAGAATTGGTGCAACTTAGTGTTTTATTAGCCTAACCTAACCTAGTATAATTATAAAACGAAATGCCTCAGTTTATAATACCAGAAACCAATAAGTAAGGATATAAATAGATTAACGAAAATAATTGTAATACCCAAATCGAGTTGGCGCCACCGTTAGAATTATACCAGCTCTATTTTATCGTCTTCTCACTTTTCCTTTATTCATCTTTCCCCTTTTTCTCCCTCCATCCTCTCTTGCTTCCCTCGTCTCTCCCTCCATTCCCCTCCCCTACCCTTTTCTATCCTCTGTTCTTCCCCCTCCTATCACAAGGTATACAGTTTGCAACATGATCCCTGTTCAAACTTCACAGCTAGAACTCTAGTTGATACTTGGTTAAAGGAGAGATGGGTCGTCTTTCTGGTCCTCTTTCATCCTCATGTTTAGCCCCATTTGTTTTCAAATGTTATCACGTTCGGCTCATTAGTTTGACGATTTTAAGACGTTTCGCCCCATTTCTGTGTCAATATTGAGACATTTCGTGTAATTTAGGTGTCTATTTTTCATTGGTGAGCGAAAGCGAGCCTGTAATTTAAGAGGAACCGGCCTTTGGCCGAAAAAAATTATATCGTAAAATGTACAAATTTATCTGGAAGGAGGGTCTTGGAGGTGTCCTTTTAAAGCTTGATGGAGGTCTAGGGAGGAAACTAAACAAAAATATTACTATATGTAAATTAAAACATAAATACATCCATCCCCCCTACAGTAAGACATGTGTTGCACAAGTAAACACAGCCTGTATGCCAGTGTTGTATTATGGGTGAGTCTTCTGATGGAAACTAGGGAGATAATGTTGAAGTTGTATGTGTAAATACAGCGGAAGTAAACATTTGGCTCAGTAAAGCTCCATTTGCCCCCACCCCTCCCCCAGTCTCCCAACCTGTTCAACGCCACCTCCCCATCTCTTCTCACCACTCCCCAACCTCACACCTCCCCACCTGCTCACCAAACATCCTACCTGTTCACCCCACCTCCCCGCCGATCCTCAACCTCCCTACCATTCCCCAACCTCGCCCCAGTCCAACCTTCCCCCTCCCCACCATTTCAACAAACCTCCCAACCCCTCCCCCACCTCACCCCTCCACACCTCTTCACTCCTATTTCCCATCCCTTCACCCCACTTTCCCACCTCTTCACCCAACCTCCCCATCTCATTAATACACCTCCCCACCCCCGCACAACCTCCCCTTTGCCCACCACTTCACCTCACCCCTTCACCCCACCTGTTCACCCGTGCAACCAGACGAGGGGGCGCCACAACAAAGCCCCTCTGTAACACAGGGACATGAAAGGCAGAGATGGATGAATGGTCGGCAGGAGGGGATTGTGGGGATGTAGGGAGAGAGAGAGAGAGAGGAAGGGAGGTAAGGGAGGTTAATACGTAGGAGGGGGGGGGGGGAGGTAGCGGATAAAGAGAGGGGTAGGAGAGAAGGTTGGTAAGGGGGATGGAGGTAGAGGAGACGGAGGGGCACATGTGTGGGTGAAGGAGGGAGGTATAAAGGGGGAAGGGAGGTACCGGAGAAAAATTGGTAGTTAGGGGAGACAAATTTGGGTAGGGGGAAGGAGGAAGGATGGGTGGGAGGAAATGGGAAGGGTGTAGATAGGGAAGGTGGAAAGAGGGAGGGAGAGTGGGAGGGGGATGTGATTTACACGGATTTACGAGAGAGAGAGAAAGTACTGATTTAAATTTCACCCAATCTTTTATTCACTATGTAACTCTTTCCTTCCCTGCCAACCCCCTTGTTAAAATGGATGGGGTGGGCTGGGAATGAGAGAGGGAGGGAGGGAGAGAGGTGGGGTGGGAGTAGGAAGGGAAAAGAGAGAGTGGGGTAGAGGGATGGGGTGGGGGTGGAAATAAGGAGAGAAAGAGAGAGGGAGAGAATATTGGGGTGGGATGGAAGATGAGAGGAAGAGAAAGAATGAGAGAGAAGGAGAGGGGTGGAGTGGGATGGAAATAAGGAGAGAAAGAGAGGGGGGAGAGGGATTGGGTGGGGTGGGAGAAGGGAGGGAGAGAGGGTGGAGAGGAGTGGGGTGGGGAGGGGATGGAAGGAGCGAGAGAGGGAGGAAGAGGGTTGGGGTCGGATTGGAGGAGGAAGGGAAATAGAGATGGAGGGAGAGATAGAGGAAGGGAGAGAAGCAGGTCAATGTGAAATTGACGAGATGGGATGCACACACGCAAACCTATACATGGACACGTACACGAGTTGGTGTACAACAAAAAAAAAACACACACACACACAGAGAGAGAGAGAGAGAGAGAGGTCCAATCACCCTCTCACTTTTAAACAAACACACACTCGCATACACATACACACACACACACACACACACACACATACACATACAGCAGACACAATCGTTATATAAAATACACATACGAGAGTACAATAACACTGATACAAATACATACTGATACAAAATATAGTATATACGCTTGTGTTTATATATAAATATCTACGCCTACACACCTAAACACACAAACCTACATACCTCACAAGTCTACACACGCACGCTCACATGTACGCCCCCCCCCAAACACCCATGGCAAAATATCTTGTCACATTTTTGTGAATCGCAATTAAAATGTCCAATTACTATGAGTCTGTGTCGGCCTTCCGCTCCCTGACCACCACAATTAATTATACATATATATACAGGTATATATATATATATATATATATATATATATATATATATATATATATTGCCTGACGCCGTGATCCCCGAAGGGGTGGCCACGAACGAACCGCCTCCATGCACCTCTGTCCCCAGTCAGTCGACGCCCTTCCTCCCAACCAGCACCGCCTTCATCCATATACTTCCTCACTCCATCCTTCCACCTCTCTTTCGGTCTACCTCTCCCTCTGTCCTTCCACCTCGCTCTCGTACACCTTCTTAGTCATTCTCTCGCTTCCCATACGTTCCATATGGCCGAACCATCTCAAGGTGTTCCTTTTCACACTTTCCAGCCCATTTACCTCTACACCACATCTCCTTCTTACTTCCTCATTCGTCGTCTATCCCTCCATGTAACTCCGCATGCACTTCTCGAGTAACTCATTTCCACCCCTCTCACTCTTGGTCTGAGTCTCTTCTCAAACGTCCATGCTTCGCTTCCGTAAGTCAGTGTCGGGATTACCACACTGTCATGCAAGGACTTCTTCACTTCCATACTGACCACCCTATTTCTTGTTACTGCTTTCAGCGTTCCTACAACCCTCTTCCCCTGTTGTACCCTATCCCGCACTTCTTCATCCATAGTCCCATCTTTACTCAACACATTGCCCAGATACTTAAAAGAGCTGATGATCTTCATAGCCTGACCATTCCACTTCACCTCACACTCTGTGACTTCACCCCTTTCGAAGACCATAACCTTGCTCTTCCCCGCATTTACCTTCAAATTCCATTTTTCGCACACTGTTCCAAACTCATTTACCAGACCGTGCAACTCCCATTCATTATCGCTCATCAGAACTGTATCATTCGCAAACAGCAGTATAGGCAGCTTCCACTCATTTCCCTCCCTTTTCAGCGATACACCAACATCCACTGCTCTTCCTAGTATTTCTTTCATGACTCAATCCATATATACAGTAAACAACCACTGGGATATCACACGCCCCTGTTTCAACCCAACATTCAGTTCAAAGAACTCGCTCTGTTCATTCTCCACATGTACTGCCGCCTTTGCACTCTCATACATGCTCTTCACTGCTTTCAGCAACTTGCCATCTACTCCATATATTCTAAGTTCTCTCCACATACCTTCTCTAACCACTCTGTCATAGGCCTTCTCCAAGTCCATAAAGGCAACATACACCTTTTGTTGCTTCTCCAGATATTTCTCCACAACACAATTCAGGGTAAAAATCTGATCTACACATCCTCTTCCCTTCCTAATACCTCCCTGCTCGTCGCCTATCCATTTCTCCATTCCCACTCTCACTCTCTCAATCACTACCCTACTGTAAACCTTCCCTACTACGCTTAGAAGACATATTCCTCTGTGGTTACCACACACTCCTCTTTCCCCTTATATAGGGGGACTATTATGCCAGTCTTCCAGTCATCAGGTGCACTCCCCTTCTCCCATGCTAGTTTGCACATTTTCCATACTCATTCGTTCACTATCTCACCACCATACCTCAATATTTCCCCACATACTCCATCTGTTCCTGGTGCTTTCCCCAACTTCACTCTTTTCATGGCTTCCTACACTTTTGACCTCCTGATCCCCACCTCCTCCTCCAATACTTCTCTTCTTCTCCCTCCCATACCATATCCAACTATGTTTGCTGGCTCTTCATTCCTTACATTTAGCAACTCGTTGAAGTACTCCCTCCATCTTTCGACTCTCTCTTGCTTCTCGGCCAGCATTCTCCCATTCTTATCTTTCAGACCCTTACTGTTTCCCTTGCTACCTATATATATATATATATATATACATAATAAAATAACCAGATTACCGAAGACCCCCACAACAAATAAAAGGAAGACAAAGGAAGAAAGGGAAACTAAAACAAATAAACTCCAGAACCGAACCAAACAGAGAAAACGAAATAAGAGAGAAGAAGAAGTAACTAAAACAGAAACAATAACATCAAAGGCGGGAACTGCAAAGAACAAAATCAACATGATGCCAAGGATACCAAAATTGCCCCACATCACCAACAGAGGAGACGTATCGTAAGTAAGCACACCAGACCAGACCTGCACACGGAGAGGAAAAACACATTTCCAGCACCGAAAGACATCAAACAAGTAATACCACGTGTACGGGATAACCACCAAAACAAAACCTACGCATCTAGCCAAACAACCAAATCCCATACACCATCTATTAACACCAAATGAGACGCCAGAATTGCCACCATCACACTGAAGATACCAGTAACACCAGGCAAGACCATCATCAAAACATAACACCACGAAGCTCCCAGAAAGAAGATAGTGTTCAGTCAGAGACAAAAGGACCAATTAGGAGAGGACATATACGCCCCTCTTCCACCCAGAAGCCAACTCACCTGCCCGCAAACTTCTAAGGGGTCCTCCTAATCCCCCTGGATATGTCCCCCCCCCCCCCCCTGGACTTATGACCTTTTGACCCCCGCACACCTGCCCTGGGCCATCTCAGCTGAAGTCGTCACTACTCCGACGAAACCTAAACAAGGCAAGCAATTCTAGAGCTAGGTAAACTGACATATCAGCAATCTAGCCCTAAAATTACCCTACCATTCAAAGAGAGAATTGAAGCCATGGTGGATATCTTTCAAGGTCTGAGGAGTTCTTTTCCCTATTGAGGAATTATTGTTGTCACATACCATATGGTATAGGGAATAATAATAAGATCCCAAATAGTCTGCACTTTTAGTATTAGAAGTGCAAACTCGCGGACATGTCCCCACCTTACTTCTCTTACTAAATCCGCACTCTAAAAACAATAGAAAGATACTTGCCATGGTAAGGTCATTCGACTAGTTTAGGGCTTTGCGAGATACCGTTGATACCGGCGCTTGGCATATAAAAGTCCTTAGTGCAACTGTCCGACGCCATGGTAGCGGACACTTGCAATTAAAAGATTTCAACGCCGCCTCTGAGTTCTTCGAACTTCTTATAACGGTCAGTGGCAGATTGAGTGAAATCAGTAAGGTCATGATCTTACTATCTCCTCGCGTTAGCCCGATACGTTGTCACTGTGTCATGACACTAGAGACATCATATTAAAGACCCCAAGTGAAGAGTACCGAAACGGAACTTCATCAACAATTCGCATAATGATCAGGATAGACAAGTAGCTCTAGCCCCAGGGCATGTCTTAGCTAAATTACTCGCGTTAGTCCGATGAAAATACCCAATGTCATGACATCAAGGAACTATCATTTAAGATCCAAAACCAGCTAATCCATCAGTATCCCAAACTACTCATCCACACGGCAGGCCCACCTGAACGGCCCAACGGAGAACTAGAAGACCAAGCAGCTGTCATCACATCTCATCACCTACTTCAACTTCAAAGTGTTGATTAGGATTAAATTTTGAAAACTCACACAAATGATACACCAGTGAAAGAAGGTGATATTAGCTAGAAACGACATACTCTGCCTAAATAACACCAATGCGAAGGTGTCAAAATAAGTAAGAGTCCATCAATATTTTCCTTCGATACATACAATCCAGTGTATCATTAACATATAGATTGAGTCCCACTTTTTTTACTCTGATATTAATACGGGTTCTTATGAGAGTTCCTGATTACATTTGTGACGTTAACCACTCTGTTAGAACCGCATGGCTTGTCCTACAGTGACTCGCTAGGCTCGCCAGGGCAGTGGATGTGGCTACAGTTGATGCATTGTTGTGTGCATTATTTCATATGAAAACTTGTGTCATGGGCAGTCCAGAAAGGCTCTTTGTTTTCACGCATGTCAAGGCTTTATATATTTAATTGCAAAGTATATGTTTTATCATTAAGTAGTAATGATAGGATTTGAGAGAGAGAGAGAGAGAGAGAGTAGAACAGAGTGTGGGGAGGCGCGCAGTGTTTTGCTATACTCGATGACGTCATAGCTGGCTGGCCTCGTGGGGATTCGTTGGAGGAGTTTTTACCATGCTTGGTGACGTCATGTTTAGCTAGCTTCTTTAGCATTGGCTAGAGGACTTGTTACCGCTTTCCCACGCGGTTCGAACTAGTGCTAGTATATATATACTGCTCCCTGGCCACTCTCTCCCTCAGATCTGGTTTCTAGAATGCATCCCTCTTATCCCTTTGATACCTTTCCCCCCCGTCTGCACCTGAGAACCTTTTCCTCTGCCTATCTCTCTCATTTTCCATATCTTTCACCACCTTTTATTAATATTATACCCCCTCTGGTTAACTCTGCAAAATCAGCTTCATGCTGGCCAGTTGTATTGTGTGTTAAGGTCTGATATAACCCATGTATGTTAGTTGTTAAGATAAGTTGATCACGAAGCATTGGTTGGCATTCATATTGTTCAGTACTGCTTCCTATGATTATTAGTGTTCTGCTGGATTAGATAATGCTAGACTAGGAGTCTGATACTATAAGGTATTGTTTCCAATGGGTGCTGGCTTTAGTTAAAAGCTGCACGACATACCTGAGAACTGGAGTTGATTTTTTGCCTATACCATTCTGCACTGTTCTAGGCTCGGTTGCTTGTCTTTGAGGTACGCCAGGAGAACGCTTAATACTTCGGTATTAAGGTTTCTCAAGAGAGCTACCCTTCCCTATAACGTAATATTTGACGCACAGACTTGAGATTTGCACTAGGCTATGCGGCATGCCATGCGCACCAGTATCTCGTATCATTGACTCTAGCTAGACTTTATCAGTCACAGTAGACATTAAGTATATTAAACCAATTACTCTTTTTATGCATACCCGTTTATGATTACACAAACATTTCGCAGCCTAGTTTGATGTATTGAGACACAAACGACTTAGGCTCTTTTTGTTGATAGGACTACTGCATTGTCGTGGCGATTATTATTATTGTTGTCGTGTTTAGGATATACTTGGATCCGACTGCATTATATCTCCTGCCTTTTTGTGTGCATAGCCTGCACGAGCATTGTTCCGCTGCCTGCCTTTTTGGGTTCCATTTCCGATTCGAGCATCTTGATAGCATCTAACATTTAAAGAAGATTCCTTGTTGGTGTTGAAGGACTTTAGTGCACTTTCTTTCATGCAGGAGTGCCTGACATTTATTGATTAAAGTAACGTAAGCTGTAACTTCTCGTACCACCTTACTTTGCATACCATAACCAAGCACCTTCGGTTATAGGTAGTAATAGGCTGTTTTCACATAACATTAAGCCTAGAGTAGACGCACATTTATTGAGAGTTTAATAACCTATTATTGCATATAGAACTCTGGAGAGTATTTGTGTTCTTTGTTCACTGGGAATATACATCAGAGGTTGGATCTAGCGCTTTCCGTTGTAGCATTTATGCCATTACTAGTCCAATGAATAAGAACCCTGATATATTTAAACCTCAGTCGTAACACATTGTATGAATAACATCAAGAGAGATACAGCTCGTATATTCCTAGTCTCATTTCGGATCCTCGCCGTGCTTGGCATATTTATGTTTTGTTAACCATTTATCCATGTATAACCATTAGTATTGTTAACCTTAGGAGTGTATAAATAAAGACTGTTTCATCAATGTACTCCGTGTTATATGTACCCTTTATTTCTTCTATCCATGTGTTGTGTGATTTTGACTTCTCCAGTTAAGTAGAACCTACCAAATCCAATCTCAAAACCTGGTAAAAACCTGGTATAACATATATATACACAACATAGAGCTAAGGGGGGATGGGCGTATATTGCTAATTTATTTATATTTTTTCCTTTTTTAACACTCCACGAGCGGCTAGGTTAATAACTTCTACTACCTGCCCAGCGGGCATATTTACCCTAAATGAGCGTCATTCCATGCTCTTTTTCATGCATAAAGAAGAGCCAGAGCGTAATACAATTATGTATCCGTGAAAGGGCGTTAATTGAGCTTTCCAATGACACCTGAACCATCCTTCTACGATCACGGGTTGTCTTGCAACGATCGTGCAACACGAAGGAAAAATCCCTAAAATACGGTAATTTCCTGACATATTTCCCTGTCTAGGGAGGCAGTGGGTGTGGATGTGTGTGGAGGTGGGGCCAGTCGCGGCGCGGGAGCCGTGCCGAACGGTCAGAGCCAACCTACGCTCCTCCCACCGCTCGGACTCTCTCTCAGAGCCAAGTATGTGCTCGACATCGCATACGACTTAAGGCAGGCCCCGGTCTTTAGGTAGGTGTTCTCTTGACCGCCTTAAGTCGGGCCCCGCCAAAGAGGGGTTAAGTGTCCTTCCTAGACCTCCATCAAGCTTTAACAAAACAAATAAACCCGAGACCCTCCTTTCAGATAAATTTGTACATTTTTTGATAGAAAATGTGCCGGCCAAAGGCCGGTTTCTCTTAAATTCCAGGCTCGCTATCGATCGCCAGGAAAAATTTGACACCTAAAAGACATGACAATTCTTAATATTGATAACAAAATAGGTCGAAAAGTCATAAAATCGCCAAACTAATGGGCCGAACGTCATAAAATCTGAAAACTATTGGGTCTAATCATGAGGGAGAAGGGGGTCTAGAAAAACTACCCATCTTTCCTTAAAATAAATAATAATGGAAACAAATATATATATACAGTATATTTATAAATAAATATATATATATATATATATATATATATATATAAATATATATATATATAATAATATATATATATATATATACCGGTATATATACAAACTGGTGAGGTTAATTCCCGTGGGTGTTTTATTTGAAGTGTAATATAAATGAGTGATGTGACCAGGCTTAGGGGAGCTGTGGGTGTGTACTGTGTGTGTGTGGCTCCTTCGTATATGTGTGTCTGAATGTCTGTGAATGTGTGTGTGTGTGTGTGTGTGAGAGAGAGAGAGAGAGAGAGAGAGAGAGAGAGATTTTGTGTGTTTCTGGATATATTATTTTTCAATTGTGCTTCTGTGTGTTCAGCCTTGTGTGTGTGTGTAGCAGTGTTAGTGATTTTGTTCTGTGTCTTACTATATATTTTTTTTTTTTTATTTAAGCTGCACATGTGTATGTGTGTCTTTGTGTTCTGTATGTCTATGCTTTAACTCGTTGAGTATCATGATGCGTTTTGACAGTTTATTCTGGCTATTATTAGACGATTTTATAGAGCTTATGAAGAATCTTTGGGAATTAAAAGGGTAAAGACTATCTCTATTAACCGCCTGACTTCCATATACCCTACCCAATTTGAATAATATCGTCTAATAATAGCCAAAGAACAGAAAATAAATGCGTAATTCATACCTTGAAAGGGTTAATTTTCAGGAGTGTGCGAATACCAAGTATGTTCCTGAAGTATATCTTCGATGTAGATATAATGATGTTAAATACTGTTGCCTACTGTGCATATTTTAATTTATTTTTGCATAACTTTTGTATTAACCCTTTGAAGATTATGGCACAGTTTGACATTGTATTCTGGTTATCATTAGACGATTTCATACAGTTTAGGAAGGATCTTGGGGAATGATAAGCGTAAAGTCTAGCTCAATTAACCCTCTGACTTCGATACATCCTTCCTAATTTGAATATCATCGTCTACTGTAGTAATAGCCGAAAAAACAGAAATATAATTGGGTAATCGGATCTAGTAACGGTGAATTGTAAAGAAATGAACGATTGCAAGTGACAATTGTATTTTAGAGTTAAGATAATTATTTAACAGGGGTGACCTGCTTTTTTTCTCTTTCTCTAGCTTGTATCCATTCGGCCCCATTCAGCCTACTGTTTTAAGACGTTTATCCCCATCCAGGTGTCAATTTTTTACTGGTGAGCGGTAGCGAGCCAGCATATTTTAAAAATTATTTTGACATCAGGCTAAATTTGTACATTTTTCGATAGACAAATGTCTCCGGCGAAGCCGGATTTCTTCATATAATGCTGGCTCGCTATCGCTCGCCAAGAAAAACCGACACCTAGATGGGGATACACGTCTTAGAATAGTTGGCTGAATGGGGCCGAATGGATACAAGCCAGAGAAAGCGAGAAAAGGAGAGAAATAACAAAAAGCAGGTCACCCCCCTTAACTATAGTCAGTTCTTTCTTAGGTAGCGTTAAACTGCCCTTTTGATTACTATGCCACAACCAAGTTATTATTTGTGTTGGCAACATTTTTTATTGATTTAATTAATTATTAAATCAACTGCAAAAGGATTATAATATGTGCCTGGTAAACATGAATGAATAGCATAAATTAACAAATACATAAACAGGCTATATAGATACAAACAATACCCCTTCACTCCTTCAGTACTAATGACGTATTTTTGTTCTCATTTCAGCTTCATTTAGCCGATCTTATGACGCTTAGGAAGAATAGTTAGCAGCTATAAGGGTTAATAGTTAGCAGCTATAAGGGTTAATAGTTAGCAGCTATAAGGGTTAATAGTTAGCAGCTATAAGGGTTAATAGTTAGCAGCTATAAGGGTTAATAGTTAGCAGCTAATAAGGGTTAATAGTTAGCAGCTATAAGGGTTAATAGTTAGCAGCTATAAGGGTTAATAGTTAGCAGCTATAAGGGTTAATAGTTAGCAGCTATAAGGGTTAATAGTTAGCAGCTATAAGGGTTAATAGTTAGCAGCTATAAGGGTTAATAGTTAGCAGCTATAAGGGTTAATAGTTAGCAGCTATAAGGGTTAATAGTTAGCAGCTATAAGGGTTAATAGTTAGCAGCTATAAGGGTTAATAGTTAGCAGCTATAAGGGTTAATAGTTAGCAGCTATAAGGGTTAATAGTTAGCAGCTATAAGGGTTAATAGTTAGCAGCTATAAGGGTTAATAGTTAGCAGCTATAAGGGTTAATAGTTAGCAGCTATAAGGGTTAATAGTTAGCAGCTATAAGGGTTAATAGTTAGCAGCTATAAGGGTTAATAGTTAGCAGCTATAAGGGTTAATAGTTAGCAGCTATAAGGGTTAATAGTTAGCAGCTATAAGGGTTAATCGAGATAGTCTGCAGCCTTTTAATTGGTAGACGCCCTTCTTAAGCTGAATTAAGTCGGTCTAATAGTTGGCAGAGAAAAATGTAAAGAACGTCACCGGTACTGAAGGGGTTAAGGGGGCCCATCTCGTGTTTTGTTTGTCTCCCTCTCTCTCTGGGTTGTATCCATTCGTTCCCATTCAGCCTACTGTTTTAAGACGTTTATCCCCATCCAAGTGTCCAAGATGTTTGTCCTGGCGAGCGGAAGCGAGCCAGCATATCGAGAAAAAAAATGACGGCAGGCTGAATTTATACATTTTTCGATAGAAAAATGTCTCCGGCAAAGCCAGATTTCTCCATACAATGCTGGCTCGCTATCGCTCGCCAGGAAGAAATCGACACCTGGATGGGGATAAACGTTTTAAACAGTAAGCTGAATGGGACCGAATGGATACTAGCTAGAGCAAGAGAGAAAAGGAGATAAAAAACAAACAGGGGACCCCTCTTAATAGCCAATGTATACTGTAGAATCCCAACTAGACCTGCTACTGAACATGCCCAGGGGTATTAAGGGGGGTCACCTTATTTTTTTTCTCTTTCTCTCCCTTTCTCTTTCTCTAGCTTGTATCCATTCGGACCCATTCAGCCAACTGTTATAAGACGTTTATCCCTATCCAGGTGTCGATTTCTTCCTTGCGAGCGAAAGCGAGCCAGTTTTGTATAGAGAAATCCGGCTTCGCCGGAGACATTTTTCTATAATTTGTGTTTATAATTTTACCTTGCTGTCAAAAAACAAAAACAAAAAAAACAAAAATATATATATATATATTGTATATACTGTATATATATACTGTATATACAGTATACTGGCTCGCTGCCGCTTGCCAAGAAAATATTGACACCTGGGTGGGGGTAAAAGTAAAACAGTAGGCTGAATGGGGCCGAATGGATACAAGCCAATGAGAGAGGGAGATAAAAAGAATGACAGCGAGGTAGGCCCCCTTAATGAACACGTTTTTGTTGGCTTACTTTAACCCCTTCTGTCCCGGTGACGTCTTTTTAATTTAATTCTAGCTATATAATGATGATTTTGTGCATTTTAAGAAGGAATTGTGGTAGTAAAAAAGGTTAATTAACATTTGTTTTCATAAACCAACTTTACTTCTAAACTCAGCTAATGAAATTAGCAAATACATGTGGCACTCCAAGGACTCGAACCTAGGATACTCACACCGAAATTCCGAGAATTTCTGCATTACGCTATCAAGACAGTGAGATAGTTCGAAGGCTCTTAATTGCTGGAGGCGCTTTTGAAAGTGAATAATATCGTCTAATAGTAGCCAGAATAAAGTTAAAAGGACGGCACCGGTACTGAACATGTTTTTGTTAGCTTACATTAGGAGACTTGAAACGGTCTGGTGGAAATATTCCTCGTGTTATCTTCTCTACACTGCCTATTTTTTTAGTCTCTTTAAGCTCCACCTGTTGTCTTTTTTACTCTTTTAGTCTACATTTTGTTTACTGTTTTCTATTGTTTTTATAGTCTCGTTTACCTACACCTGTTGCCTTTTTTAGTTTCTTTAATCAACACCTGTTGTCTTTGTTATCGACTGTTGGAATTCCACAATTTAGTAGCCAGTGTCATAAGTGTTTTGCCTCTCATTGTTTTTGTCGTATCGCAGACATACGCCCACTTTCTACACTTGTTGTTCTTTAAATGGCTAATTTTTTCATCAAACAATTAATTGATATCATCTTCATCTTATTAAGTTCTAAATACATCTATGTTCACACTTTCTACCACTTTGTTTTCTTCTGAATCTAGTTTGTGTTTACACATTTATTACAACTCTTTTCATAACTTCGAACATAGAGTTCCTCTCCTAATTTCTATAATTATTCGTTTTCTATATTTGATCCGCCACTATTATTGTTTTTGTCAATGTCCTTTTCAGTAATCCTTATCTTTACTAATATTCTCCTTACACTAGGTTAGTTTTATGGCGGATTTTTAGAGGCAATTTGAGTGTCAACATTATTCTGGCAAAATTTCAAAACTATTTATCACTGTTATCGACAGCTAGTCTAAAAGTAAAATATATCAGACGAAAAAACCTTACACAAACATTGGTTCAGATGCTTTCAGATGCGAGTTACCTCAAAAAGTTGCCAGGGAAAATGGTAGTGTGACTCTGCCTCAAGTTGTAGCCAGATCAAGAGCCTAATCTTAATGAAGGGGTAAAACCGTGTGTAATGTAAGAGTGGGCCCTTCATGTTGTGACAGGAAGAAAGTGGCTGAGGGGTTGAGTGAGGACCAGGGGGCCTGTAAATGAAACTTCTTCTTTTTCCACACCGAGTTTCCATTTCTCTCCACACTCCCTAAACCTGGTACCACACGAAATTAATGAAAGCATGTGATCCTTTCGGGATTCGAACCTGACGAAATTGACGATAAATGATCACCTGTGATACCCCTTGTATTTGCTGTGTGGCGCGAGTAATGTCACAGTAAATTTATGAAGGTAACTTGAATCTACGCATACATGATTGGTAAGATTAAGATAGTTATAGATGAAAAGGAGTCTCTCTCTCTCTCTCTCTCTCTCTCTGATAAAGATTGGATTAATGTGAATTAATCAGTAGGCATGTGTAATTGCCCTTTCAAACTAATTTTGTCTATACTCTATAAAAACTTTCCTTGTGGGCATTTTCCTGACCCATAAGGTTTCACTTCATCCTATTTATCGGTACGGCTTTTTAGCCGGAGGGGGAGGGAGCGGAGAGAGCCTTCTACTTTTCTGTTATATTCTTTTACTATAACCTCTCCCTGTATAGTAGTATTAAGACCGGACCAGCTAGTAGGGACCGCAAGGTCTGTATGGTCTGAGTATCTGTAACTCTGTGTAACTCTCTCTCTTCTCGACTTGCCCATGTCAGGTTCAGACTAATCTTTGCTTGACATTCCCAGACGCAGAGAGAGAGAGAGAGAGAGAGAGAGAGAGAGAGAGAGAGAGAGAGAGAGAGAGGGGGGGGGGGGGAGGGCGAGAGCGAGAGCGAGAGCGAGAGCGAGAGCGAGGGCGGGGGGAGGGGGGGCAGGGATAAGTCATAGATTAAGAAAGTTATGTAGGATACAACAACAAATAATAATAATACAAATAAAAAATACAAGCTCTAGAGATTAGCAAACGGATGGTACATATTTTATTAAGTAAAAACAAAACCATATAACGAATTATTAAAGCAACAACAAATACGGTAAATTATATATCACATAATTATATATAAATGTAATCCAAATTAGAAGCACTACACACAAGCTTCTTGTGGTGACCACCAGTCGGAAAATTATCGCATTGTCGAAGGACCCTAGGACAGGTGGTAATTTACTTGGCAACTCAACAATATAATCAGCTTCGTTTAAAAGACATTCCATTCACTAATGTTATTTTTTTGGTAGTAACATATCTATTTGTGCACACACAATTAATATAAATTATGTATCAACTATAACCCTATAATCATTGCACATGGCGAACAAAATAACTTTATGAGAATCCACAAATTGCTTGCAAAGTGTGAATGTTAACTTGTTAAGCACCAAATCCTTATAGAAATAGTATATATAATAAACACATGTTATAGTAGAATTATTTACACTGGAATAAGCTACTGTCAGTAAGTTTAACTATTGTTGAAACTCACTGAAAATAAAGACGCGCATATAGATCAGAATATGGCAGGACCTCCTAACTCATCACTGCCCGACGTACGATATACCTCTCCCTCACCCTTCTCCCGCCAAACAAACTCTCACACGCGAACAACCCACTGTCATTTTTGTTTCCAAAAACTATATTGACAGCTTACTAAATTTTCCAGAACTTCTGTTGATTTCTTTAAAAACTTATCATATTATGATAATACATAGCATCAATTAATAGAGCATACTTATATGAAAATATAATCATGCTTCTCGTGATATAGTAATAAAGAGTAAAGGAATGGTGAAATCCGAGAACGGCGAGAAGACCTGTTTAGGTATAGAGGTTGTCGTAAGTAGCGATAGTAAAATAGATAAGGCCGAGACCTTGCCCAACACCAATAATTGGTAAAGCCTATCTTATTTTATGGACTATTATAATATTCTACTCTACGTGAGGTTTAAACATTATATATGTCAAACACTTCTAAGAAACTTACATTGGATACATTATTTACTTCATAAACCTCTGAATAAAGGAACTGAAACGATAACATATTTTGTACAGAGGTTTGAGACATTCAGAGAAATCCTGTTTTATATTTACAAAGGGCAAATATTCCACAAATTTAACAAACGAAAACTGCTTAAAAAATCATACTCATGGCTGCTAATAGTATATATATATAACGCATAATTTAATCTTGGTATACTTCTTTTTGTCCTAAAATATATTCTGGTTAGTCCCCAAAGCGACCATTCTCCATCTGGTGGTCACCCCAAGAAGCTTGTGTTTGGAGCGTCTAATTAGACACCAATACTTGAATGAATGGGGAACTGATGTAATATAATGCTAATCCCAGATCATGCTAAATGCACTTAATAGGTATCAAGTGAGATTAAGGATGGATGGGCGTATTTATTTCCTCATTTATGATAGCGCAGTTGGAATTGTGTACATGCTTAGATTGATATGCAGGATTCGAAACTGCATAATAAATCGTAGGCTTGTCCACCATTCTTTAACTGTCTTCGTAGCGCAATGGATAAATGCACTGAATTTCGGTGTGAGCATCCTAGGTTCGAATCCCTGGACTGCCACATGTATTTGTTGATTTCATTAATTGAGTTTAGAAGTAAAGTCGGTTGGTGGAGGGAACATAACAATTCATTCAGGTTAAGGGGTAGTTTATAGAGAGGCCTTCCTTAGGGTTAAGGCCCCATTAATTACTCCTTCCATCCATCTATCCATTGGAATTGTGTACATGCTTAGATTGATATGCAGGATTCGAAACTCCATAATAAATCGTAGGCTTGTCCACCATTCTTTAACTGTCTTAGTAGCGCAATGGATAAATACACTGAATTTAGGTGTGAGCATCCTAGGTTCGAATCCCTGGACTGCCACATGTATTTGTTGATTTTATTAATTGAGTTTAGAAGTAGAGTCGGTTGGTGGAGGGAACATAATAATTATATATGTATCTTTATATCATATTGTTTGTTTCCTCCCTAGACCTCAATTATACTTAAAAAAAAAAAAAAAAACCCAAGACCCTCCTTCAAGATTAAATGTGTAAATTTTTCGATAGAAAAATGTACCGGCCGAAGGCCGGTTTTTCTTAAATTCCAGGCTCGCTATCACTCGCCGGGAAAATATCGACACCTAAATGACACAACAAGTCTTAATATTGACAAACAAATTGGATGAAACGTCATAAAATCAGAAAACAAATGAGGCTAAACATGAGGAAGAAGGGGGGCAGAAAAATGACCCTCTCCCCTTAACCCTTTATATACCGGTGACGTCTATTTAATTCAATTTTGCGTATAATTAGACAATTTTGTGCAGTTTAAAGAGGATCTGTTCTTAAATATGGTTAAGTGAGATAGTTCGAAGCCTCTTAATTTCTGGAGGTAATTTTCAAACTAACTAAAATCGTCTAATATGAGCAAGAATATAATTAAAAAGACGTAACCGGTACAAAAGGGGTTAAGTGAGATTAAATGTCTAGCCCAGTGGGTGTTCTATTACTTCAACACTTAGTAATGGCGGAAGTTATTAAGTGAAAGGGTTATTTGGTTAATGGTTTCGCCTTGAGGGTACAGTATTTAAGTAGTTATATATATAATAATTTCTTTATTTATCTATGTATGTAGGTATTTATATATAACTGTCTTGATAGTATAATGATTAAGTGCGCGGAATTTCGGTGTGAGTATCCTTGTTCGTATCCATGGGGTACCACATGTATTCATTAGTTTCATTGATTTCATTAATTGGGTTTATTTGTGAGGTAATTGGTGGGTTGGTGACAATATAAATTTACCTAAGTATTTATATACTTATTTATGTATATACAGTATGGAGGCCTATGTATGAATTTATCTACATATTTATATTAAGTGTATCTCACAAATATTTATGTATACCTGTATATACTGTATATGTATTTATTGTTTCCGTCCGCAGTCAGTTGACAGAAGGGGAAACAGGGGAACAGAAGCCAAGGGTAAGGAAAACCAACTCAAATTCTCTACATACTTGTAACTTGTCTGTTTCTGTCCTTCTCTCTACGTCTCTGTGACTCTCTCTCTCTATATCTATTATCTCTGTGTCTCTCCCTCATATTTAATGGTATATATATTATATTTATATACATATACGGCATACTGTATATATATATATATATATATATATATATATATATATATATATATATATATATATATATATAATGTGTACATTAATCTATATAGTGTACTCTACGTTCATTGCTTTTATCTAACTACAACAACAATACCAATCCACTCAAGATCACCCACACCGCTGCCCTTATCCTCAATCCAATCATCGCAAACCTATCCACCATACCACCACTAAATTGAATAACTTAACCTCTACATCATTATCACCACCACCAGCACCACCCCCACCTCTACTACAATCACCAGCACCACCCCCACCTCTACTACAATCACCAGCACCACCCCCACCTCTACTACAATCACCAGCACCACCACCACCTCTACTACAATCACCAGCACCACCACCACCCCCACTACAATCACCAGCACCACCACCACCTCTACTACAATCACCAGCACCACCCCCACCTCTACTACAATCACCAGCACCACCCCCACCTCTACTACAATCACCAGCACCACCCCCACCTCTACTACAATCACCAGCACCACCACCACCTCTACTACAATCACCAGCACCACCCTCACCTCTACTACAATCACCAGCACCACCCCCACCTCTACTCCAATCACCAGCACCACCCCCACCTCTACTACAATCACCAGCACCACCCCCACCTCTACTACAATCACCAGCACCACCACCACCTCTACTACAATCACCAGCACCACCCCCACCTCTACTACAATCACCAGCACCACCACCACCTCTACTACAATCACCAGCACCACCCCCACCTCTACTACAATCACCAGCACCACCACCACCTCTACTACAATCACCAGCACCAACCCCACCTCTACTACAATCACCAGCACCACCCCCACCTCTACTACAATCACCAGTACCACCCCCACCTCTACTACAATCACCAGCACCACCCCCACCTCTACTACAATCACCAGCACCACCCCCACCTCTACTACAATCACCAGCACCACCACCACCCCCACTACAATCACCAGCACCACCCCCACCCCTACTACAAACACCACCACCACCCCCACCTCTACTACAATCACCAGCACCACCACCACCTCTACTACAATCACCAGCACCACCACCACCCCCACTACAATCACCACCACCACCCCCACCCCACTACAATCACCAGCACCACCCCACCTCTACTACAATCACCAGCACCACCCCCACCTCTACTACAATCACCAGCACCACCACCACCCCCACTACAATCACCAGCACCACCACCACCCCCACTACAATCACCAGCACCACCCCCACCTCTACTACAATCACCAGCACCACCCCCCCCCCTACCACAATCACCACCACCACCCCCACCTCTACTACAATCACCAGCACCACCCCCACCTCTACTACAATCACCAGCACCACC
>CM064508.1:30440776-30490753 GCA_032716605.1 Paralithodes platypus
CTTGAAAGTGAGTCTAGGGGGTGATTTTCTTAGCTAAATGGAAGTCTAGCGAAGAAACTAAACAATCTATTGATAAATAAATATATAGACCAAAAACCAAGTACTATCCCCTTAAGAGAAATGCCAAAATTATTGTCTTATTATTAACTATTATACTATTATATTTGTCTTGGGTAGTAATAGCAATTTAGAATGTCTTAGATGGTTAGTTTTGTCTGGCCCCCCGACTCCCTCATATTTAGCCCCATTAGTTTTCAGGTTTTAAGACATTCGGCCCATTAGTTTGGCAAGTTTAAGACCTTTCACCCTATTTCTTTGTCAATATTTAGATCTTTCCTGTCATTTAGGTGTCGATTTTTTCCTGGCAAGCGAGAGCGAGCCGGGAGGAAATCTCTAGAACTCCAAAAAAAAAAAAAAAAGTGATCGATGCTGAATTATTTATTATTATAATTCTATTTTCTAAATAGACTTCTCTTTTAAGCTTGATAGATTTCAAGGGAGGAAACTAAAACATAAAAACCTTAAATATTAAAAGTTGATCTCAAAACATTCATAAATAGCATAAGAATACGTGAGCGGCTCTGTAGACTCGTCACCATTACTGAACTTTTACCTCCTTATGAGAAAAGTCTTGGTGATGACGGGTCGGAGATAATAATATTTGGTGGCTCACATCTTTAGGAACGCAAAACTAGAGTGGTGTCACGTTCTAAGGCTATGACTCTTTCTCTCTCTCTCTCTCTCTCTCTCTCTCTCTCTCTCTCGTTGATAACTTGACGTACGTTTCTGAGACATAAATATTTCGCTTTTTCACATTTTTAGGAACGCCAAACTAGGAGGTATCACGTTTAGAGGTTGTGATACACTCTCTCACACACACACACACACACACACACACACACACACACACACAACACACACACACACACACACACACACACACACACACACACACACACACACACACACACACACACACACACACACACACAAACACACACACACACACACTCACGCACAGCCCGTAGCCTAGTAGGTAGAGCTCTCGTCTCACACACGAGGGGTCGGGGGTTCAATCCCCGGCCGGGCGGAGACAAATTGGGCTTGTCTCCTTTCATGTGTTAGCCTCAGTTCACCTAGCTGTAAATAGGTACCTGGAATAAGTGGACGACGTTGTGACGTCCTATCTGGGGTTGGCAAAAAATGGTACAAGGCGAGATGGGTATCATATGGTTCACCTAAGCTGATGGCTACCTAAGCCTTCGGGCGAGACGGTACCGTCTATAGTGAGAATGGTACCATACAGATCCACCCTAAGCCTTCGTTTCCGATGTCGCCAATTGGCTAAATACAGACTACACACACATCCACAGCCATTCCAACAGTACATAAAACACTTAACATGCATTTCACGCAATACATTCCAGTTAAGGAGGCGCGATAATAATGAGCTTAGCTCGCATTGCGTGGATTCCCCTTGACGAACAAGTAACTGAGTAACTGAGTAACTGAGTAACATAGGGAGGTCACCTGTTTTTTTTTTCTCTTTCTTTCCTTTTCTCTCTTCCTCTGGCTTGTATCCCTTCGGCCCCATTCAGCCAACTGTTTTAAGACGTTTATCCCCATCCAGGTGTCGATGTCTTCCTGGTGAACGATAGCGAGCCAGCACTGTATGGAGAAATCCGGCTATGCCAGAGAAATTTTTCCATCGAAAAATGTACAAAATTAGCTTGCTGTCAAAACAAAAATATATATATGCTGGCTCGCTACCGCTCGCCAGGAAAATATTGACACCTGGATTGGGGTAAACGTCTTAAAACAGTACGCTGAATGGGGCCGAATGGATATATGCCAGAGAGAGAGGGAGAGAAAGAAAAAAATGCGAGGGGGGCCCCCTTGAAGCCGACCTGTTTTCATCACAGCCTATCACCGTGCGTAATCTCTTCCCTCTACTTCCCCCTTCCTTTCCATCCTTCCTCTCTCTCTCTCTCTCTCTCTCTCTCTCTCTCTCTCTCTCTCTCTCTCTCTCTCTCTCTCTCTCTCTCTCTCTCTCTCTCTCTCTCTCTCTCCTCCAACCTTCCGCTATCAAAGGCCTTGTAGTTGATGCACAGTTGCCCACATAAATTCTCACTCTCTTTGTGTTTGTATTTATGGACCTATAAAGAGCATGAAGTACCAACAAGAATAGTTTGCTATAAATACTGTAATTGATCATATAAATAACTGGTGAAAAACTAACTACACCCCTAATTGATTAATGCGCTTTTTTGTTTTCCTTTCATAAAATCCCGGAGTGGGTATGAATTCATGTGGGCAAGTGTACAGTCAAGAACATCCATTTGAATCAGTATGGAACGTAAATGAGACAATACTATACTTTATTATACCCCAGATGCTTCAGAACGAGGCATTAATAGTTCAAAGACTCAATTTAATGGTACCTTATACTGTATATTTAATGGTACCTTATACTGTATATTTTCACAACTGTCCATCAAATCTTCTAATGATAACAAGAATAGCATGATAGATATTCAAAGGGTTAGTTTTTTGGACCCTTTTCCCTCAGAGGTAGCCCTCTAATTTTGATATTTTAAGACGTTCGCCCAATTATTTGGGTGATTTTAAAAACTTTCGCCCCATTTATGTGCCAATATTAAGACCTTTTGTGCCATTTAAGTGTCAATTTGTTCAAGGCGAGCGATAGCAAACCTGTAAACTGGTAAACTTCGTGGTGCGATGCATAAGGTGTTGATTTTCGGTGTGAGCATCCTGGATTCGAATCCACGGACTGCCACATGTGTTTGTAAATTTCATTAATCGATTTTAGGAGTATAGTTGGTTGTTGGAAGGAACATAATAATTTAAGAGGAATCGGGCTTTGGCGTAGACATTTTTCTACCGAACAAATTACACGTTTATCTCGAAGGGTGGTCTTGGGTGTGTTTCCAAGCTTGATGGAGGTCTAAGGAGAAAACTACAAAAACAAATAATAATATAAATAATATAAATAGTAATAATCCTAATCCTAATAATAATCATAATAATAATCATTATCGTAATCATAATCATAATCATAATAATAATCCTAATAATAATCATAATAATAATAATAATCATAATAATAATCCTAATAATAATCATAATCATAATCATAATAATAATCCTAATAATAATCCTAATAATAATCATAATCATAATAATAATCCTAATAATAATCATAATAATAATAATCATAATCCTAATAATAATCATAATAATAATCATAATAATAATCATAATCATAATCATAATCATAATCATAATCATAAATATAATACCTGTGTATAAATCAAATATAAATAGCGTTTGGTTCAGATTCAAAAGGGTGCCTCACCATTAATACTCTTGGTTGTACATGAAATCACCTACTGATAACCAGAATAGCATGTTATATATTGAAGGGGTGAAGTGGTGTGTTCTTCCTTCCTGGGTTCATATATCACTATCACCACATGTCATCAGCTGTCCTACTACGCACCATCCCGGCCACCATACCTCTTATCAACATTATCAACGGGTACTTCCGGGGAGCCTGCTTTCCGGTTATAGAGCTCAATACAATAACCTCCCTGCATTCTTGTATTCGACACACACACACACACACATTTACTAACTCAACCACTTGTCTTTTAATTAATTTCATTGTGGGTGTGGTGGTGAGATTAATAAAAATAATATTATGTCCTCTTACACACACACACAAACACACACACACACACAAACACACACTATATTACTATCTCAATCACTTTTCCAAATTATATATATCCTTCCCAAATTTCTACGTTTTCCTTTTAGCATAGGGAATCGTTCGCACAGTTTTTTGCCCGCTAATTTTAATTGGTGTGATTGATGGGAGGATTGATGGGATTGATTCGTGTCGTGTTATACTCTCTCTCTCTCTCTTCCAATAGCCTTTATTTATTTTTTATTTTTTCAAAAGACCTCCGTCTACGTATTGTGAAAAACCTGTTATCCTTCGGCAAATTGTGGGGTTGAGTGAGTGAAGGGGGGGGGACAGTGAATGAAGGAGGATACATGTTTTTCATAATACGTGTTGCTAGCCCCAAACGCGCGAGCAACTGTGGCTTTCAACCATCCGACACATCCCCTTTTATTTATGTGCATCACACATGTTACATACAAATAAAGTTTATGTTTTGTTTTACCCTACTGTGGAAAGACTACGGATACACCACTCCTGCCCGGTCCTCACACAGTGGCATGACCCAGTCCTGTCGAACTAAGCTCATGACGCTGGTGGCATTGCCCCGGAGGATAGCCATCCCTAGTCTTTGCTTGAGCCAGAGGGTTTCCCGGGGTTCTCCTGAAACTTCTCTGATTTTACGGCCTATTTCATTCACCATCTTAAGGGTGGTAGGGCCGAAGACTCCTGAAGTTTCGAATGCCAGGGGCTCGAACTGATGATTTCTGGCGATGGCTTGATATTTTCTAGAACATTGCTCTCTTGACTCGACAAAAGGCCTGACCACTTTAACTTGGCTTGTAAAGTCTGTGTCGTCCGTGTATCTATGCAAATCTCTCTCCCCTCACCTCTCAGTTACACCCCTCACCTCTCAATTACATCTTTCCCCTCACCGCTCCTCTCTGCCACCACCACCCTAGACTCTCCTCATCCTCAGCCTCCACCCCTTTCACCTCTTCCCCACCCCACACCACCCCTCCCCTCACCCTTCACATTCACCACCACCACCCTAACGTCCACTCATCTCCCCTCCCTTTCCCATCACCCCACCCCTCCCCTCACCCCAACTACCCACCTCTACCACCCTAACCTCCCCTCATCTCCCCTAATCCCTTAAAACTGTCCAACCAGGTGGGTAGAGAGGGGGCTTAAGAGACTGAACGAAGGGGACAGTACTAATAGCGACAGGAGGGAGGGATGGCAGTAAAAAGAGAGGTATTTCTTATATGTGCTATTTACACTGGGTTTTAAAATAGTGATGTTGCACAATGTGTACGTTTTTATACTCTATTTGCACTGGTTTTTAGTATGTGATGTACTGTGTATTGGTTTTTTAATTTGTATGCACTATTTTTACTGGTTTTTAGATAGTGATAATGTATATTGTATATGTTATTTTATTTTATTTTTGCACTATTTACGCCGTTTTTGTTATAGTGATGTAGTATAATGTATGTTTATTTATTGAATACACTATTTACACTGTTTTTAGATGATGTTGCATATTGTTTGATATTTTATGTTACACTACTTACACTATTTTTTGTTTTTAAATAGTGATGTTGTATAACATATATTTGTTATCTTTGACCTGCATCACATGTATCTTAATAATAAATCACTTACGTATTTTTTGTATATATACTAGTTTCCAGATGGTGATATTGTGTAATGTATTTGTTTACAGTGGCTCTTCTGTTAATCTTCAATGGTTTACTTATGCAACGGAAAGATACGGGACCTTCCTTATTTATATTATCTTATTTATTTATAGATTTATTTCACTAAGAGGACTAAGTTTTAGCCTACATTTATTGTGAGATATCCATAAATATTCAGTAGATGGAAATGTGGCCCAATCGTTTACATTTTTCCCATCAATAACCTATATCAGGATTAACCCTTTCTGTGCCGGCGACGTCTTTTATATTTTATTCTAGCAATATGCAGACGAGTTTGTGTAGTTGAAGAATTATCTGTGGTTGTAAAAAGGGTTAAACAAGATAGTTCGAAGCCTGTTGATTGCTGGAGGCCCTTTTGAAACAGTAGCCCGAATAAAGTTAAAAGGACGGCACCGGTACTGAATGGGTTAACATATAGTAAATTGTGAAGCAGAACCAACGTGTCGGCTATAATCTAATTTATTAATTTCACTCCCAACACCAAACACCTCCTAATGAAATCAATGAATGCATGTGATCCTCCCTGGATTCCAACCTGGGTTACCACATACAGATCGTAAACAGCATAAAGTGTACAAATACGTCCTCAAATGCTGAAAGAGTTGATATAGTAGATACCAATATATTACAGTAATACTAGTTGATAGGTTATTTTAGAAATAGTACTACTACAAACTAAATGTTGAATGATAATAAAATCGTGCATGATTAAAGAGGTGACCACGGGATTGGGCCCATACGGGATTGGGCCCACTTAGGTTAGGTTAGGTTCCAATCCCGTGGGCCCAATCCCGTATGGGCCCAATTCCGTATATTCCGTAAGGGCCCAATCCCTATGGAACCGATTAAAGAGTATAGAACGAATGTAGGGGAAAATTGAACAAATATTTCTAGTTGTAAAGAGAGGTAGGTTCACTGTCGTCAAGGTAAGGGGGAAAGCCAGGGGAGACAAAACTATTTGTGACAAAAATACAGGGTCCATCTGGATTAGTTTTATGACACTGATAACGATAAGTGTGAGAAAGCCTTATACTTATATAATACGCTGTAACTTCTAAAAATGTGTTCTTTTTAGATTTGCGAAGAGTACAGTACATAATTGCAATGCTATTTCAATTTAATAATGTTTTGAGGATTATGGATACGTAATTGGTTAACATAAGTATAGCATTCTTGTTGATAAATATGCTTATTTGTAAGAAGTTATGTTGCTATGTTGAATAATCTATAGATGCATTAAAAGGTCCAAAAATAATTAAAATTTAATTACATGTTGTTAATTATTGCTTCCCTTCACCCCCACTGTTTTCCTCCTTGTCTACATTTGTCTTGTACTTGTTTACATTATTAAGGCTCAATACCGCCCCTCACTGTCTCTTCCCTTCCTGATATTTATTTTTATGTTCCTATTCTACAGTATGTAAGACATATGTAAGGGGAAAACAGGAGGTGGTGGAAAGCAAACATGCCACTTAATCACATATGGCTTCCATTTCCCCGGCTATGGGGCATTTTTTGTGGGATTATTCATGGGCTATCTTCCGTGAGGAGCGTCGTATTCGCCCTGTAGAACATTCTGAAAGGAACTTCACCATTCTTGGGTTCAGATTTTATCCCCTAATCTTTTCATAACCTTGCTTTTTTATTTTCCCCCCTCACTCAGCGTTAAAATTCTCCCTTCCTCCATCTCTACTTTATTCTCCCCAGCTTTATAATTGTCCTATCTCCCTCTCTCCTTCTTTTCTCCATCTTTCCATTTGTATGTTTCTCTTCTCCAGCTATATTATTGTATTACTCTCTTCCTCCATCATCCATTCTATTATTTCTTCCTCACTCCTTCTTGTGTTTGTTTTTCTCTCCCCCTTCCTTCTTCTCTCCACCTCCTTCCTCCCTTCCCACGTCTCTTTCTCCCTATAGACTGTATGCCCCCCTACGTACTGTACGTGCCTGTTTCCATGACCCAGGGATTTGAGGGGAATCTTTGTCACATCACTCAGACCGCCACTATCCCTCGCTGGGACCCAAACCACGGTTATTTCGGGGCCTCGTTCACCCAAGCATTCAAACACATTCTTACCCGGGGCGCGCGCTCTCTCTCTCTCTCTCTCTCTCTCTCTGTCTCTCTCTCTCTCTCTCTCTCTCTCTCTCTCTCTCTCTCTCTCTCTCTCTCTCTCTCTCTCTCTCTCTCTCTCTCTCTCTCTCTCTCTCTCTCTCTCTCTCTCTCCCTCTCTCTCTCTCTCTCTCTCTCTCTCTCTCTCTCTCTCTCTCTCTCTCTCTCTCTCTCTCTTTTTGTTTTCTTTGTTTTCTTTGTTTTCTTTGTTTCTTCTAATATAATCTTCTTTAATGCGTTCCTTTTGTCTACGTGTTGTCTTTTCTTGACCTTTCCCAAACGGAGGAAGCCGATTCGAAGGCATGGCTGGGGTGGAAATACCCTGCCGATCCCACAATTAAGAAGAAGTTCAGATACCCATATAACTTAAGGGTGAGATAGTCGCTTGTTCTGGACCCACTTCTCCCTCGTGTTTAGCATATAATTATGTTTTAAGATTTTAAGACGGTCTTTCCATTAGTTTGTTGATTTAAGACCTTTCGCTCCATGTCTTTGTTAATATTAAGATCTTTCGTGCAATTTAGGTGTCGCTTTTTTTCCTGGCGAGCGAAAGCGAACAATGTATAAATTTATCTTATAAGGGGATCTAGGGGGTGTGTGTTTTTTTTTTTTTTTTTTTTTAAAAGAGACAATGAACGGAGGAAGGAAAAACACAGATAAAACAAAAAGGTCCATGTGCCTAAAGGCATCCTCCATTCATAAAATGTTTGTAACAACTGGATTTAAACATTTGTAGATTGTAAGTTTGTGGAAAGCAATTCGAGGGAAGTGAATTCCAAAGAGTAGTAGCTCTGGGGATAAATGAATTCTGATAAGCAGAAGTTCTGCATTGTGGAGGAGAAAGTGTAAATTCATGGGCGCTCTCAGCTGCCCTAGTTCTACGGGGAAAGATGTGGAGAGGCGGCACAAGTGAAGCAAGTTCCTCGGAACAATTGCTGTGAAAATATCTGTAGAATAATGTAAGGGATGCAACGTTTCTTCGTATGGATAATGTAGGAAGGTCCTGTGTGATTGCAGGGTTATTGATTAATCTAATAGCTTTATTTTGAATTTTGTCCAACTGCCTCAATGCAACCACTCCACTTCCACCCCACAGAGGTGAACAGTAATCCATCTGAGAACGCACATGACTTTTATATATCACGGCCAACTGCTCGTCAGTGAAGAATTCTCGAACTCTGTACAGGAGTCCCAGTTTTTTAGAGGCATTCTTAGCAATGCTTCTAACATAATGTGTCCAGCTCAAGTTAGTAGTTAATGTTACACCGAGAATGTCAATACTAGGGGAAGTGGGAATATTTACATCATTAAAAATATATGGGAGTCAGTGAGATTCTGTCGGTTAGAAAATTGAATATACTTGGTTTTCTGTGCATTAAAGGAAACTAGATTCTTTTGTCCCCATCCATTAATTCTAGAAAGGTCCTGGTTCAGAGAAATTGCAGTGTTTATTTTGAATTTATAAGATCGGGTTGGGTGAAAGAATTGGTAAATGTGAAGGAACTGTGGAGTGTTGAGTCATCTGCGTAGGAATGTATTGGATTATGAGTGGTAGATATGAGATCATTGATATGAATGAGGAACATAATTGGGGCCAAAACTGATCCCTGGGGAACACCAGCATTTATTGAGTGAAATTGAGAATAAAGGCCATCTACCATTACACGTATTTTTCTGTTATGAAGATAAGAAGAAATTAGTGGAACTAATGATGCAAGGCCGTAGTGTGACATCTTCGACAATAAGGATTGATGCCAGACTCGATCAAATGCCTTTGATATATCCAGTGCTATTGTATGTGTTTCACCATGTTGGTCTGTAGCTTGGTTGATTTGATGCGTAAGAAGGCAAAGCATGTCTGCAGTTGATCGACATCGTCTAAAACCATATTGCCTATCACTGATTAATTTATTATTCTCAAGATGCTTAATTATGTGATTATTTAATATAATTTCAAAGACTTTACCAAGAGTGGAAGTTATAGCTATTGGTCTGTAGTTTGATGGACCTGAAGAAGCACCTTTTTTAGGAACTGGATGGATGTTTGCTTCTTTCCAGGGTACTGGGAAGCATGAGGTATGAGTACACAGACGGAAATGTTTTGCCAATACAGGAGCGAGCACCAAGGAGCAATTCTTAAGTACTATTGGAGGAATTTCATCTGGACCAGGAGCCTTATCTACTGAGAGATTCTGCAAAATAGTTTTGACATGTCTGGTGTGGATCTTAAGTGAGGGAATTTCAGGCGAATTAAAATTAAGTACAGGGACATCTTGATTTATTTCATCTAAGGTTGAGTTGGTGGAGAAAATATCCGCAAGAAGGTTAGCTTTACCTCGTGGGTCACTTACAAGATATTTGAAGCTTGATGAAGGTCTAGCGAGGAAGCTCAAAAATATATTAATTAATTAATACAAAGACCAAAAAACAAGCACTGCCCCCATTATCCCCTGCACTTAACCCCTCCACCACCATTACGTGATTTTCATCATATTATACGATTGTCTTTTGTTTGTAATCTACCTATACGACTCGAATGAGTAAATACGATCTCAATAAACCCTCTTAGAAACATAGGTCCTTGTTAAACTGCATACAATAATCTAATTTTAGGTAGAATCAAAGGTAAATAGGCGTCATGGTGCTGAATAGGTTAAACAAACTTTCTAATGTTCTAGTTTTGCTTGCAACTATTGTTTTTAAATGTCCATATTACTTCATCCTTACCATTAGACACCCTTTCACAGTCTAGATTTCTTTGTTATATGTGTATATATTTATTTTTATGTCCATATTACTTAATTCATACCCTTATACACTCTTTCACTCCCTAAGTGATGTGTTTTGTTTGCAATTACAGTTTTTAAATGTCCATCTCACCTAATCTCTACACTTTGACGACAATGTTTTATACTTAATATTACATCCAGAAAATATATTGAACTTAGGATACAATAAAATAATATTGATTGTTTTGCGTACGATATTTCCAAAAACTTACAAATATTAATAAGCATTAATGGTAAATACATAACACAAACATACTTCTAGGAAGGAAAGGGTTACACAGCATCTTAATTAGCTCTCTTAAATCTAAAATCGTCTGAGGGAGGTCAGAATGACGCCTATAAGTTACGTGATCTATTTGGAAAGGTTGAGACATTCATTCATTGTTAGTTTTTTAAGGGGGAAGGGTTTATTTATTGGTCGAATTATTTATATATATTATATTTAAAGTTTCTTCCATAGACCTCCATCAAGCTTAAACATACATCTCCAAGATTCTCTTTTGAGATAAATTTGTAAATTTTTCGGTGAAACAATTTCCCGGCCGAAGGCCGGTTCCTCCCTAATTGCAGGCTCGTTATCGATCGTCACCTATCACCGCTCGACACCTAAATAACACAAAAGGTCATAATATTGACGAAGAAGTTAGGCGAAAGGTCTTAAAATGGCCAAACTAATGGGCCGAACGTCGTAAAATCTGAAAACTAATGGGGGAGAGGGGGGCATAAGAACCAACCTGCCCCTCTTAAGCGTTTAAGTTCGTTAATTTGTCCACCTTTTCTACCGTTTACTTTTAGTCATTTCACGGATTCTTTGCCGATTTTCTTTCGTTCAGTTCCCTATTCACCTGGGCATTCTCTCGCTTTCACACATCAGTTCTGGGTTTGTCCGTATTGTTGATTTAGTTATTTAGTTATTTATCTAATTATGTTTAAGCCTTTCATAGGCTCGTTATCCGTTAAATAGAACAATGTATTATCTCCTGTCCCCTTCTGTACCAGCAACGTCCTTTGAATTATTTTCTAGCTATATTTGGACGGTTTGATAAAGCTTAGGAAGGATATATGGTGGCTAAAAGGATTAATTGAGATAGTCTGTAGCCTTTTAATTGCTAGACGGCCTTCCTAATCTGAATAAAATCGTCCAATAGTTGCCAGAATATAATGGAAAGGACGTCACCGGTACTGAATGCGTATAGATTTGATAACAACAACAATCGTAAAAAAGTTGCCAGAATGAATATATAAGCACCATATGAGGAGGAGCACTTTATTGACAACGTTTCCCATACAGTATAGTTTCGTCAGGCCAATGATAAAGCATATGAAGCCTTATGGCTAGATTAAGCTATATGCGATATATCAATAAAGTGCTCCTCCTCATATGGTGTTTATATGTTTACAATTTCACCAGCCCTATCTTTCACACCTTGCTTTGTTCTGTTACTGTTCGTTAATATTCATTAGATCCTAAGATTTACTATCAATGCAGTATATCTTTAATAATATTTCACCTGTACAAATTTACGCAACTTAACCTTTTCAATACGATGACGCACTTTTCATCTTATTCTGGTTACCATTGGACGATTTTCTTCACTTTATATTCTATCTATCTATCGCCGGACGCCATGATCCCCGAAGGGGTGGCCACGAACGAAACGCTCCCATGCAACTCTGTCCCCAACCAGTCGACGCTCCTCCTCCCATCCAGCATCGCTTTCACACATATACTTCTTAACTCCATCCTTCCACCTTTCTCTCGGTCTACCTCTCCTTCTCGGTCCTTCCACCTCACTCTCGTACACTCTATAAGTCATTATCTCGCTTCCCATACGTTCCACATGGCCGAACCATCTCAAGGTGTTCCTTTTCACATTTTCCAGCACTTCTACATCCACACCACACCGCTCTCGTACTTCCTCATTCGTCTGTCTATCCCTCCATGTAACTATGCACGCACTTCTCATGTAACTAATTTCCACCCCTCTCACTCTTGGTTTGTGTTTCTCCAACAACGTCCATGCTTCACTTCCGTATGTCAATGTCTGGATTACCACACTGTCATGCAAGGATCTCTAAACATTAAAGGGGTAAATGCGATCTCAATAAGCCCTCTCAATAACATACATGTAGGTCGTTCTTAAACTGCATACAATCGTCTATAGCCAGAATAATAAGTCAAATTACGTCATCGTGCTGAAGGGCTTAACAAACTTTTTTCTTTCCTGTTGTATGTACCTTTTTCTATCAAGAAATATACACATTTATCATGTGTATTAAGGGGGCAAGAAAGACGCTAGTGTGTGAATGTGTGGGTGTTTGTATTCGAATGTGTGTGTGTGTTTGTATTCGAATGTGTGTGTGTGTGTTTGTATTAGAATGTGCGTATTCAAATGTGTGTTGTGTGGTTTGTGTGTACGCGAGCGAGCGCGTGTGTATATCTTATATGAAGGGGTCCTGGATTTTTTTTTTTTTTTTTTAAGCTTGATAGAAGTCTAGGGAGGAAATTAAAAACATATAATACAAATATAAGTTAATAAGCAAATAAATACGCCCATCCCCCCTTAAAGAAGATTATATTTGAAGAAACAAAGCTTAACCACTTCAACACCATGACGTCTTTTTACCTATATATCTGGCTACAATTTGATGACTTTATGCAGCTGAAGGAGGACATATGTTACTTCTGTTAACACTTAATTAAATGAGTTGTTACACATTTTAATTGAACAGTTTCATTAAGCACACTCGCGCATTTTCCTACTTGTTCTGACAGTATTTTGCACATTTGTATAATAAATATCCCGTACTTCAAAACGCCTTCTGAAATTTTACATATGCGTTATCAAATTTAATCTTGCTTTGCCTTTTCTCAATTACATGTTAAACGTTTTCGCTCGTTATTTCTCATTCTCTGTAGCATCAAATCCCAGGCATAATTCCTCATCTCTCTCTCTCTCTCTCTCTCTCTAAATGTCAATATTCCTTCTGGATTTTTACTCTGTAAAGTGATCCTCGGTGGCTTAGTGGCTTAAGGGGGCAAGAAAGACGCTAGTGTGTGAGTGTGTGGGTGTTTGTATTCGAATGTGTGTGTGTTGGTATTAGAATGTGCGTGTGTGTTTGTATTAGAATGTGCGTGTTCATATGTGTGGTGTGTGGTTTGTGTGTACGCGAGCGCGCGCGTGTGTATATCTTATATGTAGGCTATCTGTGAGAGAACGTGTGTTACTATGTTTGTGTGTATGTGCGTGTATTTATGTGAGTGCATTACAAAATTTGAATGTATGTATTCATATGTGTGTTGTGTGTGTGCGTGTATGTGGATATTATACAGTATGTGTCTGTGAGAGAAAACGCGTGATACTGTATGTGTATAGCCTATGTGTGTGCTTGCGATCGTTAATTAATGTGTGAATGAGTGCAGATAAGTGTATTTGTAATTGAGTAAATGGATTTATCTGTGTCTGTTTGCTAATATAATATAATTTGATCTACAATTAGGAGATTTTACCTAATTAGGAATTACCTATGAATCGAATGTGTAACAAAATATCTTGGCTAACGTTCACGACCCCACATGATCGTCCAACGCTGAATATAATGGTCTAAGGAATGCGGAAATGTTAAGAATAGAGGCATCATCATATTGCAAGGAATAATCTCTTAATTGTTCACCATAAATAAATACTGCTACGCAATGGAAGACTCTCACTTCAGGAGAAAGAGCAGGACCAGGGAAATCACGATTTTTTTTTTGTTATTTTCAACGTTTCGACTTGTCATCTATAACACGATCTAAATAAGTAAATACTGTATACACATATATAAATTAATATATTAATACAACAATATAAACAAAAATAATTACTTATAAATATGTACAGATTTACAAATTAAGACGCTTAGCATTTTGCCTGATATTTTGCTTTATATGAACATCAATGAAAGGATTCAATTCACAAACAAAATTAAAATAATAATAATACATTAATTAAAAATATATATATAATACAAAGTCAGTCGGGGAATATCAACTAACTATGAGCAAAACTATAAAATTTTGAAATTGGATTTAATTATGCAAAAAATACATACAATAAAAACATAAATATATATAATAAACTACACTCAGGAATCACCAATCAATAAAACTAGCTATCAAGTTACAATATGTGAAGGGGAAATGCTGACATGGAGTGATTTATAATAGGCGTAATTGCTTTAATGTAGAAATTTTTAAAAATCCTTCAGTTTTCTTTACGACATGACATCCCGTTATGTATTTACGTGATCTACTTTTGGATAGCTCTGTTCATAAAATGTATATATGTATGCTTAAGGAAACTCTTTTATCTCTTCATTGTTTTCCTTGGCCAGGCCTTTTGGGTTGTATAGCGGGATAATCATCTAATTCACCAACAGGACAGGTACACACACGCATACTAAAAGTTGCTCAGGGGTGGGGCCTTCCTTCCCCTACTCTATCCTGGGCAGGTGGAAGGGGGGAATCGGGTCCAAGTCTACCCCCACCTTCCACCTCCAACTCCCTCACCTTCCTTCTCTAGCTGGCAGTTAGTGATTAACGACGACTGTTCTCATGCATTGCAAATCACTGTTAAACCATCATTGCACATGCTTACAATGGCCAACTTTTATAATTTATTAGGAATTTATTAATATATATACTGTATAATTGTATTCTCAAAATGAGTCTCTATACACAACGTGTGTTACAAGAATCTCGGCTGTAGTGATCTCTCTCTCTCTCTCTCTCTCTCTCTCTCTCTCTCTCTCTCTCTCTCTCTCTCTCTCTCTCTCTCTCTCTCTCTCTCTCTCTCGCTCTCTCTTAACACGCTGACCAACACGTCAGTTCATTTAAGTTTTAAATTATGTAATGGTTTGACAATTTGGATCATAGCAAAATGTTTAGCCTAAATATGAATGCAATACGCAACCATGGCTGACAGTTAGAATTGAAAAGGTTCAGCACTAGTATTTGTGGAAACTGTTTCCCATTTAAGATCTGTTCTGCCTGGAACAAACTTCCCTCAGAAGTTGTAAACATTTCCTCAGTTGAGCAGTTCAAGAAGACAGTAGTCAGTAGATGGTATGTTGCACACTTTGTAATGAGAGTAGTGCACTGAACAATGTTTCTCCTTCCACTTCGAATATTTCCCCGAACTGCACCGCAAGGTCTTTGAGATACTAACTATTCCTTGTAACTCATTGTAACTCTCTCATAGCACACTTTCTACCACCAAGATATAACGAGTCTGAATGAGGTAATTTCTCTTTATTAGTGTGTGTAATGAATGTTGCCTGCATTCGATACACATAGAAGAGAGTTGATGGGGTTACTAGAGGTGAGAGGCTGGGATCACAGATACAGCCAAAGAAGGGGAAAGTGAGAAGGCAAGCCCTGCTACTCAAGGGTCGATACTCAAACCTTACTAAAAAATTAACACAGACTTTGATCGTAAGTTGTATCGAGTTCTACATTTAATTGATTGGAAACAAAAGGTGTATATGCCACATATAATTAAATACAGACCGTTTATAGTGTGTATGGTATTGAATAAATGGGAGAAACTGATTGAAATGATAAATGAAACAATCAATAACAGTCGCAACACTATTCCAGCCAATGTTTGCCTTTAGTCCTTTACTTTTATGATATAAAAGCCCGTCTGTGTAAGTAATTTGAGAACCTAGGAGTAGATCGTAGATGGCACGTTGTTGTGTATTGCAATGATGGTGAACATAATATCCTGAATACTGTATGAGATTGGATTTAATTACGGTATTATTATATTCGAATCACATTAAGTCTTGATCGTAGAAAGTAGTGCAATGAGAGAGAGAGAGAGAGAGAGAGAGAGAGAGAGAGAGAGAGAGAGAGAGAGAGAGAGACTACTACAGCCAAGATTCGTGTAACCCATGTTGTGTATAGAAACTAATTTTGAGAATGCAACTATGCAGTATATTGTATTAATAAATTCCTAACATAATTTCAATGTTGGCCATTGTAAGCATGTGCAATGATGGTTTAACAATAATTTGCAATGCATGAGAACAATTGTCGCTAATCACTAACTGCCAGCTAGAGAAGAAAGGTAGGGGAGGTGGAAGGTGGGGGTAGACTTGGACATGACTCCCCACTTCCACCTGCACATGGTGGAGTAGGGGAAGGAAGGACCCACCCCTGAGCAACTTTTAGTACGCGTGAGTGTACATGGTCGTACAGTACACTTTATCTAGCAATCTGCATCGTTAGCAGTAGTTCGTCTCTTGTTTGTATTTTGGTATGTGTTTCGTTATGTATTTTCTCTATTTCTATACATTAAAACGGAATAGACTAACTGCTTTTCAATGTATCAAATTGCATTGGAACCAATGAATAGGAACAGTATTAGAAATAACGGCATTATAGAATATTTAGACGTGATCGAAGCTAATAAATATATTTTTGGAGTTTATACTGTATATATCATTACACCACATATTACAAAGATTAAGAAGTGGGAATTAAGAAGAAGAATCACAATGGTCTGTAGGTACGGTAAGTTGTAAGTGCATACAAAGCTCAAGAATCGTTGTATAATTGACATACTGTATATAGCCTAAATTGAAAACTTGTATATATCAAGTAGATAAATATATTTGTATATTATAATACTGTTATAAGACGGAGTACATAATGATTTGAGATGAGTGTTTGTGTGTGTGTGTGTGTGTGTGTGTGTGTGTGACTGTGTGTGTGTGTGTTTCATTCCTGGTCCCCTTACTCTATTTATACAGACATGCATAGTTTCTTATCTCTGTCTTTCCTTACTTCTATTTGTCCCCATCTATCTCCCTTAGTCCCTCCCTTACTTCCGACTTTCTCCATCACACACTACCGTTTTCTATTTGTCTCTCTTCTTGTTTGTGTTCGTGTATTCTTTACCTCCCAACTTTTTTAACCTTAATGTAGATGGAGGTCTATGGAGTAAGCTTAAATACATCCGCTTATTAAAAAAATCCCCCTCTTAAATAAAATCCCCCTATTAAACTGTATTTATCTTCGTCTTTCGATTTGTCCTTCTTATTTTCGCCGTTTTCTCTTATGTTTCCCATTTTCTTTGTCCAGTTAGTTTTGCATTTGTTTTGCCTCCACCCTTCCTGCCTTCATTTTGTGTATACCTTCATCCACTCCTAACCAGATCCCCTTCCATCTTCTTTATGTATTCCTTCATCATCTTCCATCTTTATCATCATTTGTCCCAATGTGTTTTGTTATAGTCTCTCCTACCATCTTAATGTATACTCTAGATTATGATACTGTACACAGTTCTCCTATTTAACCATTTATTATTTGTGGGTGGAGGAAACTGAAGGTGAACGTCAATAAATGTAAAGTAATGGTATGTAATAGGGGTGATCGTAGGGTAAATCTAGATGTGAGGCTGGATGGGGAAATATTGGAACAAGTAGTGTTTTAAATATCTAGGAGGAACGATAAGCAGGAGTGGAGTATGGAAATGGAGGTAAAACAGAGAGTGTGTGAAGGAAGGAAGGTTTTTGGAGCAATGGGAAGTATGTGAAAGGTGAAAAATCTTGGAATGAAAGTAAACAGTGCAATGTATCAAGGAATTGTTTTGCCAACAGTGATGTATGTGGCTGAGTCATAGGCTCTGAAGGAAAAAGAGAGAAGAAAGCTGGATGTGATGGAGATGAGCTGCTTGAGGAATATGTGTGAAGTTACTCGTAGAGACAGATTGAGGAATTAATCCTTTCACGTTTTTATGATGCAGAGGTTGCCAGATTAGCAATAAGAAATAGATTTCTCTCACTCTTATAATTACCTCTCCAAAATTAGTTTTCTGCCCACAGCTAACTCAAAGACAACTGCAGAGGTTGAAGTAACTAAACTAAAGGTTTATAAATACCCCTGATGGTAACAAAGGCTTTAAAGTATCCCTAATAGGCTCAAAATTGCGTCAAAGACGTGAAAGGGTTAAGAGATACATAGGAGAGTGGGGCAGCAGGAACATTTGTCTGCCAGAGTGGACAGAAGGGTGCTGAGCTGGTATGGTCATGTTGAACGAATGGAAGATGTAAGGCTTACAAAGAGAATATGTGAGTCAGATACAAGGGGAGATAGAAGGGCAGGAAGACCCCCATTGAGATGGAGAGATTGTGTAAGACAAGTTTTGGATGATAGAGGAATGACTATAGATCAGGCAAGGGAAGTGGTAATAAACAGGAATGAATGGAGAATGCTTGTGAATAGACAAGTGAACACGTGGTCATTTGGGGGAAGGGTTCGGAAGCAAGTTGGACTAGATAATAGTCCATCAGGCACCTGGCCCGGGGAGACGGTTTTTATGAAGGGTGCGCCTGGAAGTATGGTGGGCGGGCTTGTGGTTTAGCTCTGCTGCATGTTTGCCTGCCGAGATCGGAACCTCTTCGGATGGTCGGGGGCTGGGGGAGTGCTGGAGGGACCTTGGTGACCCTGGTCTTTGGGTCTTCTCCTGGATGACCTAGATGTGTGTGAATTTGTATTTTGTTTTTGTGTGTTCATTGTTTTCTGTTGTGATGTCCCTATTCGGCATACATACACCTCTATATCTGTCTTTTTCATTTATCATTGTTCTCTCTCTCCCTGTCAACCTACTTCTCTCTCTTTCTTCTCCCATCCTCACTCTCCCTGACATCCTACCTCTCTCTCTCTCTCTGTTCTCCCTTCCTCTCTCCCTGTCACCCTACCTATCTCTCTCTCTCTTCCCCTATCACGCTACCTCTCTCTTCTCCCTTCCTCTCTCTCCCTGTCACCCTACTTATCTACCTGTCACCATACTTCTCACTCTCTTGTCTTTTTTCTCTCCCTGTCACCCTATGTATCTTCCTCTTTCTCTTGCATGTCACCCTACCTCTCTTTCTTCCTATTCTCTCGTCCTCTCTCTCTCCCTGTCACCCTACTTCCCCCTCTCTCTCTCCCTTCTCCCCTCCTTTCTCTCCCTGTCACCCTACTTATCTCTCCCTCTTATCCCTTTCTCTCTCCCCCTGTCACCCTACTTCTCTCCTTATTCTCCCTTCCTTTCTCTCCCTGTCACCCTACCTATATCCCTGTCACCCTATTTCTCTTCCTCTGTCTCTCTCCCCGTCATCCTACCTCTCTCTCTTCCTATTATCTCGTCCTCTCTCTCCCTGTCACCGTACCTCTCTCTCTCTTCTCACTTCCTCTCTCTCTCTGTCACTGTACTTCTCTCTCTCTCTCTCTTTTCTCTTCCTCGCTCTCCCTTCCACCCTACTTCTCTCCCTGTCCCCATACTTCTCCCTCTCTTGTCCTTTTTTCTCTCCCTGTCACTCTACTTCTCTCCCTCTTATCCATTCCTATTTTTCTCTGTGACCCTTTTTTTCTCTCTCTCTCTTCTCCCCTTCTCTTTCTCCCTGTCACCCTACTTCTCTCTCCTTATTCTCCCTTCCTATCTCTCCCTTTCACCCTACCTCTCTCTCTGTCACCCTACTTCTCTCTCCTTATTCACCCTTCCTCTCTCCCTGTCACCCTACCTCTCTCTCTCCCTGTCACCCTAACTCTTTCTCTCTTCTCCCTTCTTCTCTCCCCCTGTCACCCTACTTCTCTCCCTGTCACCCTATTTATCTTCCTCTTTCTCTCTCCTTGTCACCCTACCTCTCTCTCTCCCTATTATCTCGTCCTCTCTCTCCCTGTCACCCTACTTCTCTCTCTTCCTATTCTCCCATCGTCTCTCTCTATCACCCTACTTCGCTCACTTTCTAATACTCCCTGTCACCCTTCGCCCCCCTACCCTCCTTCCCCTCTTCCCCCTTCCATCTCCCTCCCCCTCCCTGATTCCCCAGGCTGCAGTTAACAAGGTGAGCATCATTCTGCATTTACATATTAGGAGTTTGTTGTGGCCAGAGCTCCGAGTGCCAGGCCTCCTTTACCCCCTTCTGGTTCATCCCACATCTAGCCTTTCTTCTCGGCTTTACTTATTTGTTTGGTTTAGTTTTCATTTACTTATTTGCTTTAGTTTTCTTTACTTATTTGCTTTCGTCTTCTTTTACCTCCACTGATTCATCCCGCCTTTAGTCTTTCTTCTTGGCTTTACTTATTTGTTTTTATATCCTTTACTTATATGCTTTTTTTTTTTTTTTTTTTTTTTTTTTCTATGTGATTGAGGGAGGCAAAAGGCATAACTGCCTATAGCGAGTGCCTCCCCCATAGTTGAAAGAGTGACAGGGCCAAAATCAAGGGACGTTCGAGCCAAAATGCCTGGACACACGGAGTTTGAAGCAATTTAAGTCATAGGAAGAGGGAAAGACTGATTCTGGGAGAGAGTTCCAGAGCTCAGATGTTGAGTAGAAGAAAGTTTGAGAGTAACGTTTCACTCTTGGGTTGGAGAGTTGCACAGAGTAGGGGTGGGATTGAGTTGCAAGACGGGTACCACGTGCCCTACGTAAAGGAGGTGGTATGCACTGGGATAGCTCTGAGGAACACTGATTATTATAGTAGCGATAGAATAGCGAGAGAGATGCAACATTGCGGCGGAGAGAGAGAGATTGCAGAGAGTTGGTGAGTGGACGGGAGTTAATGATACGAAAGGCCTTCCTTTCAACTTTGTCTAGGAGAGCGGTGTGTGAGAGGAACCTCCCCACACATGTGAACAATACTCAATACAAGGGCGCACTATGCCCCTGTACAGAGCAAGAAGCTGTGCAGGGGAAAAGAACCCCCTAAGGCGGTTGAGCACACCCAGCTTCTGGGAGGCTGCCTTAGCAAGACTGGTAATATGGTCCTTCCAAATGAGAGCAGAAGAAAAAGAGACACCAAGAATATTGAGAGAAGATGAAGGGTTGATTTTTGTATTGTTGAAGAATAAGGGATAGTCCGCTGGGAGATCCTGACGGGTAGATAGATGGAGAAATTGGGTTTTGGAAGCATTAAAGTTAACAAGGTTTTCTCTGCCCCAATTGGAAATAGTATTTAGATCAGAATTTAAGAGTTCTATGGCTTCATTACGTTTGTCGTTGAGGGATTGCTGGCTGGGGCGTTCTGAAAAACTAATGGAGTAGTGTAAGGTTGAGTCGTCTGCGTATGAATGGATGGGAATTAAGGTACAGTTAAGGAGATCATTTATAAAAATTAGAAAGAGAATAGGAGATAGGACAGAGCCCTGAGGAACACCGGAGTTTTATAGGGTGAGGAAGTGAAAAATGGCCGTCCACCAACCGCAGCTATGGAACGGCCGGAAAGGAAATTAGAGACAAAGGCACAGATGGAGGGATAGAAACCGAAGGAGGGTAGTTTAGAAATTAAAGATTTATGCCAGACTCTATCGAAGGCTTTCGATATGTCTAGTGCAATAGAAAAAGTCTCACCGAAGTCCCGAAAGGAGGATGACCAAGAGTTAGTAAGATATGAAAGAAGATCACCAGTAGAGCGACCCTTAAGGAAGCCATACTGGCGATCTGAGAGCAGATTATGAGAAGAGAAATGCTTAAGAAATTTGGAAGCAAGAATAGTTTCAAAAACTTTAGAAAGACAGGAGATAAGAGCAATTGGACGATAGTTGGAGGGTTGAGAGCGGTCACCCTTCTTTGGGACAGGTTGAATGTGAGCAAACTTCCAGCATGAAGGGAAGACGTTAGAGGATAGACAGAGACGAAAGAGTTTGCCTAGGCAGGGAGTCAGCACGGAAGCACAGTTTTTGAGAACAACAGGAGGAACACCGTCCGGACCGTACGCCTTATTAGTGTTAAGCCCAGAGAGGGTAGAAAGTACATCTTTAGAAGAGATTAGGATATTAGGCATAAGTAAGAGAGAGGAGGGCGGAGAGGGAGGAATAGCACCGGAATCATCCAAGGTGGAGTTTCTAGCAAAAGTTTGAGCGAAGAGTTTAGCTTTGTCAGAGGAAGAAGTGATGGTTGTGCCATCAGAGTGGGAAAGGGGAGGGAAAGACGAGGAAGAGAAATTGTTGGAGAGGTTTTTGGCTAGATGCCAGAAAGCTTGGGAAGAGCTAGAATTGGATAGTTCAGTGCATTTATTATTGATGAAAGAGTGTTTGGCAAGTCGAAGAACAGATTTGGCTTGATTCCGGGCAGAAACATATGAAGAATGAGAGTCTTGAGTTTTAAGGCGTCGGTACCGTTTGAATGCTTCCTCCTTATTGCGGACAGCAGTAGAACAGGCGTGAGTAAACCAAGATTTTTTAGCATTAGTCTGAGAGAAAGAGGAATGGAATGTATGCTTCCATGCCCGATAGGATTACCTCGGTAATGCGTTCAGCACTCTCCGAGGGTCCCCGGCCATGGAAGCAGAAATCATTCCATGGGAAATCAAAGAAGTACTGCCGAAGAGCCTCCCAGTCGGCAGCGCCAAAGTGCCACAAGCGCCGCCGGCTAGGAGGATCGGGTGGCTGTACTGGAGAGATAGGACAGGTGACAGAGATAAGTTTATGGTCGGAGGAGCCCAAAGGAGAGAAAAGATCGACAGTATAAGAAGAAGGGTTAGAAGTTAGAAACAGGTCAAGAATGTTGGGCCGATCTCCGATGCGATCCGGGATACGGGTGGGTTGCTGAACTAACTGCTCTAGGTCATTTAGGATAGAAAAGACGTAGGCTTGTTCACCAGGTGGATCAGTAGTGTGAGAGGAGAGCCATTGGCGGTGGTGAACGTTGAAATCTCCTAAGATGGAGATTTCTGAGAAAGGAGAAATGGATAGAATGTGTTCCACTGTAGAGTTTAGATAGTCAAAGAATTTAGGAAAGTTGGTAGAGTTAGGGGAAAGATAGACAGCAAAGAAATATTTAGTAAGAGAATGACAGGAAAGTTTGAGCCATAAAGTTGAGAATTCAGAGGAGTCGAAATCGGGAACACGAGAGCAAGTGAGTTTGTTGTGCACATATGCACAACATCCGCCTTTGGCTTTGAAACTAGCTTTAGTGTTCTTCTTTTACCCCCACTGGTTCATCCCACCTCTAGCCTTTCTTCTTGGCTTTACTTATTTGTTTCAGTTTTCGTTACTTATTTGCTTTAGTGTTCTATACCTATTTGTTTCAGTGTTCTTTACCTATTTGTTTTAGTGTTCTTTACCTATTTGCTTTAGTTTTCGTTACTTATTTGCTTTAGTGTTCTTTACCTATTTGTTTCAGTGTTCTTTACCTATTTGCTTTAGTGTTCTTTACCTATTTGCTTTAGTTTTCGTTACTTATTTGCTTTAGTGTTCTTTACCTATTTGTTTCAGTGTTCTTTACCTATTTGCTTTAGTGTTCTTTATCTATTTGTTTTAGTTTTCGTTACTTATTTGCTTTAGTGTTCTTTACCTATTTGTTTCAGTGTTCTTTACCTATTTACTTTAGTGTTCTTTACCTATTTGCTTTAGTTTTTGTTACTTATTTGCTTTAGTGTTCTTTACCTATTTGTTTCAGTGTTCTTTACCTATTTGCTTTAGTGTTCTTTACCTATTTGCTTTAGTTTTCGTTACTTATTTGCTTTAGTGTTCTTTACCTATTGTTTCAGTGTTCTTTACCTATTTGCTTTAGTGTTCTTTACCTATTTGCTTTAGTTTTCGTTACTTATTTGCTTTAGTGTTCTTTACCTATTTGTTTCAGTGTTCTTTACCTATTTGCTTTAGTGTTCTTTACCTATTTGCTTTAGTTTCCGTTACTTATTTGCTTTAGTGCTCTTTACTTATTTGCTTTAGTGTGCTTCGTTTACCCCCTACTGATTCATCTCGCCTCTAGTCTTTGTTTTGGGCTATATGTAGGGGTTTTACTTTCTTTTACTTAATTGTTTTAGTGTTCTTTACTTATTTGCTTTACTTACACACACAGACACACACATACATGGAATTAATTACTTATTTGCTTTAGTTTTTCTTACTAATTTACTTGGTACATCTCCCCTTCAGCCTTCCTTCTTTCCTTACACAGTAGCTTTACGTAATCATTTGTTTTAGTTGTCTTTACTTATTTGTTTTAATTGTCCACATCCTTGTTGTATCTTTCCATATATGTATTTGTTTATTTGTTTACTGTATTTGTCTTTCTCTATTGTTTCATGGTATTCTGTATTTTTTATTGTATTATTCGTTGTATTGTTTACTGTATCCTATTTTTTATCTTCTCATCTAGGTTCTGTCTCTCCTTATAATATTATGTATCAGTTTATCTCTTTATTGTATTTGTCTTTATCTATTGTTTCATTGTATTCTGTATTCTTTATTGTATTGTGCATTGTATACTTTATTTTATCCTTATTTTCTCTTATTAGTAGTATTAGTGTATCTCTATATTACTGTATATTTGTCTCTCTATTGTATTATTGTTTTCTGTATTATTTATTGTACTATTTACTGTATTCTTTTCCTCTATCCTTATCCGTGTTTTGTCTGTCCTTTTCTGTCTTAGTTTATCTCACTAATATACTTGTCTTTCTACATTACTTATATAGTATTAATTATAATTTATTAACGGTATATCATTAATTGTATTATTGTCCTCTCTGCCCCTCCGTGTTGTATCTTCTCTTATATGTATACGTTTCTCTTTCAACGACTGTTTGTTCCTCATTTAATTACGAAGAACGGGTGAAATTTGTAGAACTACGACGCAAAACCAAAAAGTTAATTAAGCTAATTAGAAAGACCCTGGAGTTACATGTTGCGAATCAAAGTAAAATAAACATGAACAAATTCTATAGTTATATCAGAAAGAAAAAAAAACAGTTACTTCAAAAGTTGGACCGTTAAGTCGGTGAAAATGGAGAATACACCAAAGACGAAGTACAAATGAGTAATGCCCTCAATACCTTCTTTGCATCAGTTTTTACTACAGAAGACCTCAGTGATATCCCTACAGCATCGCCGGTTTAGACAGATAATTTTGATGTTGTAAACAATATCACCATTACAGAGAGAGAAGTATTGAAATGTTTAGATAAACTCAAGGTAAATAAATCGCCCGGACCTGATACAATCTCACATAAAGTTCTAAAGGAAGCTAAGGATAAACTCTCCAAACCACTGACATTGCTATTCAAAAAATCCTTGCAGTCTGGAACTATGCCTGATCAGTGGAAGCTAGCCAACGTAACACCGATATTCATAAAAGGCAGCAAATCCCTACCCAGTAACTATCGTCCAATTAGCTTATCCTCAGTTGTATGTAAAATGCTAGAAACACTAATGAGAGACAGACTCTAAAACCACTTAGAGGAAAATAACATACCTAAAGAAACTCAACACCGCTTTCGTAACAAAAGTTCCTGCTTAACAAACTTCTTAAGAATTCTTCCACGATATCCTCAACCTCTATGATGAGAGTAAAGCGGTAGATATTTTATACCTTGATTTTCAAAAGGCCTTTGACAAAGTTCCCCACAAACGTTTACTGTTATAATTAAAAGCGTATGGAATACAAGACGGTGTGTTGAAATTAATAGAAAATTGGCTCATCGACAGAAAGCAAAGAGTAGTCATAAACGGTAAGGCATCTAAGTGGACAGATGTAAGTAGCGGAGTACCCCAGGGATCGGTACTAGGACCAATTCTCTTTCTGATTTATATCAACGACATAGTTGAGGGTCTCACCTGTACAATCTCAAAGTTTGCTGACGATACAAAAATTGAAAATGGCGTACTCTCAAAAGAACAAGTTGACAATATGCAACACAATCTAGACTACACCATCTCTCCTCCAACAAACCTGATCTTCTCTTCCTCACCGAAACTCAGGTGTCTGTAGCAACATCCAGCAGCCCCTTCTCTGTATCCTCCTACTTTCTCTATCCTAGTTTCAAAGCCAAAGGTGGATGTTGTGCATATGTGCACAACAAACTCACTTGCTCTCGTGTTCCCGATTTCGACTCCTCTGAATTCTCAACTTTATGGCTCAAATTTTCCTGTCATTCTCTTACTAAATATTTCGGTGCTGTTTATCTTTCCCCTAACTCTATCAACTTTTCCAAAATTCTTTGACTATCTAAACTCTACAGTGGAACACATTCTATCTATTTCTCCTATCTCAGAAATCTCCATCTTAGGAGATTTCAACGTTCACCACCGTCAATGGCTCTCCTCTCACACTACTGACCCACCTGGTGAACGAACCTACGTCTTTTCGATCATAAATGACCTAGAGCAGTTAGTTCAGCAACCCACCCGTATCGCATCGGAGATCGGCCCAACATTCATGACTTGTTTCTATCTTCTAACCCATCTTCTTATACTGTCGATCTTTTCTCTCCTTTGGGCTCCTCCGACCATAAACTTATCTCTGTCAACTGTCCTATCTCTCCAGTACGGCCACCTGATCCTCCTAGCCGGCGGCGCTTGTGGCACTTTGGCGCTGCCGACTGGAGGCTCTCCGGCAGTACTTCTTTGATTTCCCAAAGAATGATTTCTCCTTCCGTGGCCGGGGACCCTCGGAGAGTGCTGAATGCATTACCGAGGTAATCCTATCAGGCATGGAAGCATACATTCCATTCTCTTTCTCTCATACTAATGCTAAGAAATCTTGGTTTACTCATGCCTGTTCTACTGCTGTCCGCAATAAGGAGGGAGCATTCAAACGGTACTGACGCCTTAAAACTCAAGACTCTCATTCTTCCTATGTTTCTGCCCGGAATCAAGCCAAATCTGTTCTTCGACTTGCCAAACACTCTTTCATCAATAATAAATACACTGAACTATCCAACTCTAGCTCTTCCCAAGCTTTCTGGCATCTAGCCAAAAACCTCTCCAACAATTTCTCTTCCTCGTCTTTCCCTCCCCTTTCCCACTCTGACGGCACAACCATCACTTCTTCCTCTGACAAAGATAAACTCTTCGCTCAAACTTTTGCTAGAAACTCCACCTTGGATGATTCAGGTGCTATTCCTCCCTCTCCACCCTCCTCTCTCTTATTTATGCCTAATATCGTAATCTCTTCTAAAGATGTACTTTCTACCCTCTCTGGGCTTAACACTAATAAGGCGTACGGTCCGGACGGTGTTCCTCCTGTTGTTCTCAAAAACTGTGCTTCCGTGCGGACTCGCTGCCTAGGCAAACTCTTTCGTCTCTGTCTATCCTCTAACGTCTTCCCTTCATGCTGGAAGTTTGCTCACATTCAACCTGTCCCAAAGAAGGATGACCGCTCTCAACCCTCCAACTACGTCCAATTGCTCTCATCTCTTGTCTTTCTAAAGTTTTTGAAACTATTCTTGCTTCCATATTTCTTAAGCATTTCTCTTCTCATAATCTGCTCTCAGATCGACAGTATGGCTTCCTTAAGGGTCGCTATACTGGTGATCTTCTTTCATATCTTACTAACTCTTGGTCATCCTCCTTTCGGGACTTCGGTGAGACTTTTTCTATTGCAGTAGACATATCGAAAGCCTTCGATAAAGTCTGGCAAAAATCTTTAATTTCTAAACTACCCTCCTTCGACTTCTATCCCTCCATCTGTGCCTATGTCTCTAATTTCCTTTCCGGCCGTTCCATAGCCGCGGTTGTGGACGGCCATTGTTCACTTCCTCACCCTATAAACTCCAGCGTTCCTCAGGGTTCTGTCCTATCTCCTATTCTCTTTCTAATTTTTATAAATGATCTCCTCAACTGTACCTCAATTCCCATCCATTCATGAGCAGACAACTCAACCTTACACTACTCCATTAGTTTTTCAGAACGCCCCAGCCAGCAATTCCTCAACGACAAACGTAATGAAGCCATAGATCTCTTAAATTCTGATCTAAATACTATCTCCAATTGGGGCAGAGAAAACCTTGTTATCTTTAATGCTTCCAAAACCCAATTTCTCCATCTATCTACCCGTAAGGAACTCCCAGCGGACTATCCCTTATTCTTCAACAATACAAAAATCAATCCTTCATCTTCTCTCAATATTCTTGGTGTCTCTTTTTCTTCTGCTCTCAGTTTGAATGACCATATTACCAGTCTTGCTAAGGCAGCCTCCCAGAAGCTGGGTGTGCTCAACCGCCTTAGGGGGTTCTTTCCCCCTGCACAGCTTCTTGCTCTGTACAGGAGCATATAGTGCATCCTTGTATTGAGTTGTATTGAGTATTGTTCACATGTGTGGGGAGGTTCCTTTCACACCGCTCTCCTAGACAAAGTTGAAAGGAAGGCCTTTCGTATCATTAACTCCCGTCCACTCACCAACTCTCTGCAATCTCTCTCTCCGCCACAATGTTGCATCTCTCTCGCTATTCTATCGCTACTATAATAATCACCGAAACTCAGGTGTCTGTAGCAACATCCAGCAACCCCTTCTCTGTATCCTCCTACTTTCTCTATCCTAGTTTCAAAGCCAAAGGCGGATGTTGCGCATATGTGCACAACAAACTCACTTGCTCTCGTGTTCCCGATTTCGACTCCTCTGAATTCTCAACTTTATGGCTCAAACTTTCCTGTCATTCTCTTACTAAATATTTCTGTGCTGTCTATCTTTCCCCTAACTCTACCAACTTTCCGAAATTCTTTGACTATCTAAACTCTACAGTGGAACACATTCTATCCATTTCTCCTTTCTCAGAAATCTCCATCTTAGGAGATTTCAACGTTCACCACCGCCATTGGCTCTCCTCTCACACTACTGATCCACCTGGTGAACAAGCCTACGTCTTTTCTATCCTAAATGACCTAGAGCAGTTAGTTCAGCAACCCACCCGTATCCCGGATCGCATCGGAGATCGGCCCAACATTCTTGACCTGTTTCTAACTTCTAACCCTTCTTCTTATACTGTCTATCTTTTCTCTCCTTTGGGCTCCTCCGACTATAAACTTATCTCTGTCACCTGTCCTATCTCTCCAGTACAGCCACCCGATCCTCCTAGCCGGCGGTGCTTGTGGCACTTTGGCGCTGCCGACTGGGAGGCTCTTCGGCAGTACTTCTTTGATTTCCCATGGAATGATTTCTGCTTCCATGGCCGAGGACCCTCGGAGAGTGCTGAACGCATTACCGAGGTAATCCTATCGGGCATGGAAGCATACATTCCATTCTCTTTCTCTCAGACTAATGCTAAAAAATCTTGGTTTACTCACGCCTGTTCTACTGCTGTCCGCAATAAGGAGGAAGCATTCAAACGGTACCGACGCCTTAAAACTCAAGACTCTCATTCTTCATATGTTTCTGCCCGGAATCAAGCCAAATCTGTTCTTCGACTTGCCAAACACTCTTTCATCAATAATAAATGCACTGAACTATCCAACTCTAGCTCTTCCCAAGCTTTCTGGCATCTAGCCAAAAACCTCTCCAACAATTTCTCTTCCTCGTCTTTCCTTCCCCTTTCCCACTCTGATGGCACAACCATCACTTCTTCCTCTGACAAAGCTAAACTCTTCGCTCAAACTTTTGCTAGAAACTCCACCTTGGATGATTCCGGTGCTATTCCTCCCTCTCCGCCCTCCTCTCTCTTACTTATGCCTAATATCCTAATCTCTTCTAAAGATGTACTTTCTACCCTCTCTGGGCTTAACACTAATAAGGCGTACGGTCCGGACGGTGTTCCTCCTGTTGTTCTCAAAAACTGTGCTTCCGTGCTGACTCCCTGCCTAGGCAAACTCTTTCGTCTCTGTCTATCCTCTAACATCTTCCCTTCATGCTGGAAGTTTGCTCACATTCAACCTGTCCCAAAGAAGGGTGACCGCTCTCAACCCTCCAACTATCGTCCAATTGCTCTTATCTCTTGTCTTTCTAAAGTTTTTGAAACTATTCTTGCTTCCAAATTTCTTAAGCATTTCTCTTCTCATAATCTGCTCTCAGATCGCCAGTATGGCTTCATTAAGGGTCGCTCTACTGGTGATCTTCTTTCATATCTTACTAACTCTTGGTCATCCTCCTTTCGGGACTTCGGTGAGACTTTTTCTATTGCACTAGACATATCGAAAGCCTTCGATAGAGTCTGGCATAAATCTCTAATTTCTAAACTACCCTCCTTCGGTTTCTATCCCTCCATCTGTGCCTTTGTCTCTAATTTCCTTTCCGGCCGTTCCATAGCCGCGGTTGTGGATGGCCATTGTTCACTTCCTCACCCTATAAACTCCGGTGTTCCTCAGGGCTCTGTCCTATCTCCTATTCTCTTTCTAATTTTTATAAATGATCTCCTTAACTGTACCTTAATTCCCATCCATTCATACGCAGACGACTCAACCTTGCACTACTCCATTAGTTTTTCAGAACGCCCCAGCCAGCAATCCCTCAACGACAAACGTAATGAAGCCATAGAACTCTTAAATTCTGATCTAAATACTATTTCCAATTGGGGCAGAGAAAACCTTGTTAACTTTAATGCTTCCAAAACCCAATTTCTCCATCTATCTACCCTTCAGGATCTCCCAGCGGACTATCCTTTATTCTTCAACAATACAAAAATCAACCATTCATCTTCTCTCAATATTCTTGGTGTCTCTTTTTCTTCTGCTCTCATTTGGAAGGACCATATTACCAGTCTTGCTAAGGCAGCCTCCCAGAAGCTGGGTGTGCTCAACCGCCTTAGGGGGTTCTTTTCCCCTGCACAGCTTCTTGCTCTGTACAGGGGCATAGTGCGCCCTTGTATTGAGTATTGTTCACATGTGTGGGGAGGTTCCTCTCACACTGCTCTCCTAGACAAAGTTGAAAGGAAGGCCTTTCGTATCATTAACTCCCGTCCACTCACCAACTCTCTGCAATCTCTCTCTCTCCTCCGCAATGTTGCATCTCTCTCGCTATTCTATCGCTACTATAATAATCAGTGTTCCTCAGAGCTATCCCAGTGCATACCACCTCCTTTACGTAGGGCACGTGGTACCCGTCTTGCAACTCAATCCCACCCCTACTCTGTGCAACTCTCCAACCCAAGAGTGAAACGTTACTCTCAAACTTTCTTCTACTCAACAGCTGAGCTCTGGAACTCTCTCCCAGAATCAGTCTTTCCCTCTTCCTATGACTTAAATTGCTTCAAACTCCGTGTGTCCAGGCATTTTGGCTCGAACGTCCCTTGATTTTGGCCCTGTCACTCTTTCAACTATGGGGGAGGCACTCGCTATAGGCAGTTATGCCTTTTGCCTCCCTCAATCACATAGACAAAAAAAACAAAAAAAATCAGTGTTCCTCAGAGCTTTCCCAGTGTATACCACCTCCTTTACGCAGGGCACGTGGTACCCGTCTTGCTACTCAATCCCACCCCTACTCTGTGCAACTCTCCAACCCAAGAGTGAAACGTTACTCTCAAGCATTCTTCTACTCAACAGCTGAGCTCTGGAACTCTCTCCCAGAATCAGTCTTTCCCTCTTCCTATGACTTAAATTGCTTCAAACTCCGTGTGTCCAGGCATTTTGGCTGGAACGTCCCTTGATGTTGGCCCTGTCACTCTTTCAACTATGGGGGAGGCACTCGCTATAGGCAGTTCTGCCTTGTGCCTCCCTCAATCACATAGAAAAAAAAAAAAAAAAAAGACAAGTTGTCATGTTGGGCCCAAATTTGGCATATGAGTTTCAATGCGAATAAATGTAAAGTACTACATATTGGATACCGAAATGAGAAAGCAAACTATTTGATGAATGGCACTCAGCTTAAGAGTGTAGACTGAGAAACCGATCTGGGAAAAACAATATCAAGTAACCTAAAACCGAGTAAACAATGTTCAGAAGTTGTAATGAAGGTAAACAAAATAATTGGCTTTATAGGCAGGGCATTTGAACATCAATCCAAAGAAGTTATCAAAACTCTTTACAATTCCTTCGTCCGCCCTCTTCTGGAATACAGCGTTCAGTCCTGGTGCCCTTATTACCAAAACGATTTTGACAAGCTAGAACGAATTCAACGTAGAGTTACCAAAATTATACCTAGCCTAAAGAACAAACCATACGAGGAGCGTCTTAGAGAATTAAATCTATTTCTTTTAACCCAGCGCAGATTAAAATGCGACTTAATTCAAGTGTTCAAAATCATCAAAGGCATCGACAATATGAATTGTAGTAAGTACTTCACTATCGAGCAATCTAATTACACGCGGGGAAACGGTTGCAAAATTATTGGTAAATCTGTTAACTCGCACGAATCTAAGAATTCCTTCTTCAATCGATTTGTCAACTTGTGGAATGGGCTTCCCCAAGACGTTATAGACTGCAGCACCGTTGATTCTTTTAAACATCGCCTAGACAAATATCTTGCATCAAACCCGCGACTGACTGCGTTTGTAAATGAATAACTTTATTCTATTCCCCCCTCAGATTTATCAAAGGATTATTGCGTTTATATATTGCTAAAACGTTACTCTCTTTTTCCCAGATATACGAAAGATCCTCATAACTGTGTTATGTTACTACTCATCTGTCCCCTACTAACTTCCTAGTCTTGCCACGGACATTAGTTCCAGGGCAGTGGTTTCCTTTCCAATTATCCCTTACCCACTTTAAACCACTGTTTGGACACTTGATCCTCAGTATTTTGGAGGACAAGCAGCCTAGAGGGGTCACTAGATATGTTGTTGCTTGATTGTCTTTGTACTCCTATCTGCCTCCCACTGGCTCAGCCGCCTCCACCATCCTTCTCTTTGGTGTCTATTGTGTTACTGTATTGCACTTCCCTTCATTGTTTATTATTTTTTTTAATATTTTATAAATGTTTGTTTCTTATTCATGCCATCTGCTATCCAATATCTTTGCTTTTGTTGTTATGTTTTTTATTTTCTTTAATTAATAATTAATTTATTTTATTATTGTTTTGCTCTTTAGACCTCTATCAAGCTTAAATAAAAAGAACATCCCCATGGGTCTACTTCAAGACAAATTTGTAAATGTTTCGGAAAAATTATCCCGACCGAAGGCCAGTTCCAACTACATTACTGGCTCGCTATCGCTCGCCAGATAACAAAATCAGCACTTAAATAACACGAAAGGCCTTAATATTGTAACAAATTGGGCGAAAAGTCTTTAAATCGCTAAACTATTTTATACTCTGATTTTCGTTCGACCGGATAAGAGAGAGTTCTCAGTCATTATTCAACAAAGATCTCTGGGGGAGGAATACACGAGGGAGATAGGAGAGGAATGCGGCCGAAATTGGTCGAATCACAAAATGTCTAATAATCCTAAAGCGGTTATCTGTCCCACCAAAGTTGATTAGGCTCAAATTGGTCCCTCGGCTCATATAATTATACAGTAATAGGCTGCTCAACCCAAATCGGCTGCTTCATTGATATAAGTCACTCAGCCTGAATCACCTACTTGCCCCAACATGGCCACTCAACCCATATTAACTGCTCGGCCCAATTTACCCGTTTGGCCTAACTTGCCCATTCATGACACTTTCCTTTCATATCATATTTTGTCTCTCCTTTCTTGTGCCTGTCTAGTATCCGTTTTCTTTAGTTTATGCTTTCCTGTTAGCATTCATTATTTTCTAGCTCTGCTTGTCTGTCGCTAATTGTTCATCATTTTGGCATGCAATATATGAATGGATTCAATTTATTTATACAGTATACTATCAATCTTGTCGGTATTATTTCAGTTGTTCGTAGATTGAATCCTTTAGCTACTGATATTTCGATACCTAATGGACACTAATGTGAAACTAATGTCTCTTCGTCATAATAAGGCCAATTTGTCATAAAAAAACACACATTTAGCTACAAAATATTAGTAATACCCATGTAGGAACATGGCCATTAATTTTACCTTCAGATGGGGGGGGGGGGGAGCGTACAAATCCAATTCGCTTGCAAATCTCTCTCTCTCTCTCTCTCTGATTTGATTTAACCCAATTCCGTTTTTCTCCATCAATTCCTAGCTCACCCCGACTCCTCATTCACTTCTCTCTCTCTCTCTCTCTCTCTCTCTCTCTCTCTCTCTCTCTCTCTCTCTCTCTCTCTCTCTCTCTCTCTCTCTCTCTCTCTCTCTCTCTCTCTGTTACTCCTTTCCCAATCTGAGGAACAAGAGACGCGAGGTGTTTACAGAATTTAACATTAGCGAGAACAAGAACTGGGGAAAACAAGAGAGATAGAGAGAGAGATAGATAGAGAGAGAGAGTGAGAGAGAGACAGTGACAGATGGACAGAGAGAGAGAGAGAGCGAGAGAGAGAGACAGAGAGTTGTTAGATGCAAGAGAAAATTAATAGGAGAGTAAAAGTCTGAAATGGAAAGCGACGTAGAAAGAAGGAGTCGAGAGAGGAAGGGAATCATACAGGGGAGATATTATGTAGAAGTAAAGCCATGCATACCACACGAGCGATTTTTTATTCAATTTTCAATGAGCATTTTGACTCTTTCGCATTGGAATCGGAAACTATGTCGAAGGTAGATTATGCTATGTAGTGTCTTATGGCAGTAATAATATCAAGCTGCCAGAGGACAATTGCTCGTAAAATTGACGGAAATATCGCTCGTGTGACACCACCTTAACCCTTTCACGCATTTATGACGCTGAGGTTGCCAGATTAGCAATAAGAAATAGAGTTATCTCACTCTTATAATAACCTCTCCAAAATTAGTTTTCTGCCCACAGCTAACTCAAAGACAACTGCAGAGGTTGAAGTAACTAAACTAATGGTTTCTAAATACCCCTGATGGTAACAAAGCTTTAAAGTATCCCCAATAGGCTCAAAATCGCGTCATATGTCGGAGAGGGTTAAATGTTCCCAAACCGTTTCATATCCAACATAATATATTCTTCGTGATAGTTTGTATTATACTGTACATGTTGTTCTACTCGAAGTGCTTTGTACCCACACACTTTTTTCATGCAAGACGTTTCATAACCAAAACTTATATATTCAAAGGGTCTCATAACGCGAAGGGTTTTACCCAATTCCCTTTTAGCTTGTGTTGTTTTGGCACCCAACACATATTGTACGCAGAACGATGTATATTGTATACCATATCCATCATTACAAAGTAGAGCAAACAGCAACTGTCCTAGGCAGCTTGGTGAAGAGTTTGAAATGGGTAAATGTAGGAAAATAAATAAAAAGTCAAGTATTCAAGCGCAAAGGCAGTCAGTTGTTGATTTGAGGCTAGATAATTGTCCAAGCGACATTTAACCAAACATTTGTTGTATTCCACACGTTTTTGTACTCACCATTTTCTAAAGCAAACATCCTTTTAATCAAAGCAGTTTCTTACCAAATGTACATAAGATGGGATGATGATTGCATGTAGCTCTGTTGTACTAAACTATATATCTGGTGCAAATATTTCTTTTAGAGGCTAGTGGTTACTTTTGTATTTGTTAATGTATTAATTCATTATTATTTTTTAGTTTCCTCGCTAGACCTCTATCAAGCTTTAACACAAAAATAATAACAATTCAAAAAACCCTAAACCCCCTTTAAGATAAATTTGTATATATGTTGATAGCAAATGTTCCGGCCAAAGGCCAATTCCTCTTAAAATTACAGGCTTGCTATCGCTCGCCTGAATAAAATCGACACCTGACTGGCACGAAAGATCTGACAATTGACAATAAAATGGTGTGAAAGGTGATAAAATAGCCAAAGTAATGGGGCCGAACATCTTAAAATGTTAAAACTAATGGGACTAAACACGAGGGAAAAGGGAGTCCAGGATGACCAACCATACCCCCTACCCTCCCCCCTTAACGTCCCGCTTGTGTTATTGTTATGACGGCTGAGCTTTTGGGACTTAGAATTGTTATGAACTAACACATTAATTTGCCCTCACACCACAAACTACCTACCAGCCTTGTATATGCGCTCTACTGAACTATGTGAACAGTGGTAGCAACACGCGGGGTAGGCATAATTTCGGATATGCCTTTATTCTCTAATATTAACGGCCTTGATGGCGTAATGGTTAGAGCGCGGAATTTCCTTGCAAGTATCCTAGTTTCGAATCCTTGGAGTACCACATCTATTCATTAGCTTTATTGATTTCATTAATTAGGTGTATTTGCACGTTAATCGAAGGGTTGGTAATACTATGAATTAGGCAATGTATGCTTAGCATTTAGTATCATGTTTTCTGGTTGTGTAATAATGCATTTAACAGGTATTAAGCCCTTCTGTACCGGCGAAATCTTTATAGTATTATGCTATCTACATTTAGATGATTGTGTGCAGTTTAAGAAGTATCTGTGATAATAAAAAGGGGCAAGTGATATTGTTCGAAACCATTTTATTGGTGTAGGCTCTTTTTAAGATGAATAAAATCATCTAATATTAGCCAGAATAAAATTAAGGGGTTAATGCTGCTAACGTACAGTATATCTATGCGATTGGTGTCAGTTCCTATGCAAATCACTATTAATTTATCAACCTATCAATCCATCCAGCTCATGGGACAATCTGAACATCTGTGGCCACCAGAGATACAGACATACATAAATACATACACACAGACAGACAAACAGAAGCCAATATCCGTCCATTAACCCCTTCTGTACCGGCAAAGTCCTTTCAACTTTATTTTCTTAAGAGCCTCCAGTAATACAGGCTTCAAACTATCTCAATCCTGTTTACTATCACACATCCTTCTTAAACTGCACAAAATCGTCTAAATATAACTAGATAGAAATTCAAAAGATGTCGCCGGTAAAGCAAGGATTACAGTCATTACAAACGCTAGGGATTACACTAAAACAATAATAAATAGATAAATAAATTAAATAATACATACATTTTACCCGTTGAAGGTAGCCAAAGCAATCCATTACAATTTCTTCCCCCTATGACCGAACCCAGAGCAAATACCGCGACTCTCAGCCCAACGACCATATCCATGAGGAGGATGCAGTAGAGCTGAAGGAGACAGTGGTTATTTTGGTGCTCTATTTATTTATATATTAATTCATCTTTTAGTTTCTTGGTTAGACCGCCATCAAGCTAAAAAAAAAAAAAAACACTCCCTATGCCCTCTTTCAAGATAAATTTGTACATTTTTCGATAGAAAAATTTCCCGGGCGATGCCCGGTTTCTCTTAAAATTACAGGCTGGCTATCGCTGGCCTGGAAAAAATCAACACCTGATTGGTACAAAAGATTTTGATATTGATATCAAAATGGGACGAAAAGATTTAAAATCGACAAACTAATGGGGCGAATGTCTTAAAATCTGAAAACTAATTTGGCCAAACATGAAGAAGAAGGGGGACCAGAAAATAAACGACCCATCTCCCCTTAACATGTCACGGGAATACGGGAGGGCGTTTCGTCTTCGGGTCATTTTGTTTCCACTTTCGAAGCTTGCATTCAGTCAGCTAATATAAACCCCTTTCAAAGTAAGTAGTCCAAAACTCTTGAACATTAACCTCTGTAACTCACAAACGACAAGAGTAGTCAAACTATCTGTTCTACCATTTGGGAAGGGTCAACCAGGGAATAGGTGTGAACATTTACAGCACACTTGTTCTGACCCTTGTTCAGTTACAGAGGTTAGGGTTGATGATTTATGGACTACGTTGTTGGAACAGGGTATAGTCCCATTAAATACTTATTCTTAAAACTTCTAGCCTAACATATACCAACGTAAGCTTAGAATTAATAATCTAACTAATCTCAACTAAGATTGACATGTAACTGTCCTAGCTGTAAAATTAAACCTCATTTTGTCCTAACTATAATATAGGTTTAATCTATCTTCAATATAAGAGAATCTTGCTTACTAAAAATAACATATTTGTTCATGTAAAATTGTCTAAAGACAATTTTATACTTTAATCACAATGTCGTTTACAGACCTTGTCTTAATCTAGCAGAAGTCTGTCTTCCCCTAGAAAAGGACAACCAGCATAATATTAACCAATGATCTTATATATGGCATTTACATTACGATATCTGTAAATTGAGGACAAACGGTGCGTGTGTGAGTCTGTGTGCATGTGTGTGTATGTCTGTGTTTGTGCACAAATATGTGGGCGAAGAGATCTGCTTAAAATTATGTTGACAAAAATTATGTTGACGAAATGACGTGTGCAATAAAACAAAATGAGAGCAAAAATATATAGTCACAAAGAAGTGGACTCAAAGACTTAGACAACAAGAATTAGTCAAAAGATGTGGAAAATCTAAATTGTAAGTAAAGAAACTAGCTTGTATACGAAACGACCCATGCCCCAGAATACGTACGTACCAGCCCTCCCTTCCCACCGACCGACCTACCTACCCGACCCAGGCGAATTTCTTTTAACGTCAAGGGGGTAAAAAATCGACTTGGAACCGCTAATACGCGACTCTTCCATAATTGTGTACACAATATAGTTGGAAATGTGAGATTCTTGTCTATTGGGTTACTGTGAGATCCTGTTATAATGGCTGAAGTGGGGAGGATAAGGATAGGTAGACTAGGGGGAGCGGAGAACTAGTTTAGGCTTCGATATTATGGGAAAGATGAGTAGAGGAATCAAGGAATTAAAGAGAGAGAGAGTTTAGGTTTTGATAGGACTGGAAAGATACAAAGGAATACAAAAGAGAACAAACTGCAACAGACCTATTGACTACGAGGTAGAGAAAAGGTTAGCAAATAAGATGGCTCCTCCCCACCCACCACTCCCTACAGCTAATGCTGTTATGGAAACAGTTGGAAAAATACCGTGTAGTATGGAAAAACTGACACGGAATTTCAGATAGGACAGGGAGAAAATTAAGTAAGATTTGTAATCTAAGCTAACTCTATTACTACAATTCTGAAAGGAAACAGGTGAATGAATATCAATATACTATGTGTTATGCGTTTTCACTTCATTGCGCGTTATTCTGAAAGAAACTGTGTTAATTGGGGGTTATTTTCCAAGTGTTTATCCTGATGGATCTTGAATGTTTCGACAGTATTACAGTTTACAATGTTCGAGGGTAATCTGTTCCAAATATTCAAAACACGGTTGAAGAAGAAATGCTTCGCCATGAGAATGAACCTGCTTGCCTATAATCTTATAACCATTGTTTTCTCGTGTTTGCTTGATTGATAGTGAATAATTCGCTTACATTTAAGTTGCTGAATCCCTTGAAGATTTTGAACACCTCTATTAGGTCACCTCTCATTCTGCGCTTTGTTAAGCTAAACAGATTAAGTTCTTTTAAACGCTCTTTGTACGGTTTATTACGCAATCTAGGTATCATTTTAGTGACTCTGCGTTGCACCTTTTCAAGTTTATTTATGTCCTTTCTGAAGTACGGTGACCAGAATTGCACGCAGCATTCGAGATGGGGACGCACCAATGAGTTTAATAGAGTAAGTATGATTTTTTCTGATTTGAATTTAAATGTTCTGCCAATGAAACCCACCAATTTATTAGCAGTTTCTATTACCTCTATTACTCGGCTTCAGGTCACTTGATATTATAACTCCCAGATCCTTTTCTTTATCCATATTTGATAGTTAAATGTTGTTCATTGAGTAATCTTTTTTAGCGTTGTTACTACCGATGTGTAATAATTTGCATTTCTCTATGTTGAATTTAATTTGCCATTTTTGTGCCCAGTTAACTAAAGTGTCTAGGTTCCCTTGCAGTTTTTGCTAATGTACAGTTGAGGTTACTTTATTAATAATTTTTGTATCACCAGCAAATTTCGAAATTTTTCATTCTATTCCTTCGTCTATGTCGTTTATGCAAATTATAAAAAGAATAGGCCCCAATACCGAACCCTGGGGAATGCCACTGTTTACTTTGCACCAATCAGATTCTTTACCATTTATTACAACTCGCTTTTTACGATCTGAGAGCCAATTTTCGTGCCTTTTCAGAGTTTTTTTCTGTTATAATAAGAGCATTTATTTTGTCCATTAGCGCTTATTGGGTACGGTATGGAAAGCTTTCTGAAAATTGAGATATATTATATCAACTGTTCTATCCTAATCATAGAAGAAATCGAGTAAGTTTGTTAAGCATGAACATTTATTTCTAAAACCATGCTGTGAATCTCATATTATTTAATTTTCTTCAAAATATTTTACTATTTTGCCTCATTATAGGTTTGACTCCTGTAAGGAGATAAAGAAAACCTAATATTTAGTAGTGGCCCCTCCATCATTGACGAACATGCCTATTACATAAGGCATCCTCTTCAAACACTAATCCGCCGTAGTTTGAATCTACCGCGCAGAGCATTTAAAACTGAGGAGCCTTCATCATGAGCGCACGCGACCTCACTCATGGCTTCAGTCATTATGAATTGGGTTCTCACTACGAAAAAACTTCGTAAAAAATAAAAACAAAAAGAAAATAAGAATAACTATCCAATAAGCTTTCCATCATATCGTGGATGTACTTGTGTGGATTTCTGACCAGACGCTGAATCAGGCGTCATTCCTCCTTCACTGACATATCAAGTAAACCAAAATCCTTAATACATCAACGAATGGGAAGGGGACGGTCGGGAGGGCCCCAGTCGTCAATGATTACGGGGCCACTACTAAATATTAGGTTTTCTTTATCTCCTTACAGGAGTCAAACCTATAATTTATTAGTGGCCCCTCCATCATTGACGAACATGCCTGATATCTAAGACTGGAGGGGGACATTCGTAATCATATCATAACTCTAGAAAAGCAGATAATAAAAACAACCACATAGTATTCTTACTTTTGAAAAATGTATTTAATACGGCGTAGGCCGGAAATATACAAGAAAAAGGGGGTTCAGGCAGGTGCGTGCTTCAAAGAAGCCTGCCTGACAAAAATAGGTAACCCTGAAGATTCTGAACACAGATCTGTAGTTACAAAAGGCACCCCACTCAACGAGTGGTGACAAAATAATAAGTTATAAGTTTATATGTGCACATCATAAACCCCAAAATACATGTGGAGATCAATTGCTAATGAACTCCATTGAACTAATGTTACATTGCTTTCGCAGCTAAAACTACTATAACAACACCGTTGTTTTGTACTAAACTTTGTACTAGCACAAATTCTCGCAGAGAAATTTTCATATCACATTTCAACCTTAAATTGTATCACAGCTCTCATACTCCGGCGGGGTCTAGGGTGTCCTATGTCAACTGACTGCACCCCCCCCCCCCCCTTCCTTGAAAATAAACATAAGTGACTGCAGGGCCACCTAGACCCTCTGCCTTAAAGCTATACATGGTAAGGAAGGTTTGTCTAGAGCAACTGACAAGTATCTAGAGAGAAACGTATGATTAGAGGCCCACAACTGTGTGGACGCAATATCTTCAACTGAAAAGTTTTTCAGGAAACGTAAAGAGGCCGCCCACTTGCGTAAATCGTGGGCCCTACCCACAACGCCGGGATTACTCTCTTTAATGACTTCTACTAGAAGAGAGGCTAATCGCCGTTTAAGTAAGCGTTTACCCGTACTCGCTACCCATAAAGCACCTTGGGGGTTATGAGGAGCTATTCTTAAATATTTGGTTAGAGCTTGCACTGGACATAAAATTATGATGCACCTTTCCCCTTTTTAACGCCGGCACCGTGAATTCAGAAAACACGTGTGCACTATGCTCATTCTTGGCTACAAACTCCGGGGAGGGTGCAATGGAAATTGAATCATTAAGTCTACCAAACCTAAGACAATTAGGTGTGTTGCTCATCGCCGCCAGCTCAGACACTCTGTTTCCGGTGGCCAAAGCCAAAAGGAAAACTGCCTTCTTTAAGATTAAAGCAAAGTCTGCAGTATTTTGATACAGACGAGAATGAAGTAAAGACAAAGCTTTGTCCAGAGACCAAGTAGGCATGAGCTGACGGGGAGGTGGGCGGAGTTTAAAACACGCTCTCATAAATCCTGTTTCCTCCGCCACCGGTATGGATAGACCTGTAAGGTCGAAAAAGGGCACTCTAATCGCAGTTAAGTGATTCTTCAAAGTAACCACAGATAAACGTTTCTGCTCAAACAGATAGTTCAAGTAATTAAAAACCAATGCCACTGAGGGTACAGTTTGTTCCGTTCTAACAATCCAAGAAGTAAAAGCTTTCCAATGAGATTGATATTGTCGCTTAGTAGACTGAGTATATTGATTGAGCAATTTATTGGTCACATCCCTACCGTATGGTGCTAGCCACTTGGCCTCCTGAATGTCCATAATGCAAAAGTCAGCGAGGTCTCTAGGTTGCCAATCGTGTCTAAGTGGAAGTACCCGACCGGGAGCGATACCGGGTCCGGGCACCACATTATTAACTGCTGGCACCACACCTGCGCTGGCCACAGGGGCGCGATTAGCGAGACTAAGCCTCGATAAACTCGTAGTTTGTTCACTACGTGGCACATTAGTGACGCATCTGGCGGCGGAAACAGATAGATGGAGCTCCATCTGTTCCAGTCTGTCACTAGGGCGTCTGGCCCCCCTGCCGGCGTTATCGTCCGGCGGGTGAGGTATAGAGGGAGCTTGTGAGTCTCCTCGGACGCAAAAAGATCCACTTGTGGATGGGAGAGCTCCGCAATCATTAGGTCGAAAATGGGTTGCTTGAGCTCCCATTCTACTGTCGTGCTCTGTCTCCGGGACAGAGCGTCTGCCCAGACGTTCGCTACGCCTGGGAGATAAGATGCGTGAAGATAAATATCTAGACTGGTGGCTAGAACAAAAATCTCTTCCGACACGAGTAGCAACTTCCTTGACCTCGTTGACCCTTGTTTCTGAATACAGTGAACTGCATTCAGATTGTCCATTCTGAAGGCCACTGACTTGCCCCGTAACGCCGGGCCGTGAGCCTGAAGGAAATACAAGGGGACTAGTAACTCTTTGACATTTATGTGAGAGATTTCTAAGTGGGACCAAAGTCCCTGACCCTGGTGCCCCTGATTTGACTGAAATCCCCACCCTATGGTGCCTGACGCATCCGTGTCTACCCATACCGTTGGAGGAGGAGAGGTCCATGACATGATTGAGTGCAATGTTTCCCTCTTCGCCCAGACCGCTAGTAAGGTGTGGATTAATTTTGGTATGGGCCATAATTTTCCCGCCGGTAAGAGTGGGAAATATTTGTTGCCTTCCAATATTAATCGTTTTACTTTCAACCGGCCCAACTTGACAGTTAGCTGAATCCAGTTGAGAGAGCCGACCAGAGACTCCCAGACTCTCGTGTCGTAGTCAGACTGTGAAGAAACCTGAACAGTTTCCTGCGAAACCTGTTGCGATTGTCCACACTCTGACTCAGAGTGAGAGCGGCGGTGTGTCCCAGACCAGCCCTATCCACTGAATTACTCTTGAGGGAACAAGGTTTGACTTTACCAGATTTACCTTGAAGCCTAGAGTTTTGACATGATTTAAAATGATATTGACATGTTTTATGCATAATTGTTGTGTGTCTCTGCCACCACCAGCCAGTCGTCGAGATACCACAACACTCTGATTCCCTGTTTTAACAATGGCATCAGGGCTTGCCGGACTAGTTTCGTGAATAATCGAGGTGCTAGGTTCAAACCGAACGGCATCCTCTGAAAAACAAAATTTTGGTGCCTGATCCTCAAGGCCAGAAACCTTTGAAATCTTTTGTTGACCGACACGTGCCAATAGGCGTCTGTCAGGTCTAGGGAACACATCCAGCCACCCGGCGGAAGTGTTAGCCTGATTTGATGAACTGTTAACATTCTGAAAGACTCGTTGTAAATGTGAAGATTCAGATACGACAGGTCTACGACCGGCCTCATCTGAACACTGTCCCGTTTGGGAACCAAAAACAGTTTTGACGTGAATACAGGGTAATCTGGGGGTACCGGGATGATGACATTCTTGGCAATCATCTCCTGGACCAGCAACTCCACCTCTAATGAAACACAATTTGCCGTTGTCGGCTGACGTAAGCGAGGTCGCCGGAGCCACTGCCAAGTGATGCCTTTGCGTGCCACCATCCGTGCCCAGGTTTTTAACGGCCATGCTTGGTGACACGTTCGGAACGACCCAGTTAGCAGACAAGGGTTCGCCGGCTGTACTTCCCTCGGTTCCTCCGGCTCTAAGGTAGGCACTGGGAGTGAGAAAGACTTTAGTTTTTTGATGGTGGGTTTGGTGGTGTTGGACGCTTCGCCGGCTGGCTGGTGTGGGCCGAAGACTGGCCCTGCCCCGGCTTATACTGGCCGCGTCCCCTCTGTCCTGAAAACCCTCTCTGTCTATGCCTGAACTGACCCAGGGGGATGGGAGGACTTAGGCGGAAGATACGGCTTAGAACCCCCTGGCTGAGCTTTTGTAGGATGCTTAGGGTTTGGGGAAGTTAAATGCGGGTTTCTTAGCCTGTGCGGGACTGTGCTTCACGGCCTGTGCCATGTTAAACACTGTTCGCCATACATCAGGGGACATTAAAGAAGGTGTAAGTACTGGGGACATTACCACCTGGTTAGCAATGCGATCAGGCAGCTTGCGAACTAATGACATCCTAAGATCCTGTCGTGCTCGCACCGCCTCAAGTAAGGCTGTGCGTATGTCACCTAAGGATTGAATTGACGACTGAAGAATCAGACGCCGGGATAATTCAACTGATCTTCGAGCATCCGCGTCTGCGATTGCCTGAGTAGACCTGAGTAAAGACTTAGCCACCTGTTGAGAAACTATGTACTGTGAAAACAGGCGGGAAAGCTTTTCCCCTTAGCCTAAATTCTCTGTCTAGGTGAGAAGGGGTAGGGGTAATGAATGGTTCCTTTAGTTCACAAAGATTAATCTTAGGGGCAGCTAAAAAAGAAAATAAAGCTGACGGAACTCCGCCGGCAGAACCTACCGGCATTGAGAACCATGAATGTGTATCCTGAGGGATCTGGTGGGAAGATTTAGAAGTGAAAGTGGTTGCAAAGTTTTGAGCCTCTACCTCCCAATCCACCCAAGGTCCTGGTCCTAACTGTCCCACCTTCAACACTGGATTAGCTGTCTCGTCTGTGACGGTCTGTAAATCTAGTTCAGGAGTAATAGCCGACAGAGCCTTAATATCATTAAACCCATCCAGCTTAGACCAGTCTGAAAAAAGTTTTGAAGCTGAGGCAGGGGGTAAAGCAGGCTTAGATGCATAAACAAAATAATCCTGATGATAATAACTAGGTATAGCCTTGATATTTACGTCCAAAACATTACCCAAGGCATCCAATGCCCTTAATTTCTTAGACTTATTTCCCTGGATAAACCACTCACGTGGTACCGGGAGTTCCCCTGACAAGGTAGGCTGGGCAAGCTCTGGCTTAGAGGGGTTCAAAGGGACCCATGACTCGTCTGGCCCATAAAGCAGGGGCATAGCTACCTTTCTAAGAGGCGCTTTGTCTAGAGGGGGTGGATTAACATCCGTAATGACCCTGACATTTGACGTAGTGAACGCCGCCGTAGCTGGCTTAGAGCTCCCTGCCGGTGACAGAGTAGGAGGGTTAGGAATCTTAGATAAATCGATTGACGTTATCAGAGGCCGTACCGCAGAACCTGTCAAGGGAGCCCCCAAGTCCATTGTGGGGTTTTCTCGTTGTTGATTAAAGAATTTTGATAGAGCATGAGTAAGTAACCCATCAATTTCTTGTGCTGTAACAAACTGGTTAGGTGCAGAACTTTCAGGTGAATTAGTATTATCATGGGCGGCGTCCAGGCCTGAGCCTGACCCTTGTCCTTCCCTATCTGAAATTAATGACACTTCATCTTGTTCCTCCCGATCCTCCTGAGAAGACCCCGCCGAGGCAGGGGCACCTTGTTTCCAAGATAAATCAGGGATAGAGGATGGGGTCGCCGCGTCCCTGTGGACATCGGCTACTGTGTGACTCGTATGAGTCGGACGTGGATGGTCAGACCCTGGCTGAGCAAACCGCCAAACACCGAGGCTCTGGCCTACGCTCTCTTGAGAGTCTGAAACATTCTCAATTATTGAATATCCTGAACTTTCCATTTCTAGGGTTAAAATATCAATAGGTAAATCTTGTTTAGGGACAGGCGCTTCACTATACTCTGAGGCTGTAACAGAAACATTGTCAGGTGTAGAGGTACGATGAGATGCACTAGACTTAGTAGAATGTCGAGAGGACTTCTTATGGGAATCCTTATTGGAGGATTTGTGGCTACGGTGTGACCGCGAACTAGACCTAGGTTTGGAAGAATCACCACCATGGCCCCTGGGGGAAGCTTCAGTCTTGCACTTCTTACTAGCCGGGGAAGAGGCCCGACTTGAAGACCGTTGTCTGAGGGGTGACCTTGACCTCGATCTCGCCTGCGACGAGGAGGTGGCTGCCGGGGGAGTAGGCTCTCTCGGGCGTTTACACGTATCCACAGACGATACAGAACCCTGGCTAGTCTCTGTCGGCTTAAAACCCCTTACTCTAGAGGTACGTTTAGGGGGAGGGTGCTCTGACAGCAACTTATCCCAAAGTGGGACGTTGTCACATTGAAGTGACTTATGTGCGACAATGGTAGTGTAGGCCGACATTTGTTGTCTGACCTCTCTCAACGCTACCGCCGCGGTCTTTGTCATTGTCACACAGGACTTTATTGGTTAATTGGGAGCAAAATGAACAATTACGTGTAACCCAGAGACCCCTTGAACGGTCTAGACATCTAACACACCTTATGCAAAGGGTATGTGCAAAAATTGGGATACCCGCGCAAGTAGGGGTAATGCACAGGGCAAAAACTGGGGTCACATTAGCCATGACAGAGACTGGTGTGAGGAACTACCGCCGGGTCTGTATTGGTCCGCCGGAGCTCAGCTCTGGAAAAATAAAGAAAAATTTCCAGGAATTAATGCTCATAAGGTTAACCCAAGTGTTCGCATACAAGTGTTAATAACCCGCCGGGTAACGGGATGCAAAGACACAGCTAACACATCTCGCCACGCGGCTGGGTGTAAAGAGGCTAAACAAGTCTTCTTAGCTAAAGAACATGAAGAATACCCTCTGATATAATGGTCCAGTATGGCACTTATAGTCTGTAGGAGGTGGTGACTGTCTCAAGATTCTATTTTGTAAAAAAGCCCCCCCTCATAAAGACGCCGGCCCTTGAAATATTTTAGTAGAATAGCCCAGGGCAGGAATATACGAGATCTGATTTTTTAACGAATTGTCCCAAACGATCGTCGTAAAAATAGAAGGCGGCGATACTGAAAGTATCACCCAATTAAGGTTAATCGAAATTGAATTTGTTTATAAATTCCTTAGTTCCTTTACTTAGGGGCACCCGCCGGGTGTGGAAATCGATTTGGTTAAACCTCACTGATCCTTCAAATGCCGTAAGAGTAAAGGCAGCGATACACAGAGTATCACTCACATGGATTGGTTAACTATAAGAGACCTAAGTCGTTTTATCCCACCCTGCTCAGGTGCACCCGCCGGGTGAGAAGTCTAAAAGTTAACCCCACAAGTTCCTGACCCCACTACTTTGTAAAAGATCGCCGGGGAGGAACGCCTAAACAACACCTAGGTTTTCCCCGTGGTTGTCGTAAACCAGGTAGAAAAACCTATAAAAAACGAGTGTTCTCAAGAACGTCGTTTCTTTATATATAACTAAATATATATGTAAGGATGGGTACAGCCATCCCGCCGGGAATTTTAAAGGAGGCCTGAAACCAGGCACCCACGGAGACGCAGTCCTGGAGAGCCACAGACACCTCCCCTCGCCGGGGAACCAGCCAGTGTTAAAAACCACGTGTGGCCTAACACTGCTCATCGGTCAGGATTTTTCACGGTGAAACCGAGAAAAACCCGCCGGAAGGCAAACCCCACCCTGAACAGACACCATCTGAACAATACGACACGAGGAGAGACACGCACGACTAACCAAGGTCACAACATAATCCGTGGAATTAGCCAATACACAACTAAACCAGGAAACAAATATAGTCCGAGGAATTAGCCAATACACAACTAAAACCCGGATACACATGACACAGTAGGGCATATTTATAAAATAAATAATAACACTAGACATGTGGCAAAGCTACGAGCGGCTGGCTAGGCCTAGGTAGAAGGCATGAAAATAGTTGAAATATAAACACACACTGGAATATCACAACAGGAACCACCGCCAACACACCACCGAAGCGATAACTTCCCACCCCGGGAAGCCTGACACGGACCCAGAAAAAACTTCACTAAGTGAAGAAAAATACGCTGGGAACGTCAGCAACACACAGCTTACCTCATCAGAAGGATAAAAGCCAGCAATAATTAACGCGTAATGAAAGCCGCCTGCATCACCAACTAACCCACCTGTGAAAAGTTCACGTGTCCCCAACAGGACCACGAGGGTACATCAGAAATAGATGCACCAAACAAACGAACCAAAATACATTGCACTGCGGGCAACCAGCCCAGGACACTCCTGCTACGCCTATCCTAACCTTACTCGATACATCCCAGAGTAAACACATGAGAAAAAACTCACTAGGGACGCCACGAATGCGGAACCAGCGGAGCCTGAAAGGTACGTCCGGGCAGGCTGAGCGCAGAGCAAAGAAGGAGGAATGACGCCTGATTCAGCGTCTGGTCAGAAATCCACACAAGTACATCCACGATATGATGGAAAGCTTATTGGATAGTTATTCTTATTTTCTTTTTGTTTTTATTGTTTACGAAGTTTTTTCGTAGTGAGAACCCAATTCATAATGACTGAAGCCATGAGTGAGGTCGCGTGCGCTCATGATGAAGGCTCCTCAGTTTTTAAATGCTCTGCGCGGTAGATTCAAACTACGGCGGATTAGTGTTTGAAGAGGATGCCTTATGTAATAGGCATGTTCGTCAATGATGGAGGGGCCACTAATAAATATAATGGTTTCCATTAATTTGCACATTACAGATGTTAAGCTAATTGGTCGATAATTGCCTGGAGAGGATTTATTTCCTTTTTTGTATATGGGTGTCAGGTTAGCTAATTTCCATTCGTTTGGAACTTTCCCAACATTCAATGATTTGTTGAACAGATTTGAGTGAGTTTAATTCGTGTTTTGTTCTCAGGATGAGGAGAGAGAGGCGAGAGAGAGAGAGAGAGGAGAGAGAGAGGAGAGAGAGAGAGAGAGAGAGAGAGAGAGAGAGAGAGAGAGAGCGAGAGAGAGAGAGAGAGAGAGAGAGAGAGAGAGAGAGAGAGAGGTACAAGGAATAGTTGGTATCTCAGAGACTTTGCGGTCCATTCCGGGGAGATACTCGAAGTGGAGGGAGAGAGATTGTTTAGTGTAGTACACTCATTACAGATTGAGCTACAAATATCTACTCAGAGAGAAAGAGAGAGAGTTTGGATTTTGATAGGATTGGAAAGCTGAGGAGAGGCATGAGGGATTGTGTGAAGGAGAGATGGAAGCTGCGACGAGAAGTAAAGGTATATTTTCACCTTGGGGGAGTTTTTTTCTGGACAGCATTCTCACTCATGTTTTGTCTCATTATTTTCAAGATTTTAAAACGATCGCCTCAATAGTTTGGTGATTTTAAGACCTTTCCCCCTATTCCTTTTTCAATTTTAAGAGCTTTCGTGCGACCACCACTTGCTCCACCTCCTCCACCAGTACCTCCTCAAACTCAATATCACCCCCCTCCACCTCCACCTCACCCTCCTCCACCCTCTATTTCCTCGATGCATGCACCTCCTTATTCAACCTCTATCTCACCCACTTCCAACTCTCCTCCACCACCTCCTTCTCCAACCTCCACCCATTACCTTCCCGCTCAACTCTATATCACCCACCTCCACCACTCAACCCTTCCACCTTTTCCACTCATCACCTAATCACTCAACCTCTATCTCACACGACTCTCCACCACCTCCACTTGTTCCACTCTCCTCCAGCACCACCTCCTCCACTCATCACCACCACCTCCACCACTTTCT
>CM064508.1:30490853-30657370 GCA_032716605.1 Paralithodes platypus
TTTTGAGAAATATACAATTATACAGTAATCTATATTAATAAATTCCTAAAATAAATTATAAAAAAGTTTGGCCTTAGTAAGCCCCATGTGCAATGATGGTTTAACAGTGATTTGCAAGATGCAGTGAGACCAGTCGTCGTTAATCACTAAACTGACAGTAGAGAAGGAAGGTGAGGGAGTTGGACCGGTGGAAGAGTGGGGGGTAGACTTGGCCCCGGATTCCCCCCTTCCCACCGGCCCAGGATATTAGAGTAGGGGAAGGAAGGGCGGCAACCCCCCCACCCCTGAGCAACCTTTTAGTATGCGTGTGTCGTGTACCTGTCCTGTTGGTGAATTAGATGATTATCACGCCGATACAACCCAAAAGGCCCCCTGGGCCAAGGAAAACAATGAAGAGATAAAAGAGTTTTCCTTAAGCATACAACATATACATTTTATGAACAGAGCTATACAAAAGTAGATCACGTAACGACATAAACGGGATGTCATGTCGTAAAGGAAAAACTGAAGGATTTTTTTTTTTAATTTTTAAACAAGTTACATTAAAGCAAGTACGCCTATTTATACATTCCCACCTCCACCCCACAGTCAGCATTTCCACTTCAACATCATGCTAACTTGATAGCCTAGTTTTATTGATTGGTGATCTTGCCCAGTTTGTAGTTTATGACTAATATACATATATTATATATATATCATACATATATATATTATAAATATATTATATACTTTAAAATATATCTACTATTATTTTATGTTTCTTATGGTATGTATTTTTTTTGCATAATTAAATCCAATTTCAAACATTTGATAGTTTTGCTCAGTAGTTAGTTGAGATTCACCGACCGAGCTTGTGTTATATATATATTTTTAATTAATGGATTATTATTATTTTAATTTGTTTGTGAATTGAATCCTTTCATTGATGTTTCATATAAAGCAAAATCTCACGGCAAAATGCTAAGAGTCTTAATTTGTAAATCTGTACAGATTTATAAAGTAATTATTTTTGTTTATAGTGTGGTATTAATATATGAATGTATATATGTGTATACAGTATTTACGTATTTAGATCGTGTTTCTAGATGGACAAGTCGAAACGTTTTTGAAAATAACAAAAAAAAAAAATGGTTGATTTTCCTGGTCCTGTCTTTATCCTGAAGTGAGAGTCGTTCATCGACGTAGGTACAGCCAGGTACGTTTTATCTATCGGGTGAACAATAAGGAGAAGTAATATTCCTGTGCGACATATGATGATGCCTCTATTATTAACATTTACGCATTCCTTAGACAGTTATATTCAGCGTTGGACGATGTCGAATGTGGGGTCATGAAACGTTAGCCAAGTTTCTTGTTACACATTCGATTCATAGGTAATTCGAATGATGGTAAAAATCTCCTACTTGTAGATCAAATTATATGTATATTAGCAACAGAAAAAGATAAAATCCATCCTTACTCAATTACAATATACACTTATCGGCACTAATTCACACGCTTAATTAAACGCATCGACAAGCAGCAAGTCACCCAAATCGGCTATACACATACAGTATCACGCGTTTTCTCTCACAGACACATACTGTATAATATCAACATACACGCGACACACACAACACACATATGAATACATACATTCCATTTTGTAATGCCAACTCAAATAAATCACACGAACAGAAACTACAACACAACCAATTAGTAAACACACGTTCTCTCACAGATAGGCCTTACATAAAGATATATACACCGCACCGCGACGCGTAAAGCGCTCGCGGGTAAGCACACAAAAACACACACAACACATATGAACACAGCACATTCTAATACAAACACACACGCACATTCTAATACCAACACACACACATTCGAATACAAACACCCACACACTCACACACTAGCGTCTTTCTTGCCCCCTTAAGCCACTAAGCCAACGAGGATCACCCTTTACAGAGTAAAAATCCAGAAGGAATATTGACATTTAGAGAGAGAGAGTAATGCAGAGGGAGGGGATCGAGAGCTGAGAGGAAGAGAGCGATGAGGCATTATGCCTGGGATTTGATGCTAACAGAGAACTGAGAAATAAAGAGCGAAAACGTTTAACATGTAAATTGTGAGGAAAGGTTAAGCAAGATTAAAGTGATAAACGCATATGTAAAATTTCAGAAGGGAGTTTTGAATTGAGTGAGTACGGGATATTTTATTATAAAAATGTGCAAAATACTGTCAGAACAAGTAGGAAAATGCGCGAGTGTGCTTTAATGAAACTGTTCAATTAAAATGTGTAAAAGACTAATTTAATTAAAGTGTTAACCGAAGTAACATATGTCCTCCGTCAGTGGGCAATGAATAAAGTCATTAAGATTGTAGCCAGATATATAAGGTAAATACAAAGGAGCGTCATGGTGTTGAACGTGGTTAAGATTTGGTATGTCAAATATAATCTTCTTTAAGGGGAGGGACAATGGGCGGATAGCTTGGCGTGTGCGCGCAGTATTTTCATTGAGCGCGTCGTATTCGTATATGATTATTTGCTTATTAAACTTACATTGTTATTATGGTTTTTTAATTTCATCCCTTCTTAGACTTATATCAAGCTTAAAAAAAAAAAAAAAAAAAAAAAAAAAAAAAAAAAAAAAAAAAAAAAAAAAAAAAAAAAAAGCCAGGGAGGGCCCCTACAAGAGTAAAAAAAAAAAAAAAAAAAACAACAAAAAAAAAAAAAAAAAAAAAAAAAAAAAAAACAAAAAAAAAAAAAAAAAAAATGCAGGGACCCTTCATATACGATATCCACAGACACACGCGCTTTTTCGCTCGCGTACAACAAAAACCACCACAACCCCACATTTGAATACGGCAATCGAATACAAAACACACACACACACATTCGAATCAAAACAACACACACACATGCGAATTACAAAACCGGAATACAAAACACCCACACATTCACACACTTGCGGCTTTCTTGCCCCCTCTTAATTACCCATGGATAAATAGTGTATATTTCTTGATAGGAAAAAAGGTACATACAAAAAGGAAAAGAAAAAAAGGTTTGTTAAGTCCCTTCAGCACACGATTGACGTAGGTGACTTAGCGTAATTGACTTATTATTAGGGCTCTGGCTATATAATTAATAGAAGATTGTACGATTGTATGCAGTGTAAGAACGAAATACATGTATGTTATTGAGAGGGCTTATTGACGGAGGGGCTGATTGATAGATCGCATATAATTACACCCTTTATTGTTTAGAGATCCTTGCATGACAGTGTGTTGTGGTAATCCAGACATTGACATACGGAAGTGACAGCTCATGGACGTTGTCGCGAGAAACACAAACTAAGAGTGAGAGGGGTGGAAAATTAGTGACATGAGAAGTGCTGTGCCAGCAGGTTTTATCAGCTAAGGAGGGTGTAGACAGGGACGGAATGGAGGAAGGGAAGTACGAAAGTACGAGAGCGGTGTGGTTAGTGGATGTAGAAGTGCTGGGAAAATGTGAAAAGGAAACAACCTGAGATGGTTCGGCAATGTGGAACGTATGGGCAGCGAGATAATGACGTAGAAGAGTGTACGGGAGTGGGTTGTTGAAAGGACCGAGAAGGCAGATCCCCCTCCGGGTTAGGTAGACCGAAAGAAAGGTGGAAGGATTGAGGTTAAGAAGTATATCGTGTGCCAGCGATGCTGGATGGGAGAGGAGGAGCGTCGATATGATGGTTGTTGGGGTGACAGCGTTGCATGGGAGCGTTTCGTTCGTGGCCACCCCTTCGGGCGATCATGGCGTTCGGCGATAGATAGATTCGAATTATAAAGTGAAGAAAAATCGCTCCAATGGTAACCAGAAATAAGATGAAAAGTGCCCGTAATGAGTTGATTGAAAAGGAAAAGGTTAAGTTGCGTACCGGTTACATTTGTACAGGTGAACTATTATTAAAGATAGCTGCATTGTAGTAGTAAATACTTAGGATCTAAATGAATATTAACGAACAGTAACAGAACAAAGCAAGGTGTTGCAAGGAGAGGGCTGGTGAAATTGGGTAAACCCATAGATAAATAAACACCATATGAGGAGGCGCACTGTATTGATATATCGCATATAGCTCTATATAGCCATTAAGGCTTTCTATGCTCTATCATTGCCCTGACGAAGATATACTGTATGGAAAACGTTGTCACCATAAAGTGCTCCTCCTCATGTGGTGCGTATATATTCAGTCTGGCAATTGTTTTACGATTGTTGTTGTTCATATCAAATCTATACGCATTCAGTACCGGTGACGTCCTTTCCATTCTATTCTGGCCCCATTGGGACGATTTTATTCTTAGATTAGGGCGGCCCGTTTTCTAGCCCTTTCAAAGGCTCCCGACTACTCTCACGTGTCACTCCTTTTCGTCCCACCATATATCCTTCCTAAGCTTTATCAACCCGGGCCCCATCTCGCTCGACCCTCCTTCCCAGGCCGTTGCTGGTACCAGCCGGGGACCGGCGCCTCATCCCTTGTTCTCTGTTCCGGTTTACGAGCCCATGCCAGGCTCCCCCCTACTTCGCGTCCCCTACGCTCTCTCCCTCCCCTGAACCCATACACCACACGGGACTCGGGACCCCCCCAGAACTCCTGCATGTGTGAAAGCTTGACTCCCCCGCCCACCCCGTCCTCCCTTCTTGCCCCCCCCCCCCCCCCCCCCACCCTTCACCTCCCCTGCCGTTTTCCCCCCGCTCCCGCCTGTTCCCCGCATGCACCCCCCGGGTGGTTGCCTGGGCGCGAAGTTAGGGGCACGCGTGAGAACTCTGGGGACGGACTACCGCACCCCCCGCAGAGAGGAATGCCCAGGTGAATAGGGAACTGAACGCGAAAGAAAATCGGGCAAAGGAATCCCCCCCCGTTGAAATGACTAAAAGTAAGTAACGGTTAGAAAAGGGTGGACAAAATTAACGCACTTACTTAAACGCCTTTAAGAGGGGCAGAGTTGGGCAGGTTGGGTCGTATGCACCCCTTCCCTCCCCCATTATGTTTTCAGATTTTTACGACGTGCGGGCCCATTAGTTTGGCAATTTTAAGACCTTTCGCCTAACTTCTTCGCCACTATTATGACCTTTTGTGGTATTTAGGTGTCGAGCAAGTGTTAGGTGACGATTTGATAACCGAGCCTGCAATTAGGGAGGGAACCGGTCTTCGGCCCGGGAAATTGTTTCACCCGAAAAAATACAAATTTATATCTCAAAAGAGGATCTTGGAGATGTATGTTTAAGCTTGATGGAGGTCTATGGAAAGAAACTTTAAATATTTAATATATATCAAATAATTCGACCAAATAAATAAACCCTTACCACTTAAAATACGAAACATGAATGGAATGTCTCAAACCTTTCCAAATATAAGATCACGTAACTTATAGGCGTGCCTTCTGACCTCCCTCAGGGGGGGGGGGGGGGGGGGGGGGGGAACCGATTTTAGATTTTTAAGAGAGCTAATTAAGATGGCTGTGTAACAATTTCCATCCTAGAAGTATGTTGGTGTTATGTATTTACCATTAATGCTTATTAATATTTGTAAGTTTTTGGAAATATTCGTACGCACAACAATCAATATTATTTTATTGTATCCTAAGTTCAATATATTTTTCTGGATGTATATATTAAGTATAAAACATTGTCGGTCAAAGTGTAGAGATTAGGGGAGCTGAGACATTTAAAACCTGTAATTGCAAACAAAAAACACATCATCTTAGGGAGTGAAAGAGTGTATAAGGGTATGATTAATAATAGTACTAAATTAAGTAATTAGGGAAATAAAAAATTAAATATATTAACCATAACAAAGAAATATAGACTGTGAAAGGGTGTCTAATCGTAAGGGATGAACAGCAGTAATATGGACATTTAAAAAACAATCGTTGCAAGCAAAACTAGAACATTAGAAGAAAGTTTGTTTAACCTAATTCAGCACCATGACGGCATATTTACCTTTGATTCTACCTAAAATTAGATTATTGTATGCAGTTTAACAAGGACCTATGTTTCGAAGGAGGGGTTATTGAGATAGTATGTACTCATTCGAGTCGTAGATAGGTAGATTACAACAACAAAAGACAATGTTATAATATGATGAAACATCAACGTATATGGTGGTGGAGGGGTTAAGTTGCAGGGGATAATGGGGGCGGGCAAGTGCTTTGTTTTCGTTTTTTGGTCTTTGTAGTAATTAATTAATATATTTTTGAGCTTCCTCGCTAGACCTTCATCAAGCTTTCACAATATCTTGTAAGTGACCCACGAGGTTACAAGCTAACCTTCTTGCGGATATTTTCTCCACCAACTCAAATAGATGAAATGAAATCAAGATGTACCTTTTGTACTTAATTTGAATTCGCCTGAAATTCCCTCACTTAAGATCCACACCAGACATGTCAAAAAACTATTTTGCAGAATCTCTCAGTTAGATAAGGATCCTTGGGGTAAGATGAAAATTCTCAAATAGTACTTAAGAATTGCTCCTTGGTGCTCGCTCCTGTATTGGCAAAACATTCCGTCTGTGTACTCATACACTAATGCTTCCCAGTACCCTGGAAAGAAGCAAACATCCATACCGTTCCTTAAAAAAAGGTGCTTCTTCAGAGCATCAAACTACAGACCAATAGCTATAACTTCCACTCTTGGTAAAGTCTTTGAAATTATATTCAATAATCACCATAATTAAGCATTCGAGGAATAATAAATTAATCAGTGATTACGGGCAATATGGTTTTAGACGATGTCGATCAACTGCAGACATGCGTTGCCTTCTTACGCATCAAATCAACCAAGCTCACAGCCCAACAATGGTGAAAACACATACAATAGCACTGGATATATCAAAGGCATTTGATCGAGTCTGGCATCAATCCTTATTGTCGAAAGAACGAGTCACACTACGGCCTTGCATCATTAGTTACAATAATTTCTTCTTATCTTCATAACAGAAAAAGTACATGTAATGGTAGATGGCCTTTATTCTCAATTTCACTCATAAAATGCTGGTGTTCCCCAGGGATCAGTTTTGGCCCCAAGTATGTTCCTCATTCATATCAATGATCTCATATCTACCACTACTAATCCAATACATGTCCTACGCAGATGCACTCAACACTCCACAGTTAATTAACATTTACCAATTCTTTCACCCAACCCGATCTTACTAATTCAAAAATAAACACTGCCTTTCGCTGACACCAGGACCTTTCTAGAAATTATAAATAATGGATGGGGACAAAAGAATCTAGTTTCCTTTAATGCACAGAAAACCAAAGTTATTCATTTTCCTAACCGAAAGAATCTCACTGACTTCCATATTCTTTTTAATGATGTAACTATTCCCACTTCCATAGTATTGACATTCATCGGTGTAAAATTAAAATACATTTCCAACTTGAGATGGACAAATTATGTTAGAATGTTCGAAGCATTGCTAAGAATGCCTCTAGAAAAACTGGGACTCCTGTACAGAGTTCGAGTATTCTTCAATGACGAGCAGTTGGCCGTGACCGTGAATATAAAATCAAGTCATGTGCGTTCCTCAGATGGCTACTGTTTTACCTCTGTGGGGTGGAAGTGGAGTGGTTGGGCATTGAGGCATTTGGACAAAATTCAAAATAAAGCTATTAGATTAATCAATAAAACTGCAAATCACACAGGACCTTACTACATTATCCATACGAAGCAACGTTGCATCACTTTGATTATTTCTACAGGATATTTTCACAACAATTGGGTCCGAGGAACTTGCTTCAATTGTGACGCCTCTTCCACATCTTTCCCCGTAGAACTAGGGCAGCTGGAGAGAGCCCATGAATTTACAACTTTCTCCTCAAAAATGCCAGAACTTCTGCCTATCAGAATTCATTTATACCCAGAGATACTACTCTTTGGAAATTCACTTTCCTCGAATTGCTTTCCACAAACTTACAATCTACACATGTTTAAATCCAGTTGTTACAAAAAATTTATGAATGGAGGATGCCTTTAGGCACATGGACCTTTACGATTTTATCTGTGGTTTTTTTTTCCTTCCTCCGTTCATGGTCTCTGTTAAAAAAAAAAAAAAAAAAAAAAAAAAAAAAAAAAAAAAAAAAAAACACACACATAGATCCCCTTATAAGCTGTAAATTGATACATTGTTCCGCTTTCGCTCGCCTGGTAAAAAGCGACACCTAAATTGCAGAAAAGATCTTAATATTAACAAAGACATGGCGCGAAAGGTCCTTAAATCAACAAATAATGGAAAGACCGTCTTAAAATCTTAAAAACATTAATTATATGCTAAACACGAGGGAGAAGTAGTGGGTCCAGAACAAGAGACTATCTCACCCTTAAGTTATATGGTTATATGAACTTCTTCTTAATTGCCGGGGGATCGGCAGGGTATTTTCCACACCAGCCATGCCTTCGAATCGGCTTCCTCCGTTTGGGAAAGGTCCAAGAAAAGACAATACACGTAGACAAAAGGAACGCATTATTTTTTTAAATTTTTATGTATTTTTTTTAAAGAATTTTTTAAAGTTTTTAAAGTTTAAAAGTTTTTCTATTTTTTTAAATTAAAGAAGATTATATTAGAAGAAACAAGAAACAAGAAAGAGAGGAGAGAAGGAGAGAGCGATCGAGAGATAAGAGTGAGGACGACTGATGAGATGGAGAGGAGAGGATGCGTGAGAGGAGAGAGAGAGGGAGGGATTGAGTGAGAGAGAGAGATTGGAGATTGAGAAGGGAGAGAGAGGATGGAGAGAGAGGAGTGGAGGGAGATTACGCGGAAGACGAGGGGTGGGTAAGCAGAGGGGAGGAGTGAGGGGGGAGGGGAGGAAGGAGAGAGGTAGGAGGGAGGAGAGTGGGGTGATTGAAGAGGAGGAGGGGTAGGTTTTTTGAGCAGAGTAGGAGGGAGAGAGAAACTGATTTTTTTTGAATCAATGAATAAATGAAACCACAACACTGAGAACGAGTGTCGCCAACCGGCGAAGACGACGATATGCCAGCCAACTAGTTTGCCATTTAGCGTCCTTTGACTTGTATGATATAAGTAAAGAGACCCCCGTCCTTCTGTGTCACTAAGTGTGTAGGTAATTTGAGAACTAGGAGTAGATCGTAGAATGCACGTTATGTGTTGTATGCAATGATGGTGAGCATATATCCTGAAACATATGACTGTATGAAATTGGAATAATTATGAGTTTCTTATATTCGCATCACAGTAAAGTAGTCTTGGATCGTAGAAAGTAGTGCAATATGAGGATGAGCGGAGGACGCTGAGCGATGGAGAGTGGAGAGAGAGAGGACGTGCGGGAGAGGGGAGAGAGAGGATGATAGAGATGGAGGGGGAGGGGTCGAGAACCTGAGCCGGAGAGGCGAGATGTGAGCTGTGAGGGGAGGTTGGGGAGATGAGAGAGACAGGGAGAGAGAGGGGAGAGAGAGAGAGAACATACTACCAGCCAAGATTCGGTGTAACCCATGTGGTGGGTATAGAAAACTAAGTTTTGAGGAATGTGCAAGCTATGCAGGTATATGTGATTAATAAATTCCTAAAACGAAATTTTCCAAGTTGGCCATTCATTGTAGAATTGGCAATATCGATGATGGTTTAACAATAATTTGCAAGGGCATCGAGAACAATTGTCGGCGCTAATCCCTAACTGCCAGGCAGAGAAGAAAAGGTAGGTGAGAGAGTTGGAGGTGGAAAGGAAGGTGGGGCGGTAGACTGGCCATGACTCCCCACTTCCACCCTGAACAGAGGTTAGGGTAGGGGGAAAGGAAGGACCCCCGTGAGCAAGTTTTAGATAGTGCCGCGGGAGCTGTACATGGTCGTACAGTAAACTGTAAATCTTGAGCCAATCTGCATCGTTTAGCAGTAGAGTTCGTCCTCTTGTTGTAATTTTGGGTATGTGTTTCTCGTTATGATTTTCTCCTATTCTATACGATTAAAAAGGAATAAATAGAAGAAGGACTACTGCTGTTTTTTCAACTGATCAATTGCATTGGAAGACCAATTGAATATAGGGAAAACCGTTTAGCAAATAACAGGATATGACTATTGAGACGTGTTCCGTGGTTCGAAGTAACTAAATAGATGTTTGGCAGGGGTAGTTTTAAGTAGTTTATAATGTAATATCATTACCACGAATATTACGAAAAGGAATAAGAAGGGGAAATTAGAAAGAAGGAAAGGAGATCACAATGGTCTGTAGGGTACGGTAAGTTGAAGTGCAACATCCAAAGCTCAAAGATCGTATTTGTATAAGTTGACCTACTGTGATCTCGCCTAAATTTGACCAACTGTATATTATATCAATAGATAAAAATATTTGTATATTTTTATAATGATGTTTATAAGACGGTAGTATACATAATATGGAGATGAGTGTGTTTGTGGGTGTGTGCCAATGTGTGTTTTTGTGTTTGTGGGATGTGTGTGTTGACATCCTGGTCCCCTTACTCTATTTCTATGAACAGACATGCATAGTTCTTATCTCTTCTTTCGGTATGTATTTGTCCCCATCTATCTCCTTAGTCCCTACCTTAACTTCCGACTGTTTACACTCACACACTACCGTGTCTATTGTCTTCCTTTTGGTTGTGTTCGGATGTATCTTTACCTACCAACTTTTTTCACCTTGCTAACGTACGATGGAGGTTAGGGACGTAGAAGCTTGGTAGGTGGTAAGCCTTAAATAACAGTCCGTATTAATGAAAAACAAATCCCCCACCGTAAATAAAAGGTGCCACTATTAAACTGTATTTATCTTCGTCATTTCGAGTCCGATTTATGGTCGAGTTCTTATTTTCGCCCGTTTTGGAAGCATTATGTGTCCAACGTTTTCTTTGTCCAGTTAGTTTGTGCATTTGTTTGACCTCCAGCACTGCAGCTGACCTTCATTTTGTGGAATACTTATCCATCCTAACCCGATCCTTCAATGGTTCTTTAGTAGTTCCTTAATCCATCTGTCCATCTTTATCATCATTGTCCCCAATGTGTTTGTGTTTATAGTCTCTCCCTAATCTTTAATTGTGTTATAATCTAGAGTTATGATTACTGTACCACCGTTCTCCTATTTAACAAATTTCTTAATTGTGGGTGGAGAGGGCAAGGAAACTGAAGTGTGAACGTCAATAAGCATGTAAAGAGATAGTACATGGTAGTTCATAGGGGCGTGATCGTATGGGGGGTAAACTTCTCGGAGTGCGGGAGAGAGCTGGATGGGGAAATATGGCACACGAGGATGAGTTTGTAAAAGATCTGGGAGAGGAAGAGAACGGATAGCAGGAGGGTGGTGGGAGGGTGACTGGAAACATGGAGGTAAACCAGAGAGGGTTTGGGGTTGTGAAGAAGGAGGAAGGGGAAGGTTGTGTTGGGCAGAGACATGGGAGGGAAGTTGTCGAAAGGGGAAAACTCTTGGAGAGCAGAGTGAAGAGTAAACAGGTTGCAATGTTCAAGGAATTGTTTGCCCACAGTGAGGTAGGGGCTGCAGAGTTCATCGGGACTCTGAAGGGAGAGAATAAAGAAGGAAAAAGAGGAGGAGGGAAAGGGGGCGAGGAGAAAGCTGGAGACTTTGAGTGGACGCATGAGCTGTTGAGGAATATGTGTGAAGTTACTGGCAGAGAGCATCAGATTGGCCTGCAGGACAGAATGATACTCTTCTACCGGTTTTTTGTTTGCAAGAGGTTGCCAGATTAGAAGCTAAGAACTAGGATTTTCTCTCACTCTAGTGATATTTTTACCTCGCCAAAATTAGTTTTATGCCCACAGCTAACTCTCTCAAAAAAGAAAACTGCGGAGGGTTGTTTGAAGTAGTAATCTGAAACTAAAGGTTTTATAAATAGCCCCTGATTTGGTAACAAGGCGACTTGTAAAGTTCCCGACTGGCTCAATGGCGGTCAAAAGGACGTGAAGGGTTGGGTAAGGAGATTACATAGGAGGGAAGTGGCCGGGGGGCAGCAGGTAGACAATTTGTCTGCCAGAGAAGGAGGGGGCGGAACAGAAGGGTGCTGAGCTGGTCGAGTGATTAATGTCAGTTTGAACGAATGGAAGATGTGAAGGCTTACAAGAGGAGCTATCCGAGTGAATGTCAGATAAAGAGGGGGGGGGGAAATATTAGAAGGGCAGGAAGACACCATGAGATTGGAGAGGATTGCTGTTGAAGACAGAAGTTTTGATGATAGAGGAATGAGGTGTATAGAATCAGGCGTAACGGGAAGAGTGGTAATGTAATAGACAGAGAGGATGAATGGAGTGAGTGCTTGTAGAATGCAGCCCTAGCCAAGTGAACACGAGAGAGGTGAGTCGATTGGTGGCGGGAGGGAGGGTTCGAGGAGAAGAAGTTGGGACTAGATCATGTACATCAGGCGACCTGGCCGGGGAGGGACGGTTTTACCTGAGAAGGGTGAGCGAATTGGACAGTAGCATGGGGGGCGGGGCTTGTGGGTTGAGTAGCTCTGACTGAGGATGTTGCCGTGTGCGCGAAGATGCGGGAACGTAGTTACGGGGATGGGATGGCTCGGGGGGGCTTGGGGAGTGCTGAGGGACAATTAGGTGACCTGGGTTTTTGGGTCTGTACTTCTCGCTGGATTGCAACCTCATAGATGTTGGTGTGAATTTGGTTTTTTTGTTTTTGTGTGTTCATTGTTTCTGTTATGATGTTCCCTATTCGGCATACATCCTAGATATGTCTTTTTCATTTATCATTGTTCTCCTCTCCCTGTCAACCTACTTCTCTCCTCTTTCTTCTCCCATCCTCACTCTCCCTGACATCCTACCGTCTCTCTCTCTGTTCTCACCTCTCTCTCCCTGTCACATACCTATCTCTCTCTCTCTTCCCCTATCACTCTACCTCTCTCTTCTCCCTTCCGCTCTCTCCCTGTCACCTACTTATCTACCTGTCACCATACTCTCACTCGTTGTCTTTTTTCTCTCCCTGTCACCCTAGTGTATCTTCCCTCTTTCTCTTGCATGTCACTCCTAAATACCTCTCTTTCTTCCTATTCCGTCGTCCTCTCTCCCTGTCACCCTACTTCCCCCTCCTCTCTCTCCGTCTCCCCTCCTTTCTCTCCTGGAACCATACTATCTCTCCCCTCTTACCTTTCTCTCTCCCCCTGTCACCCTACTTCTCTCTTATTCTCCCTTCCTTTCTCCCTGTCACCCTACCTATATCCCTGCACCCTATTTCTCTTCCTCTGTCTCTCCTCCCCGTCATCCTACCTCTCTCTCTTCCTATTATCTCGTGCCTCTCTCTCGCCCTGTCCCGTACCTCTCTCTCTCTCTCACTTCCTCTCTCTCTCTGTCACTGTACTTCTCTCCTCTCTCTCTCTTTCTCTTCCTCGCTCTCCCTTCCACCACACTTCTCTCCCTGTCCCCATACTTCTCCCTCTCCTTGGTCCTTTTGCTGATCCCTGTCCCTGCAGCTTCCCTCTTATCCATTCCTATTTTTCTCTGTGACCCTTTTTTTTACTCTCTCTCTCTTCTCTCTATCTCCCTGTCACCCTATCTCTCTCCTTATCTCCTTCCTATCTCTCCCTTTCACCCTACCTCTCTCTCTGTCACCTTTCTCTCCGGATTCACCCTTCCTCTCTCCCGTCACCCTAGCCTCTCTCTCTCCCTGTCACCCCTAACTTCTTCTCTCTTCTCCCTTCTTCTCTCCCTGTCACCCTACTTCTCTCCCTGTCACCCTATTTATCTTCCTCTTTCTCTCAGTCCTTGTCACCCTACCTCTCTCTCTCCCTATTATCTCGTCCTCTCTCTCCCTGTCACCCTACTTCTCTCTCTTCCTATTCTCCCATCGTCTCTCTCTATCACCCTAACTTCGCTCACGTTTAATACTCCCTGTCACCCTCGCGCCCCCCTACCCTCCTTCCCCTCTTTCCCCCTTCCATCTCCCTCCCCCTCCCTGATTCCCCAGGCTGCAGTTAACAAGGTGAGCATCATTCTGCATTTACATATTAGGAGTTTGTTGTGGCCAGAGCTCCGAGTGCCAGGCCTCCTTTACCCCCTTTTGGTTCATCCCACATCTAGCCTTTCTTCTCGGCTTTACTTATTTGTTTGGTTTAGTTTTCATTTACTTATTTGCTTTAGTTTTCTTTACTTATTTGCTTTCGTCTTCTTTTACCTCCACTGATTCATCCCGCCTTTAGTCTTTCTTCTTGGCTTTACTTATTTGTTTTTATATCCTTTACTTATATGCTTTAGTGTTCTTCTTTTACCCCCACTGGTTCATCCCACCTCTAGCCTTTCTTCTTGGCTTTACTTATTTGTTTCAGTTTTCGTTACTTATTTGCTTTAGTGTTCTATACCTATTTGTTTCAGTGTTCTTTACCTATTTGCTTTAGTTTTCGTTACTTATTTGCTTTAGTGTTCTTTACCTATTTGTTTCAGTGTTCTTTACCTATTTGCTTTAGTGTTCTTTACCTATTTGCTTTAGTTTTCGTTACTTATTTGCTTTAGTGCTCTTTACTTATTTGCTTTAGTGTGCTTCGTTTACCCCCTACTGATTCATCTCGCCTCTAGTCTTTGTTTTGGGCTATATGTAGGGGTTTTACTTTCTTTTACTTAATTGTTTTAGTGTTCTTTACTTATTTGCTTTACTTACACACACAGACACACACATACATGGAATTAATTACTTATTTGGTTTAGTTTTTCTTACTAATTTACTTGGTCCATCTCCCCTTCAGCCTTCCTTCTTTCCTTACACAGTAGCTTTACGTAATCATTTGTTTTAGTTGTCTTTACTTATTTGTTTTAATTGTCCACATCCTTGTTGTATCTTTCCATATAGTATTTGTTTATTTGTTTACTGTATTTGTCTTTCTCTATTGTTTCATGGTTCTGTATTTTTTATTGTATTTTTCGTTTGTATTGTTTACTGTATCCTATTTTTTATCTTCTCATCTAGGTTCTGTCTCTCCTTATAATATTATGTATCAGTTTATCTCTTTATTGTATTTGTCTTTATCTATTGTTTCATTGTATTCTGTATTCTTTATTGTATTGTGCATTGTATACTTTATTTTATCCTTATTTTCTCTTATTAGTAGTATTAGTGTATCTCTATATTACTGTATATTTGTCTCTCTCTATTGTATTATTGTTTTCTGTATTATTTATTGTACTATTTACTGTATTCTTTTCCTCTATCCTTATCCGTGTTTTGTCTGTCCTTTTCTGTCTTAGTTTATCTCACTAATATACTTGTCTTTCTACATTACTTATATAGTATTAATCATCATTTATTAACGGTATATCATTAATTGTATTATTGTCCTCTCTGCCCCTCCGTGTTGTATCTTCTCTTATATGTATACGTTTCTCTTTCAACGACTGTTTGTTCCTCATTTAATTACGAAGAACGGGTGAAATTTGCAGAACTACGACGCAAAACCAAAAAGTTAATTAAGCTAATTAGAAAGACCCTGGAGTTACATGTTGCGAATCAAAGTAAAATAAACATGAACAAATTCTATAGTTATATCAGAAAGAAAAAAAAACAGTTACTTTCAAAAGTTGGACCGTTAAGTGAGTGGTGAAAATGGAGAGAGATACACCAAAGACGAAGTACAAATGAGTAATGCCCTCAATACCTTCTTTGCATCAGTTTTTACTACAGAAGACCTCAGTGATATCCCTACAGCATCGCCGGTTTAGACAGATAATTTTGATGTTGTAAACAATATCACCATTACAGAGAGAGAAGTATTGAAATGTTTAGATAAACTCAAGGTAAATAAATCGCCCGGACCTGATACAATCTCACATAAATTTCTAAAGGAAGCTAAGGATAAACTCTCCAAACCACTGACATTGCTATTCAAAAAATCCTTGCAGTCCTTGCAGTCCTGATCAGTGGAAGCTAGCCAACGTAACACCGATATTCATAAAAGGCAGCAAATCCCTACCCAGTAACTATCGTCCAATTAGCTTATCCTCAGTTGTATGTAAAATGCTAGAAACACTAATGAGAGACAGACTCTAAAACCACTTAGAGGAAAATAACATACTTAAAGAAACTCAACACCGCTTTCGTAACAAAAGTTCCTGCTTAACAAACTTCTTAAGAATTCTTCCACGATATCCTCAACCTCTATGATGAGAGTAAAGCGGTAGATATTTTATACCTTGATTTTCAAAAGGCCTTTGACAAAGTTCCCCACAAACGTTTACTGTTATAATTAAAAGCGTATGGAATACAAGACGGTGTGTTGAAATGAATAGAAAATTGGATCATCGACAGAAAGCAAAGAGTAGTCATAAACGGTAAGGCATCTAAGTGGACAGATGTAAGTAGCGGAGTACCCCAGGGATCGGTACTAGGACCAATTCTCTTTCTGATTTATATCAACGACATAGTTGAGGGTCTCACCTGTACAATCTCAAAGTTTGCTGATGATACAAAAATTGAAAATGGTATACTCTCAAAAGAACAAGTTGACAATATGCAACACAATCTAGACTACAGCATCTCTCCTCCAACAAACCTGATCTTCTCTTCCTCACCGAAATTCAGGTGTCTGTAGCAACATCCAGCAGCCCCTTCTCTGTATCCTCCTACTTTCTCTATCCTAGTTTCAAAGCCAAAGGTGGATGTTGTGCATGTGTGCACAACAAACTCACTTGCTCTCGTGTTCCCGATTTCGACTCCTCTGAATTCTCAACTTTATGGCTCAAATTTTCCTGTCATTCTCTTACTAAATATTTCTGTGCTGTCTATCTTTCCCCTAACTCTTACAACTTTCCCAAATTCTTTGACTATCTAAACTCTACAGTGGAACACATTCTATCCATTTCTCCTTTCTCAGAAATCTCCATCTTAGGAGATTTCAACGTTCACCACTGCCATTGGCTCTCCTCTCACACTACTGATCCACCTGGTGAACAAGCCTACGTCCTTTCTATCCTAAATGACCTAGAGCAGTTAGTTCAGCAACCCACCCGTATCCCGGATCGCATCGGAGATCGGCCCAACATTCTTGACCTGTTTCTAACTTCTAACCCTTCTTCTTATACTGTCGATCTTTTCTCTCCTTTGGGCTCCTCCGACCATAAACTTATCTCTGTCACCTGTCCTATCTCTCCAGTACAGCCACCCGATCCTCCTAGCCGGCGGCGCTTGTGGCACTTTGGCGCTGCCGACTGGGAGGCTCTTCGGCAGTACTTCTTTGATTTCCCATGGAATGATTTCTGCTTCCATGGCCGAGGACCCTCGGAGAGTGCTGAATGCATTACCAAGGGAATCCTATCGGGCATGGAAGCATACATTCCATTCTCTTTCTCTCAGACTAATGCTAAAAAATCTTGGTTTACTCACGCCTGTTCTACTGCTGTCCGCAATAAGTATGAAGCATTCAAACGGTACCGACGCCTTAAAACTCAAGACTCTCATTCTTCATATGTTTCTGCCCGGAATCAAGCCAAATCTGTTCTTCGACTTGCCAAACACTCTTTCATCAATAATAAATGCACTGAACTATCCAACTCTAGCTCTTCCCAAGCTTTTTGGCATCTAGCCAAAAACCTCTCCAACAATTTCTCTTCCTCGTCTTTCCCTCCCCTTTCCCACTCTGATGGCACAACCATCACTTCTTCCTCTGACAAAGCTAAACTCTTCGCTCAAACTTTTGCTAGAAACTCCACCTTGGATGATTCCGGTGCTATTCCTCCCTCTCCGCCCTCCTCTCTCTTACTTATGCCTAATATCCTAATCTCTTCTAAAGATGTACTTTCTACCCTCTCTGGGCTTAACACTAATAAGGCGTACAGTCCGGACGGTGTTCCTCCTGTTGTTCTCAAAAACTGTGCTTCCGTGCTGACTCCCTGCCTAGGCAAACTCTTTCGTCTCTGTCTATCCTCTAACGTCTTCCCTTCATGCTGGAAGTTTGCTCACATTCAACCTGTCCCAAAGAAGGGTGACCGCTCTCAACCCTCCAACTATCGTCCAATTGCTCTTATCTCTTGTCTTTCTAAAGTTTTTGAAACTATTCTTGCTTCCAAATTTCTTAAGCATTTCTCTTCTCATAATCTGCTCTCAGACCGCCAGTATGGCTTCCTTAAGGGTCGCTCTACTGGTGATCTTCTTTCATATCTTACTAACTCTTGGTCATCCTCCTTTCGGGACTTCGGTGAGACTTTTTCTATTGCACTAGACTATTCGAAAGCCTTCGATAGAGTCTGGCATAAATCTTTAATTTCTAAACTACCCTCCTTCGGTTTCTATCCCTCCATCTGTGCCTTTGTCTCTAATTTCCTTTCCGGCCGTTCCATAGCCGCGGTTGTGGACGGCCATTGTTCACTTCCTCACCCTATAAACTCCGGTGTTCCTCAGGGCTCTGTCCTATCTCCTATTCTCTTTCTAATTTTTATAAATGATCTCCTTAACTGTACCTTAATTCCCATCCATTCATACGCATACGACTCAACCTTGCACTACTCCATTTGTTTTTCAGAACGCCCCAGCCAGCAATCCCTCAACGACAAACGTAATGAAGCCATAGAACTCTTAAATTCTGATCTAAATACTATTTCCAATTGGGGCAGAGAAACTTGTTAACTTTAATGCTTCCAAAACCCAATTTCTCCATCTATCTACCCGTCAGGATCTCCCAGCGGACTATCCCTTATTCTTCAACAATACAAAAATCAACCCTTCATCTTCTCTCAATATTCTTGGTGTCTCTTTTTTCTTCTGCTCTCATTTGGAAGGACCATATTACCAGTCTTGCTAAGGCAGGTCCCAGAAGCTGGGTGTGCTCAACCCCTTAGGGGGTTCTTTCCCCTGCACAGCTTCTTGCTCTGTACAGGGGCATAGTGCGCCCTTGTATTGAGTATTGTTCACATGTGTGGGGAGGTTCCTCTCACACTGCTCTCCTAGACAAAGTTGAAAGGAAGGCCTTTCGTATCATTAACTCCCGTCCACTCACCAACTCTCTGCAATCTCTCTCTCCGCCGCAATGTTGCATCTCTCTCGCTATTCTATCGCTACTATAATAATCAGTGCTCCTCAGAGCTATCCCAGTGCATACCACCTCCTTTACGTAGGGCACGTGGTACCCGTCTTGCAACTCAATCCCACCCCTACTCTGTGCAACTCTCCAACCCAAGAGTGAAACGTTACTCTCAAACTTTCTTCTACTCAACAGCTGAGCTCTGGAACTCTCTCCCAGAATCAGTCTTTCCCTCTTCCTATGACTTAAATTGCTTCAAACTCAGTGTGTCCAGGCATTTTGGCTCGAACGTCCCTTGATTTTGGCCCTGTCACTCTTTCAACTATGGGGGAGGCACTCGCTATAGGCAGTTATGCCTTTTGCCTCCCTCAATCACATAGACAAAAAAAAAAAAAAAAAAAAAAAATCAGTGTTCCTCAGAGCTTTCCCAGTGTATACCACCTCCTTTACGCAGGGCACGTGGTACCCGTCTTGCTACTCAATCCCACCCCTACTCTGTGCAACTCTCCAACCCAAGAGTGAAACGTTACTCTCAAACATTTTTCTACTCAACAGCTGAGCTCTGGAACTCTCTCCCAGAATCAGTCTTTCCCTCTTCCTATGACTTAAATTGCTTCAAACTCCGTGTGTCCAGGCATTTTGGCTGGAACGTCCCTTGATGTTGGCCCTGTCACTCTTTCAACTATGGGGGAGGCACTCGCTATAGGCAGTTCTGCCTTTTGCCTCCCTCAATCACATAGACAAAAAAAAAAAAAAAAAAAGACAAGTTGTCATGTTGGGCCCAAATTTGGCATATGAGTTTCAATGCGAATAAATGTAAAGTACTACATATTGGATACCGAAATGAGAAAGCAAACTATTTGATGAATGGCACTCAGCTTAAGAGTGTAGACTGAGAAACCGATCTGGGAAAAACAATATCAAGTAACCTAAAACCGAGTAAACAATGTTCAGAAGTTGTAATGAAGGTAAACAAAATAATTGGCTTTATAGGCAGGGCATTTGAACATCAATCCAAAGAAGTTATCAAAACTCTTTACAATTCCTTCGTCCGCCCTCTTCTGGAATACAGCGTTCAGTCCTGGTGCCCTTATTACCAAAAAGATATTGACAAGCTAGAACGAATTCAACGTAGAGTTACCAAAATTATACCTAGCCTAAAGAACAAACCATACGAGGAGCGTCTTAGAGAATTAAATCTATTTCTTTTAACCCAGCGCAGATTAAAATGCGACTTAATTCAAGTGTTCAAAATCATCAAAGGCATCGACAATATGAATTATAGTAAGTACTTCACTATCGAGCAATCTAATTACACGCGGGGAAACGGTTGCAAAATTATTGGTAAATCTGTTAACTCGCACGAATCTAAGAATTCCTTCTTCAATCGATTTGTCAACTTGTGGAATGGGCTTCCCCAAGACGTTATAGACTGCAGCACCGTTGATTCTTTTAAACATCGCCTAGACAAATATCTTGCATCAAACCCGCGACTGACTGCGTTTGTAAATGAATAACTTTATTCTATTCCCCCCTCAGATTCATCAAAGGAGTATTGCGTTTATATATTGCTAAGACGTTACTCTCTTTTTCCCAGATATACGAAAGATCCTCATAACTGTGTTATGTTACTACTCATCTGTCCCCTACTAACTTCCTAGTCTTGCCACGGACATTAGTTCCAGGGCAGTGGTTTCCTTTCCAATTATCCGTTACCCACTTTAAACCACTGTTTGGACACTTGATCCTCAGTATTTTGGAGGACAAGCAGCCTAGAGGGGTCACTAGATATGTTGTTGCTTGATTTTCTTTGTACTCCTATCTGCCTCCCACTGGCTCAGCCCCCTCCACCATCCTTCTCTTTGGTGTCTATTGTGTTACTGTGTTGCACTTCCCTTCATTGTTTATTATTTTTTTTAATTTAATATTTTATAAATGTTTGTTTCTTATTCATGCCATCTGCTATCCAATATCTTTGCTTTTGTTGTTATGTTTTTAAATTTCTTTAATTAATAATTAATTTATTTTATTATTGTTTTGCTCTTTAGACCTCTATCAAGCTTAAATAAAAAGAACATCCCCATGGGTCTACTTCAAGACAAATTTGTAAATGTTTCGGAAAAATTATCCCGACCGAAGGCCAGTTCCAACTACATTACTGGCTCGCTATCGCTCGCCAGATAACAAAATCAGCACTTAAATAACACGAAAGGCCTTAATATTGTAACAAATTGGGCGAAAAGTCTTTAAATCGCTAAACTATTTTATACTCTGATTTTCGTTCGACCGGATAAGAGAGAGTTCTCAGTCATTATTCAACAAAGATCTCTGGGGGAGGAATACACGAGGGAGATAGGAGAGGAATGCGGCCGAAATTGGTCGAATCACAAAATGTCTAATAATCCTAAAGCGGTTATCTGTCCCACAAAAGTTGATTAGGCTCAAATTGGTCCCTCGGCTCATATAATTATACAGTAATAGGCTGCTCAACCCAAATCGGCTGCTTCATTGATATAAGTCACTCAGCCTGAATCACCTACTTGCCCCAACATGGCCACTCAACCCATATTAACTGCTCGGCCCAATTTACCCGTTTGGCCTAACTTGCCCATTCATGACACTTTCCTTTCATATCATATGTTGTCTCTCCTTTCTTGTGCCTGTCTAGTATCCGTTTTCTTTAGTTAATGCTTTCCTGTTAGCAATCATTATTTTCTAGCTCTGCTTGTCTGTCGCTAATTGTTCATCATTTTGGCATGCAATATATGAATGGATTCAATTTATTTATACAGTATACTATCAATCTTGTCGGTATTATTTCAGTTGTTCGTAGATTGAATCCTTTAGCTACTGATATCTCGATACCTAATGGACACTAATGTGAAACTAATGTCTCTTCGTCATAATAAGGCCAATTTGTCATAAACAAACACACATTTAGCTACAAAATATTAGTCATACCCATGTAGGAACATGGCAATTTACCTTCAGATGGGGGGGGGGGGAGCGTACAAATCCAATTCGCTTGCAAATCTCTCTCTCTCTCTCTGATTTGATTTAACCCAATTCCGTTTTTCTCCATCAATTCCTAGCTCACCCCGACTCCTCATTCACTTCTCTCTCTCTCTCTCTCTCTCTCTCTCTCTCTCTCTCTCTCTCTCTCTCTCTCTCTCTCTCTCTCTCTCTCTCTCTCTCTCTGTTACTCCTTTCCCAATCCGAGGAACAAGAGACGCGAGGTGTTTACAGAATTTAACATTAGCGAGAACAAGAACTGGGAAAAACAAGAGAGCGATAGAGAGAGAGATAGATAGAGAGAGAGAGAGAGAGAGAGAGAGAGAGAGAGAGACAGTGACAGATGGACAGAGAGAGAGAGAGAGAGAGAGAGAGAGAGAGAGAGAGAGAGAGAGAGAGAGAGAGAGAGAGAGAGAGAGAGAGAGAGTTGTTAGATGCAAGAGAAAATTAATAGGAGAGTAAAAGTCTGAAATGGAAAGCGACGTAGAAAGAAGGAGTGGAGAGAGGAAGGGAATCATACAGGGGAGATAATTATTATGTAGAATTAAAGCCATGCATGCCACACGAGCGATTTTTTATTCAATTTTCAATGAACATTTTGACTCTTTCGCATTGGAATCGGAAACTATGTCGAAGGTAGATTATGCTATGTAGTATAAATGTCTTATGGCAGTAATAATATCAAGCTGCCAGAGGACAATTGCTCGTAAAATTCACGGAAATATCGCTCGTGTGACACCACCTTAAATGTTCCCAAACCGTTTCATATCCAACATAATATATTCTTCGTGATAGTTTGTATTATACTGTACATGTTGTTCTACTCGAAGTGCTTTGTACCCACACACTTTTTTCATGTAAGACGTTTCATAACCAAAACTTATATATTCAAAGGGTCTCATAACGCGAAGGGTTTTACCCAATTCCCTTGTAGCTTGTGTTGTTTTGGCACCCAACACATATTGTACGCAGAACGATGTATATTGTATACCATATTGTACGCAGAACGATGTATATTGTATACCATATTGTACGCAGAACGATGTATATTGTATACCATATTGTACGCAGAACGATGTATATTGTATACCATATTGTACGCAGAACGATGTATATTGTATACCATATTGTACGCAGAACGATGTATATTGTATACCATATTGTACGCAGAACGATGTATATTGTATACCATATTGTACGCAGAACGATGTATATTGTATACCATATTGTACGCAGAACGATGTATATTGTATACCAATATGTACGCAGAACGATGTATATTTGTATACCATATTGTACGCAGAACGATGTATATTGTATACCATATTGTACGCAGAACGATGATATTGTATACCATTTTGTACGCAGAACGATGTATATTGTATACCATATTGTACGCAGAACGATGTATATTGTATACCATATTGTACGCAGAACGATGTATATTGTATACCATATTGTACGCAGAACGATGTATATTGTATACCATATCCATCATTACAAAGTAGAGCAAACAGCAACTGTCCTAGGCAGCTTGGTGAAGAGTTTGAAATGGGTAAATGTAGGAAAATAAATAAAAAGTCAAGTATTCAAGCGCAAAGGCAGTCAGTTGTTGATTTGAGGCTAGATATTTGTCCAGGCGACATTTAACCAAACATTTGTTGTATTCCACACGTTTTTGTACTCACCATTTTCTAAAGCAAACATCCTTTTAATCAAAGCAGTTTCTTACCAAATGTACATATAAGATGGGATGATGATTGCATGTAGATCTGTTGTACTAAACTATATATCTGGTGCAAATATTTCTTTTAGAGGCTAGTGGTTACTTTTGTATTTGTTAATGTATTAATTCATTATTATTTTTTAGTTTCCTCGCTAGACCTCTATCAAGCTTTAACACAAAAATAATAACAATTCAAAAAACCCTAAACCCCCGTTAAGATAAATTTGTATATATATGTTGATAGCAAATGTTCCGGCCAAAGGCCAATTCCTCTTAAAATTACAGGCTTGCTATCGCTCGCCTGAATAAAATCGACACCTGACTGGCACGAAAGATCTGACAATTGACAATAAAATGGTGTGAAAGGTGATAAAATAGCCAAAGTAATGGGGCCGAACATCTTAAAATGTTAAAACTAATGGGACTAAACACGAGGGAGAAGGGAGTCCAGGAAGACCAACCATACCCCCCACCCTCCCCCCTCCCCCCTTAACGTCACGCTTTTGTTATTGTTATGACGGCTGAGCTTTTGGGACTTAGAATTGTTATGAACTAACACATTAATTTGCCCTCACACCACAAACTACCTACCAGCCTTGTATATGCGCTCTACTGAACTATGTGAACAGTGGTAGCAACACGCGGGGTAGGCATAATTTCGGATATGCCTTTATTCTCTAATATTAACGGCCTTGATGGCGTAATGGTTAGAGCGCGGAATTTCCTTGCAAGTATCCTAGTTTCGAATCCTTGGAGTACCACATCTATTCATTAGCTTTATTGATTTCATTAATTAGGTGTATTTGCAAGTTAATCGAAGGGTTGGTAATACTATGAATTAGGCAATGTATGCTTAGCATTTAGTATCATGTTTTCTGGTTGTGTAATAATGCATTTAACAGGTATTAACCCCTACTGTACCGGCGAAATCTTTATAGTATTATGCTATCTACATTTAGATGATTGTGTGCAGTTTAAGAAGTATCTGTGATAATAAAAAGGGGCAAGTGATATTGTTCGAAACCTGTTTATTGGTGTAGGCTCTTTTTAAGATGAATAAAATCATCTAATATTAGCCAGAATAAAATGAAGGGGTTAATGCTGCTAACGTACAGTATATCTATGCGATTGGTGTCAGTTCCTATGTAAATCACTATTAATTTATCAACCTATCGATCCATCCAGCTCATGGGACAATCTGAACATCTGTGGCCACCAGAGATACAGACATACATAAATACATACACACAGACAGACAAACAGAAGCCAATATCCGTCCATTAACCCCTTCTGTACCGGCAAAGTCCTTTCAACTTTATTTTCTTAAGAGCCTCCAGTAATACAGGCTTCAAACTATCTCAATCCTGTTTACTATCACACATCCTTCTTAAACTGCACAAAATCGTCTAAATATAACTAGATAGAAATTCAAAAGATGTCGCCGGTAAAGCAAGGATTACAGTCATTACAAACGCTAGGGATTACACTAAAACAATAATAAATAGATAAATAAATTAAATAATACATACATTTTACCCGTTGAAGGTAGCCAAAGCAATCCATTACAATTTCTTCCCCCTATGACCGATCCCAGAGCAAATACCGCGACTCTCAGCCCAACGACCATATCCATGAGGAGGATGCAGTAGAGCTGAAGGAGACAGTGGTTATTTTGGTGCTCTATTTATTTATATATTAATTCATCTTTTAGTTTCTTCGCTAGACCGCCATCAAGCTAAAAAAAAAAAAAAAACACTCCCTATGCCCTCTTTCAAGATAAATTTGTACATTTTTCGATAGAAAAATTTCCCGGGCGATGGCCGGTTTCTCTTAAAATTACAGGCTGGCTATCGCTGGCCTGGAAAAAATCAACACCTGATTGGTACAAAAGATTTTGATATTGATATCAAAATGGGACGAAAAGATTTAAAATCGACAAACTAATGGGGCGAATGTCTTAAAATCTGAAAACTAATTTGGCCAAACATGAAGAAGAAGGGGGACCAGAAAATAAACGACCCATCTCCCCTTAACATGTCACGGGAATACGGGAGGGCATTTCGTCTTCGGGTCATTTTGTTTCCACTTTCGAAGCTTGCATTCAGTCAGCTATAAACCCCTTTCAAAGTAAGTAGTCCAAAACTCTTGAACATTAACCTCTGTAACTCACAAACGACAAGAGTAGTCAAACTATCTGTTCTACCATTTGGGAAGGGTCAACCAGGGAATAGGTGTGAACATTTACAGCACACTTGTTCTGACCCTTGTTCAGTTACAGAGGTTAGGGTTGATGATTTATGGACTACGTTGTTGGAACAGGGTATAGTCCCATTAAATACTTATTCTTAAAACTTCTAGCCTAACGTATACCAACGTAAGCTTAGAATTAATAATCTAACTAATCTCAACTAAGATTGACATGTAACTGTCCTAGCTGTAAAATTAAACCTCATTTTGTCCTAACTATAATATAGCTTTAATCAATCTTCAATATAAGAGAATCTTGCTTACTAAAAATAACATATATGTTCATGTAAAATTGTCTAAAGACAATTTTATACTTTAATCACAATGTCGTTTACAGACCTTGTCTTAATCTAGCAGAAGTCTGTCTTCCCCTAGAAAAGGACAACCAGCATAATATTAACCAATGATCTTATATATGGCATTTACATTACGATATCTGTAAATTGAGGACAAACTGTGCGTGTGTGAGTCTGTGTGCATGTGTGTGTATGTCTGTGTTTGTGCACAAATATGTGGGCGAAGAGATCTGCTTAAAATTATGTTGACAAAAATTATGTTGACGAAATGACGTGTGCAATAAAACAAAATGAGAGCAAAAATATATAGTCACAAAGAAGTGGACTCAAAGACTTAGACAACAAGAATTAGTCAAAAGATGTGGAAAATCTAAATTGTGAGTAAAGAAACTAGCTTGTATACGAAACGACCCATGCCCCAGAATACGTACGTACCAGCCCTCCGTTCCCACCGACCGACCTACCTACCCGACCCAGGCGAATTTCTTTTAACGTCAAGGGGGTAAAAAATCGACTTGGAACCGCTAATACGCGACTCTTCCATAATTTTGTACACAATATAGTTGGAAATGTGAGATTCTTGTCTATTGGGTTACTGTGAGATCCTGTTATAATGGTTGAAGTGGGGAGGATAAGGATGGGTAGACTAGGGGGAGCGGAGAACTAGTTTAGGCTTCGATATTATGGGAAAGATGAGTAGAGGAATCAAGGAATTAAAGAGAGAGAGAGTTTAGGTTTTGATAGGACTGGAAAGATACAAAGGAATACAAAAGATAACAAACTGCAACAGACCTATTGGTCCTTACGGGGCAGTTTGGACATCTAAAACTATTAATCTATTGACTACGAGGTAGAGAAAAGGATAGCAAATAAGATGGCTCCTCCCCACCCACCACTCCCTACAGCTAATGCTGTTATGGAAACAGTTGGAAAAATACCGTGTAGTATGGAAAAACTGACACGGAATTTCAGATAGGACAGGGAGAAAATTAAGTAAGATTTGTAATCTAAGCTAACTCTATTACTACAATTCTGAAAGGAAACAGGTGAATGAATATCAATATACATTGTGTTATGCGTTTTCACTTCATTGCGCGTTATTCTGAAAGAAACTGTGTTAATTGGGGGTTATTTTCCAAGTGTTTATCCTGATGGATCTTGAATGTTTCGACAGTATTACAGTTTACAATGTTCGAGGGTAATCTGTTCCAAATATTCAAAACACGGTTGAAGAAGAAATGCTTCGCCATGAGAATGAACCTGCTTGCCTATAATCTTATAACCATTGTCTCGTGTTTGCTTGATTGAAGTGAATAAATTCGCTTACATTTAGTTGCTGAATCCCTTGAAGATTTTGAACACCTCTATTAGGTCACCTCTCTGGCTGCGCTTTGTTAAGCTAAACAGATTAAGTTCTTTTAAACGCTCTGTACGGTTTATTACGCAATCTAGGTATAATTTTAGTGACTCTGCGTTGCACCTTTTCAAGTTTATTTATGTCCTTACTGTAGCACGGTGGCCAGAATTGCACACAGTATTCGAGATGGGGACACACTAATGAATTGAATAGATTACCGGTAAGTATGATTTTTCTGATTTGAATTCAAATGTTCTGCCAATGAAACCCACCAATTTATTAGCAGTTTCTATTACCTCTATTACTCGGCTTCAGGTCACTTGATATTATAACTCCCAGATCCTTTTCTTTATCCATATTTGATAGTTGAATGTTGTTCATTGAGTAATCTTTTTTAGCGTTGTTACTACCGATGTGTATTAATTTGCATTTCTCTATGTTGAATTTAATTTGCCATTTTTGTGCCCAGTTAACTAAAGTGTCTAGGTCCCCTTGCAGTTTTTGCTAATGTACAGTTGAGGTTACTTTATTAATAATGTTTGTATCACCAGCAAATTTCGAAATTTTGCATTCTATTCCTTCGTCTATGTCGTTTATGCAAATTATAAAAAGAATAGGCCCCAATACCGAACCCTGGGGAATGCCACTGTTTACTTTGCACCAATCAGATTCTTTACCATTTATTACAACTCGCTTTTTACGATCTGAGAGCCAATTTTCGTGCCTTTTCAGAGTTTTTTTCTGTTATAATATGAGCATTTATTTTGTCCATTAGCGCTTATTGGGTACGGTATGGAAAGCTTTCTGAAAATTGAGATATATTATATCAACTGTTCTATCCTAATCATAGAAGAAATCGAGTAAGTTTGTTAAGCATGAACATTTATTTCTAAAACCATGCTGTGAATCTCATATTATTTAATTTTCTTCAAAATATTTTACTATTTTGCCTCATATAATGGTTTCCATTAATTTGCACATTACTGATGTTAAGCTAATTGGTCGATAATTGCCTGGAGAGGATTTATTTCCTTTTTTGTATATGGGTGTCAGGTTAGCTAATTTCCATTCGTTTGGAACTTTCCCAACATTCAATGATTTGTTGAACAGATTTGAGTGAGTTTAATAATTCGTGTTTTGCTTCTTTCAGGATGAGGAGAGAGAGAGAGAGAGAGAGAGAGAGAGAGAGAGAGAGAGAGAGAGAGAGAGAGAGGTACAAGGAGTTACAAGGAATAGTTGGTATCTCAGAGACTTTGCGGTCCATTCCGGGGAGATACTCGAAGTGGAGGGAGAGAGATTGTTTAGTGCAGTACACTCATTACAGATTGAGCTACAAATATCTACTCAGAGAGAAAGAGAGAGAGTTTGGATTTTGATAGGATTGGAAAGCTGAGGAGAGGCATGAGGGATTGTGTGAAGGAGAGATGGAAGCTGCGACGAGAAGTAAAGGTATATTTTCACCTTGGGGGATTTTTTTTCTGGGCAGCATTCTCACTCATGTTTTGTCTCATTATTTTCAAGATTTTAAAACGATCGTCTCAATAGTTTGGTGATTTTAAGACCTTTCCCCCTATTCCTTTTTCAATTTTAAGAGCTTTCGTGCGACCACCACTTGCTCCACCTCCTCCACCAGTACCTCCTCAAACTCAATATCACCCCCCTCCACCTCCACCTCACCCTCCTCCACCCTCTATTTCCTCCATCCATGCACCTCCTTATTCAACCTCTATCTCACCCACTTCCACCTCCTCCTCCACCACCTCCTTCTCCAACCTCCACCCATTACCTTCCCGCTCAAACTCTATATCACCCACCTCCACCACCTCAACCCCTTCCACCTTTTCCACTCATCACCTAATCACTCAACCTCTATCTCACACACTCTCCACCACCTCCACTTGTTCCACTCTCCTCCAGCACCACCTCCTCCACTCATCACCACCACCTCCACCACTTTCTCCACCCACCACCTCCTCCTCCAACCTCCCCCACACCATACTCCTCCACCCACCACCTCCACATTAATTAATCTCATCACTCTTCACCTCGCAGCCTCCCTCCTCTCGCCTCATTACTGACTCATTACTCCTAAAGCCTCTCACTCGTATTAGCCCCTTCTGTACCGGCGAAGTCTTTAGTATTCTATTCTTGCTATATTTAGACGATTTTGTGCAATTTAAGAAGGATCTGTTGTAGAAAAAAGGGGTAAGTGAGATAGTTAGAAGCCTGTTCGTTGCTGGAGGTCCTTATTGAACCGAATACAAACGTTTAATGGTAGCTAAAATATAGTTAAAAAGACGGCACCGGTACTGAACGGAATAATAAGTTTTACCTATCTCTATAGCTGCCGCAATAATATTTTAAGGGGAGATAGGTTGTTTGTCTGGTCCCCAGTCTTCCTCATGTTTAGCCCCATTAGTTTTCAGATTTTAAAACGTTCGGCCCATTAGTTTGGTGATGTTAAAACTTTTTGCCCCATTTGTTTGTCAATATTAAGAATGTTCGTGTCTTCTATACGTGTCAATTTTTACATGTCGAGCGATAGCGAGCCTGTATTTTAAGAGGAACCGGCCTTCGAGCCGGACAATTTTCTATCGATAAATGTACAAATTCATCATGGAGGGAATTGCGGGGGGCTAAGCTTGATGGAGGTCTAGGGAGGAATAAAAAAATATATACTGTACATAAGATACACAAATGAGCACATATGTATACGCCCATCCCCCCTTAAGGATAATCATATATTATTTTTTTCAGCAGGGGTGTCTTGTGTCACTTTAGTTAGTTCAGTATTTTTGTTTTTATTATACTTAGAATTCGCTAAAAATTTAGTTAGGCTAGGTCAAAGTAGGAGATAATTGATTTGGCTATAATACGTTTGAATAGGTTATGTTAAGAGTAATTTAGATGCGTAAGGCTATATGCAATTCGGTAAGGTTATAAACAATTCGGTAAGTTTATATACAAGTCGGTTATGTTATATACAATACGGGAAGGTTATATACAATTCAGGTAGGTTGTGTACAATATGGTTAGGTTATAATTATATAATTTGGTTAGGTTATAATTACAATTAGGTTATGTTACATACAATTTGGCTAGGTTATTTGCAATTCAGTTAGATTACACTAGGACAAGTTGAGTTATGTTACCATAGGCATACTTTGGATTGATTAGCAAACAGGAGATTAAGGGGGAATGGTCGTATATATTTGATCATGTATATAAATATATTTTCATATTTTTTTTCTATTCCTTCCTAGACCTCCATCAAAATATAAACCCCCCACCCCTAAACCCTCCTACAGGACAAATATAAACCCCCCACCCCTAAACCCTCCTACAGGACAAATATAAACCCCCCACCCCTAAACCCTCCTACAGGACAAATATAAACCCCCCACCCCTAAACCCTCCTACAGGACAAATATAAACCCCCCACCCCTAAACCCTCCTACAGGACAAATATAAACCCCCCACCCCTAAACCCTCATACAGGACAAATATAAACCCCCCACCCCACCCCTAAACCCTGCTACAGGACAAATATAAACCCCCCACCCCTAAACGCTCCTACAGGACAAATATAAACCCCCCACCCCTAAACCCTCCTACAGGACAAATATAAACCCCCCCCCCCTCAACCCCCCTACACGTCAAATATAAACCCCCACCCCTAAACCCTCCTACAGGACAAATATAAACCCCCCACCCCTAAACACTCCTACATACAAATATAAACCCCCCACCCCCCAACCCTCCTACAGGACAAATATAAACCCCCCACCCCTAAACCCTCCTACAGGACAAATATAAACCCCCCACCCCCAAAACCCCCTACAGAACAAAAATAAAACCCCCAACCCCCAAAACCCACCTACAGGACAAATATAAACCCCCCACCCCTAAACCCTCCTACAGGACAAATATAAACCCCCCACCCCTAAACCCTCCTACAGGACAAATATAAACCCCCCACCCCTAAACCCTCCTACAGGACAAATATAAACCCCCCACCCCTAAACCCTCCTACAGGACAAAAATAAAAAACCCCACCCCTAAACCCTCCTACAGGACAAATATAAACCCCCCACCCCTAAACCCTCCAACAGGACAAATATAAACCCCCCACCCCTAAACCCTCCTACAGGACAAATATAAACGCCCCACTCCTAAACCCTCCTACAGGACAAATATAAACCCCCCACCCCTAAACCCTCCTACAGGTCAAATATAAACCCCCACCCCTAAACCCTCCTACAGGACAAATATAAACCCCCCACCCCTAAACCCTCCTACACGACAAATATAAACCCCCCACCCCTAAACCCTCCTACAGGACAAATATAAACCCCCCACCCCTAACCTCCTACAGGGACAATATAAACCCCCCCCCCCTAAACCTCCTACAGGACAAATATATAAACCCCCCACCCTAAACCCTCCTCCTACAGGACAATATAAACCCCCCACCCCTAAACCCTCCTACAGGACAAATGTAAACGCCCGATCCCTAGACCCTCCTACAGGACAAATGTAAACCCCCCACCCTAAACCCTCCTACAGGACAAATATAAACCCCCCACCCCTAAACCCTCCTACAGGACAAATATAAACCCCCACCCCTAAACCCTCCTACAGGACAAATATAAACCCCCCACCCCTAAACCCTCCTACAGGACAAATATAAACCCCCACCCCTAAACCCTCCTACAGGACAATATAACCCCCCACCCCCAAACCCTCCTACACGACAAATATAAAACCCCCCACCCCTAAACCCTCCTACAGGACAAATATAAACCCCCCACCCCTAAACCCTCCTACAGGACAAATATAAACCCCCCACCCCTAAACCCTCCTACAGGACAAATATAAACCCCCCCCCCCCCAACCCTCCTACAGCACAAAAATAAACCCCCCACCCCTAAACCCTCCTACAGGACAAATATAAACCCCCCACCCCTAAACCCTCCTACAGGACAAATATAAACCCCCCACCCCTAAACCCTCCTACAGGACAAATATAAACCCCCCACCCCTAAACCCTCCTACAGGACAAATATAAACCCGCACGCCTAAACCCTCCTACAGGACAAATATAAACCCCCCACCCCTAAACCCTCCTACAGGACAAATATAAACCCCCCACCCCTAAACCCTCCTACAGGACAAATATAAACCCCCCACCCCTAAACCCTCCTACAGGACAAATTTGTTAACTTTTCGATAGAAAAATATCCCGGCCGCAAGCCGGTTCCTCTTAAATTGCAGGCTTGCTCTAGCTCGCCATGCAAATATCGACACCTAAATTACACGAAAAGTCTTAATGTTGACATAGAAATGGGGCAAAAGGTCATACATCGCTAAATTCATGAGCCGAACGTCTTAAATTCTGAAAACTAATGGGGCTGAGCATGAGGAAACAGGGGGAAAAGAAAAACGACCCATCTCCTCTAAATCAAAGGCATACTATAGTTAATTAATTATAAGTAGGTCAAATATATTGACCTCTTACCTCGATAACTACAACAAGAGCAGCTAGAGTAATCAAACTAATATATTTTACCATTTAGGAAGAGTCTGACAGGGAATAGGTGTGTTATTTTACAACCTATTTGCTGTAGCCCCTTTTTAGTTAGAGAGGTTAGGTGTCTCACTTTCTGGCCTACCTACAATGAACAAGATGAACTCTGTAAATGTCTCCCTCTCTCAATCTTTCCTTCATCCTATGACTTAGACTGCTTTAAACTTTGTGTATCTAGGCATTTTGACCTCAACGTCCCTTGAATTTGGCTCTGTACGTCACTCTTTTGGCTTTATGGGGAAACACTCGTTGCAGGCAAATTGCCTTATGTCTCCTACACACACATAGAACTCTCAGGAATAACGACGTATGGCTAAATAAAAAAAAAAAAAAAAAAAAAAAAATATATATATATATATATATATATATATATATATATAGAGAGAGAGAGAGAGAGAGAGAGAGAGAGAGAGAGAGAGAGAGAGAGAGAGAGAGAGAGAGAGAGAGAGAGAGAGAGAGAACGAATATCAATTTTCACTATTTGCGAATACGAATACGAATTTTTGTTTGTAAAATTCGCGAATACGAATAGCGAATAGCGAATATTTCAATCTTTCTTGAAGGATGAAATTATCATCCTTCAAGAACTGGATATTCTTTTTATATCACCAACAAACGTTAATTAAATTACTATGATATTAATTACCGGAAGCCAATGACGATGTGAATGTGTAAAGCTGCGTGTTTCGTTACCACCACTGATTAGCCTTCTTTTGGCAGAAAATGCCAAAATTTATCAGTGATATCCCAGACATGTTTACATACAGTATTCTCATCGTCCAGCATATTACTGTTTCATAATCATCAGCCAACTTAAAATAGCCCTGTATAATATTTAATTATCACTAGAACAATACACTATATCATGTAGGAAGTCTTCTGGAGAAATAGGGCAAATTTATTAAACAATGCATGATAAACTAAAGCACAAATGTATGCTAGAACAGCATTGACAAATCGCTAGATAGTCACCAGACACTAAAAACTTGTATGTCACTAGAAAACATATGTTGAAGTATCTAGAATAATCTTTAACAATCGAAAACTCTCTAAAATTCCTTAAAATAGGGAACATAACTTGAATATCGCTGGAATGGAAGTGATGGAAGTGATTCGCTGGATCTAGCGGTAGCCGGTACATTGGCAACATTGTACCAAGACCATTTATTCAGTTATAATGAACAAGGTCAGATTTCGGAACTATTACAATTATTTCAAAGTTCAGAGATCATCAGATTGGTTTGGAAGTCGATGTACACAATTTCAGTTCCATTAGTTTAAAAAACATTCACATACTATGGTACTTAGAGGATGTAATAAAGAAGCATTCCTTTCGCCGACATCGTACAAGCGAACGCAAGGTGTTGTTCTTATTTTATTTTTATTTTTTTAAGAACGTCAACAAACGCTTCGTATATTTGGGTTTGGTGAACCTTTTTGGGTTCCTAGTTATATATTAGAACATATTTATATTTTCCACACTCTTGACTTTAAAATGTAATATTTTACATTTTTGTATATCTTCTATTGGTTTCATGAAAATATTCGCATGTATGCAAATAGCTATGAATGGAAATGCGAATACGAATACGAATATTGAAAAACATAGCGAATATTCGCACATACGAATACGAAACGAATATTCGGTCCATCTCTAAATATATATATATATACTGTATATATTATAGGTTTGATTCCCGGAAGGAAGTAGAGAAAACTTAATATTTAGTAGGGCCCGTAATCATTGACGATATCACCTATTAGTATAATAGTCTCCATTCAACATCCCGCGACAGCATTTTGAATATACCGCATGGAAGGATCATGGAGGTACTCTTCATAAGTGCACGCTCAATTCCCTTATGGGATCGTCATTATGATCAGGTACCCTACAGAAAAAACTCCATAAAAAACAAGAAAAAACAAGAAAAAGTTTAACTTAATATGTTATCATATGACTTTCCATATGTGGATTTCTTGCGTTTTGCTACTCCGACACCAGGCCCTCTAGCGGCCATCTTCGTCCTTCATTGAAATACCAAGATAAAACTATAGAAATCAACGAATGGGAAGTGGGATGGCTGGGAGGGACATGTATCGTCAATGAATACAGGGCCCTACTAAATATTAGGTTTTCTCTACTTCCCTCTGGGAATCAAACCTATAATTTAATAGTGGCCCCTTCATCATTGACGATATCGCCTGAATACCAAGATTGGAGGGGGACATTCGTGACAATATTCTTAACCTCAGGGGACAAATAATCCATATAAAAAAAAAAGTTTTTTTTGTATGCAAACAATATATATAAAAAATACAAAAGATTGCAAGCAGTGTGTGACATCAAGAAAGTCTGCTTACTCATGACCAGATCTTACTTCAAGATCTATGCATGATACTTTGTGGGGACACGTATGTGTTCCCTTAAATAGAACATAATGCTGCAGAATTTCGTTCTCACCTTAACACTATTTGTACAATATAATATGTTTGTGCAATCTGATAATACTGCATAGTTGCAACTATGCTAGATTTCTTCTTAATCTTAACATACAAAATATAATATATTGAACTGTATAACCAGTTTGATCACAGCTCGTGATTTATCACAGTCTCTGGCGGACAGGGACCTAGTGAGGTATGGGCTATTCCGCACCCCCCCCCCCCCCCTTTTAAAACAAAACTTATATAATAGAACATAACCTACTGGACCCATTGTCGTAAAGCTACACAGGTACGCTTTGGTTTATCTAGAGCGACCGACAGGTAACGTGTTTGGAAAGTATGATTGGAAGCCCAAAGTTGAGTATTAGCAATGTTTTCTATAGAAAAATTCTTAAGGAATCTAAGAGAGACTGCCCATTTCCTGATGTCGTGAGCCCTGCCTACTACGCCGGGGTTACTTTCCTTAATGACGTCAACTAGCAAGGAATCTAACTTTCTTCTCGTAACACGATTACCTGCCTGATTCACCCACAGAGCACCTGGTTGGCGAGGATGCGCAGCCCTCATAAACTTAGTTAATGCCTGCACAGGGCATAAAATATGATGAGTGTGTCTGCGTTTCAATGCCGGAACAGAAAATTCAGAAAACACATGATCGGAATGCTCGTTTTCTGCAATAAATGTGGGAGACGGCGCGATTTGTACATGATCGTGTAGCCTCCCAAACCTAAGGCAAATAGGTTCGTTGCTCATGGCCGCCAGCTCAGACACCCTATTTCCAGTGGCAAGAGCCATGAGGAATGTGTAAATCAAAATCCGGCGTATTATTTTATTTACGCGACTGAAGTAATGATAAGGCTTTGTCAAGTGACCAGGTGGGCATGAGCTGACGGGGTGGTGGGCACAGTTTGAAACACGCCCTCATAAATCCTTTCTCCTCCCCCTGCGGTATGGAAAGGCCCATGAGATAAAAAAAGGGAATTCTGATGGCAGACAAGTGATTTTTTAATGTGATTACTAAAAAATGTTTGTGCTCAAATAGATAATCTAGATATTTGAAAATCAAGGCTCCTGAGGCATCTGTTTGCCCTGACTACAATCCAGGTCATAAAAGTTTTCCAATGTGACTGGAATTGTCTCCTGGTAGACATAGTATATTGGTTCATAAGTTTATTTGTGACACTTTCCCCAAATTGAGCTACCCATTTTCCCTTGTAAATGTCCATAAGGCAAAACTGAGCGAGATCCGAAGGTTGCCAATCATCTCTAAGTGGACGGCGGAGACCAGGAGCGACACCGGGGTCTTGCACCATTCCTGCAATTGATGGTACCACGCCTGAGCCGGCCATAACGGCGCGATCATCGAGACTAAGCCCCGGTAACCCCTCAGTTTGTGAATCACCCTGCACATTAGTACAGAATCTGGTGGAGGAAAAAGATAAATTGAAGTCCACTTGTTCCAATCCTCCAACAATGCATCTGGTCCCCCCCGCCAGGGTCACCCCTCGGCGAGTTAGGAAGAGAGGGAGTCTGTGATTCTCCTCGGATGCGAACAGATCCACTTGTGGTCGGTAAGGCCTTGCAATCATCTTGTCGAAGACGGTTTGTTTGATAGCCCATTCTACTAGGGTGCTTGCCTCCAAGACAGAGCGTCTGCCCAGACGTTCGACACGCGGGGAGATATGCTGCATGTAGATGAATGCCCAGCGATTCGGCCAGGGCAAAAATCTGTTCTGACAAGTTTAGCAACTCTCGAGCCCTCACTGAGCCCTGCTTCTGAATGCAATGGACTGCAGTTAGGTTGTCCATACGGAACGCTATTGATTTTTCTTGCAAAGACATACCGTGATCTTGGAGGAAAAAGAGAGGTACTAAAAGCTCTTGCTTGTTGATGTGACAAAGAGTGTATTGGGTCCAAGTGCCTTACCCTTGATGGCCTAGATTCGACTGATAGCTCCAACCTAGAGTCCCTGAAGCGTCTGTGTCTACCCCTACCGTAGGCGAGGGAGAAACCCATGTCGTTATTGAGTAAAGCATTTCCGGTTTGGCCCAGACCGATAGCAAGCTGTGGATTAATGGAGGAATTGGCCATAATTTCTTCTCCGGCGAGAGAGGAAAAACTTTGTTGCCTTCCAAGATTAATCTCTTTACTTTCAACCGGTCCAACTTCACAGTCAATTGGATCCAGTTGAGAGAGCCGATCAGGGAATCCCACGTTTTCCTGGTCGTATTCAGACTGTGGAGAAAGAGGAACACTTTCCTGATAATCTGTCCCGATTGTCCACACTCTGAGTAAGAGTTAGATTGGTGGTGTCCCAGACCAGCCCTATCCACTGAATATTCCTTGTGGGAACAAGGAGAGACTTCGCCAAGTTCACCTTGAACCCTAGGTTGTGCACATGATTTAATACTTGGTTTACATGGTTGTGACATAACTCCTCTGACTTTGCCACCACCAGCCAGTCGTCTAGACACCAAAACACCTGTATGCACTGGACTAACAATGGCAAAAGGGCTTGCCGGACTAATTTTGTGAAAATTCTCGGTGCCAGGTTCAACCCAAAAGGCATTCTTTGAAAGACATAAGTCTCTTGCCTGATCCTCAGAGCGAGGAATTTCTGGAACCTTTTGTTTATAGGGACATGCCAATAGGCATCTTTGAGGTCTACTGAGCACATCCAGCCTTGCGTCGGAAAAGAGAACCTGATCTGATTGACTGTAAGCATCCTGAAGGGTGAATTTATTATAAATGTGTTCAGACGCGAGAGATCTAATACTGGTCGCATTTGCACACTGTCCCTTTTCGGCACTAAGAAAAGTCTGGAGGTGAATACTGGGTAATTTGGTTTGATTGGGACAAGGACTTCTTTTGAGATCATTTCTTGAACCAGGCCTCCACCTCCTGTGATAGATTGTTGCATTCCAGCGCCTGATGCAGTCGAGGCCACCAGAGCCACCGCCAGGTGATTCCTTTGCTTACTACTTTCCTGGCCCAAGTATTCCTGGGCCAGGCTAAGTGGAATAACTGGAATGACCCAGTCTGCAGACCGGGCCTGTTCGGTAAAGTAACTCTCAAATCCGGTACACCTAAGCACGGCACTGGGAGATTGTAAGTTTGGGTGGCTAGTTTTTTTTTTGGAAGGGGAGGTGGGTTGGTATCAGACGGCTGGCTAGTCTTGGCTGACGTCTGCCCCTGATATGTCTTCTGGTGGGGCTTACCTTTATATCCTGAGTATTTACCTTGTCTGGGTTTGGGCAGATTACCTCCCGGCTGAGGAGGGGTTCTGGGATCTCGAAATGAGTGTTTAGCATGCGGCTGGTTAGGCTTACCTCCGCTCTTTGGCTTGTGAAAAGGTTTCTTAACAGGTTCCTTCTTAGCTTGGGAGTTAACCTGCTTCCACCCATTTACCATATTCAAAACTATACTCCAAGTTTCTGAGTTAAGAAGGGAGGCAGTGAGGACCGGCGAAAGAGTTACCCGGCGACCAATGTCATCTGGTAACTTCTTCACTAGGTGCACTCTCAGATCCTGGCGGGCTCGAACCACTTCCGTGATTGCAATTCTGATGTCTCCTAAGGTTTGAATAGAGTTTTGCAATAAAAGTCGTCTAGATAAATCAGTGGCCTTCCTAACCTGAGGGTCAGCAATGGCCGAGATAGTTCTGGTAAGTGAGACAGAAATCTGGTGACTAACTAGATACTGAGAGAACATCCGGTAGGCTTTATTTCTTAGTTTAAAATCCCTATCAAGGTGAGCTGCTGGAGGAGTACAAAATGGTTCATCTAGACTCTAGAGAGTTTAGGGCTACTTTGGGTGCTGCCAGGAAGGCAAACAAAGCTGGTGACACCCCATCAGCCTTAGTGACAGGCAACGAAAAATAATGATGCGTTTCCTGTGGATCCTGATGTGAGGACTTAGACGTGATTGTTGAAACAAATACCTGAGGCTCTAACTACCAATCTACCCCTATCCGCCCCATCTGCAGGACTGGTGTATGCGTTTGGTCTTGTACTGGAAGTGTATCCATTTCCGGCGTAAGAGCATTTAAAGCCTTGACATCATTGACGCCATCAGCTTTTGACCAGTCTGCAAAGAGTCGTGCAGAAGCGGCGGAAGGGACTACCGGGGCAGCAGCATACACAAAGAAGTCTGGATTATATGAACTGGGGATAGCCTTAATTGATACATCCAGCAACCTCCCTGCCTCATCTTTAGCTCTAAACTTCCTGCTTTTGTTAATCTCAATTTTCCATTCACTAGGGACCAGTGGGTCCCCTGAAATGGTGGGTTGTGCTAAATGTGGGTTCAGAGGCATCGCCTGGACCCAAGAACAGTCAGGGCCATAGAGGAGAGGCATGGGGCCTTTCTTCGGTGGTGCCTTATCCAAGGGGGGAGGAGTGATACCTGCAATTACTCTCACATTGGTGGTAGTAAGCGTGGCCGGCACTGTAGTGCCTGGAAACGCGGATACCGCTGGGGTCATGGTAAGAGAAGGAAGAAAACCTGGAGGCTCTAGAGGTCTTATCATTGAACGACTGGGGGCAACTAACGGTTGACAAGCAGGAGGATCAGAAGAGACAGGGAGGTTATACTGTTGCATAACTTTATGTAATAGATCACTGATTTCATTGAAGTAACATACTTACTGTGAGAGCCCCTCGAAGATTGCGAGCTTGCTTCAGACTCCTCACCTGTAATAGTCTGTTGAGCCGGGGCTAAAGGCACTTCCTCTGGCTCCCTACTTAACTCAGAACTATCCTGTTGCGCCTCCGGTACCTGCTCCGCCGGTGGCCACATTAAATCAGGGACTGATGAAGGTAACATGTCCATAATACCCTCATCCCCTAGGTCCTGGAATCCCCTTATGTTACTATGAGAAGGTTCTGACTGACGCCAGCACCCCCATGCCGCGGGTGGCTGAGAGTCCTGAATTATTTGAGAGCTATCAACAGCTTGTGACCCTGACAGAAAATCCCTATATTGTTCAGCCAGGACCCGTCTTGGGCCGGCGGAATGGACACTTCGTGGCACATAATTTAAGTTAGGGATTGCAAAGGTAACATGAGATGGTACACTTAATGATTGTTCACGACTAGGAGTGGAACCGGTGGCCTCTATTCCCACTTCCGAGTCGCCAGAATCGACGTGAGCCGTGTCAGACGCAGGGGTAGAGGGAGGCGGCTGCGGGGTCTCCTTCCAGCTCCCACTACGCGGCGTACCAGCCGATGACTCGGAGTCCTATTTCCAGCGTTTTAGGGACTGGGAAGATTCAGCTGAAGAGTGCCGAGACTGTCTCCGGGGGGATCTAGACCTGGACCTAGATTTCCGCTTCGGAGAAGGTGATTGTCTCTTCTTCAGACGGTCGGGGGGGAACCTCGGTAAGTTCGTTGTCAGTGCCACTACTGCTACTCACTACCTCTTTCACGAGGGCTTTCAACTTTACTTTAGGCTTAACAGATTTACAGGAGGCGGATTTAACTAGAGGTGACTTGATAATTAACTTTTCCCAGAGGGCCTCGTCATCGCAATGAAGCGCCTTATGGGCTGTGTCTTTGGCATAAGAATTAAAGGTAGCTTTTATCTCTTGTAGTGCCGCCAAGCATGATAAGTCTTTCTTTGTGAATAAAGCATGTTTCAGATCAGAGCATACAGAGCAACGCCGCGACACCCACAAGCCTCTAGAGCGGTCTAAACATTTGACACATTCAAACATAATTTATGAGCGAAAATGGACAACATTGAACAGGTAGGAGTAGCTCATAATTCAAACTGAGACATGATGGATTAAGGCCCCCCCCCCCCCCCGCAGGAATCAGCCCCCCAACGCCGACGATTCTGCAGTCACCAAGGAGCCGGGGATTTTGGAAATAGAACATTTCCAGGAATCAATGCTCATAAGGATAACCTGCGAGGTGTTAATACATCCTACCTTTAGTCCGCCGGAAAATTAGCTATAGTTCCACAACTACTCTAACCTTCCGCTGGACTCGCCGCGAAAAACCCTGGGGTTTTTCCGTATAAGCTGATTGAAAATGCTTACCTATGGCAAGTGCCACAGGCCCATTGACCAGTAGTGTCTGATTATCTATTACTAAAGCACTAGAGAGATAATGAAACGAGTTTGCATAACGAATCTTAACACTTGTACACTCGACTGTGGCGCCGCAGGGCGAGGAAGTCTTTGTCGCGTAACTATTACGGTCAGGGCGAGTCAACTCGGCGGGCCGAGTTCTAAGCTCCCGTAGGAATCTGCACTTCCGCCGGAAGGGATGTGGTTCAGCCTTACCACGCCTGGACATTTGGTTGTTCCCTACCCGTGTTGAAGACGGGTAACCTGGGCCCTGCTGCAAGAGGCCGCCGGAGAAAACAACCAAAATTTTAGAGAGGGGAGACAAATTCACAGCTTCCCTCTCCAAAACCCACCTTAAAATTATATATATATATATATATATATATATATATATATATAGGGACGTCTCCCAAACCCCCAAAACATGCAAGCACACATGTCCATCACTAGGGGCACACATAGGCAAAAAAAATAAATACAGAGAATTCAGAATTCTAAATTACCTGTAGCCTACACTGGAGACTTCTAACCAGGCTGACCATGAGGTCCGAAGAAACATCACAGCAGACGACGCTCCGATGACCCAGCAACAGCACACAGACGAGGGGAGGCCCACGATAGGGGCCTACAAGCAAATACGAACTCTGGAAGGTGGAGCACCACGTGCAGGCACCCTTAGACCAGAGCATTTGCTAAATATTATAAACAAATATATGCCACTGCCTCAATATTGACGGTCTGCAGCATAATATTGTAGAATGGCAGCCTCCTAGCTATGGTATCAAAAGGTAAAGGCGCAAACACAACATAAAATAAACACATGTGGCGAGAAGATCCTGGGATACGAAGGCGTCTGTTACAAAAGTACCCTAAAATTACACACTCCCTGCGGACATACCAATGGGGTAGCCATTGCTATATCTCACCACCATACCCCAGCATTTCTCCACACACTGTAACTATTCCTGATGCTTTCCCCATCTTCACTCTTTTCATGACTTCACACACTTCTGACCTCCTGATCCCCACCTCCTCCTCCACTACTTTTCTTCTCCCTTTTTCGTTGAGGCTGTTTAGGATTGTGACCGGTGAGGATTTGTGGCCGTTTAGAATTGTGGCCGTTTTGACCTCCTGCCAACCATACAGCCACTTAACCTACTCGCCCCAGGCAGACAAGGAAAGGAAATTACGTGGTTAGTTCTAGCTGTCACTTTATTAATGGAGGGTGTGCCTTTAACCAGCACGGAAGGATAAATTACTACCTGTATTTGTTTTTAATTTCTCGCTGTTATATATATATACTGTATATATATATATCAATATATTATTTAAGGCAAACTAGGTTAAAAGAAATAAATGTATCACAGTTAATTATTTTTTTGTATTAAACTTTTCAATATTACGAATAGTTGTTCTCTGTCGTGTGCTCGTTAAGTGTAGTGCAATTAATTGGAGGGGGAAGTGTTTGTGATAATAAACTGGATTACTCTCTGTGTAGGTGAGGCACAAATAGAAACAGCAGGAGAAGCCAGGCAAATGAAACAGGAGTTCCAGCAACTCCTTATTGTATGTCTATATGACCTCCCCTGGGTACTGCCCTGCTAGATGGGTGCCTACAATCTCCCTAATCTGAATAAAATCGTCTACTAATTACCAGAATGGCCGGGGGAGTGCTGGAGCGACCTTGGTGACCCTGGTCTCTGGGTCTTCTCCTGGGTGACCTAGATGTGTGTGAGTTTGTGTTTATCCGTGTTTGTTCATTGTTTTATTTTGTGTTTTGTGTTTTCCCTGTTCTTGCTCTGTCTTGAGTCGGCCACCCCCAAGAAAAAAAGAAAAAAAAAAGAATGAAATAAAATAAAATAGAACATAGAAATAAAACAAATAGGAACAGTGGGGATTGGGCCAGAGCATATAGATAGATAGATAGATAGATAGAATAACCAGAATACAGAAAAGAAATGCGTAATCGGATCTTGAAAGAGTTAACCGACAACTTTTAGGAGTTCTTTTGCATCGATATCGGCAACTACCCATAGAGTAAATCATTGTAAATAAAGCCTGAATTCCTACACATTCTAAGGTGGTGTCACACGAGCGATATTTCCATCAACTTTTATGGATAATTGTTGCCTGGCAGTTTTAAAATAGAAGTTCCATCTGAATGTAAGTATCAAACATACTCTACTTTCGATTTAGTGTTTTATTCCCGTTTGAAAGAGCTTCACAATTGTACGAGAATAAACTTGTTCATCGAAAATTGCCGGTACATGCGCTTGTGTGATTTGATCCTCAGAGATATCATCGTTGTGGGTGCTAGATAGTGCAGTAATTAATAGATACATGAAACTCAAATAAATACAAATCAATTAATGAATGAAATATACTGTATAAGTAAACCCTAATACATACAAGATCAAATTGCCTGAAGACGTGGTGGTGTAGCATTGACCACAATGTTCTGGTTGTGTTCGCTGTGGGTGGCCTGCTGGGGTAAATCAAATGGCTGGTCCTCTATATTGTCACTCAAAATCTCTACCTCACGCCGACACCGATTCCAATCCCAAGGCGAAGGCACACGATCGCTTCTCAGACATTCTGTTTTTCGGTGACTTTATCCTGGTAGCTTCTACATTAAACCGAATCGAATGGGTCAAAGAAGAAGTGATTCAATTTAGGAGGCGATCCGGATCATATCCTGGAACACAGAGCAAGAAGAAAATTTAGGCCTGTGATATTTATGGTAAAGAACCATTTAGTGCAGGCGGAGATATGAGCTCTACCAAGTACCCCTCTAGTTCTCTTATATTAGTAGAATGAAGCTGGTGAATTAAGGGGGGATAGGCCAGTTTTTCTGGCCCCGCTTCTCCCTCGTGTTTACCCCATTGTTTTATAAATTTAAGACGATTTTAGACTTTACGCCCCATTTCTTTGTCAATATTAAGACCTTTCGTGCCATTTAGGTCTCGATCTTTTCCTGGCGAGCGATAGCGAGCCTTTAATTTTAACAGTAATTGGCTGCGGCCTGGACATTTTTCTACCGAAAACTGTAGAAATGTATCTATAAGGGTGGGGGGGGGTCTATGGGGTGTTTTTTGCAGCATGATGGAGGTCTAGGGAGGAATCTATAACATAATAACAACAAATAATAAGCAAATAAATACGCCCATCACCCGCTAAGTTTTGGTGGATAGCAAGTAACCGGTTAAAGCGTTCATGTGTAACCATCTTGTACTGGCTGATACACATATGTGGAGTAACCGGTTAAAGCGTTCATGTGTAACCATCTTGTACTGGCTCATACACATATGTGGAGTAACCGGTTAAAGCGTTCATGTGTAACCATCTTGTACTGGCTCATACACATATGTGGAGTAACCGGTTAAAGTGTTCATGTGTAACCATCTTGTACTGGCTCATACACATATGTGGAGTAACCGGTTAAAGCGTTCATGTGTAACCATCTTGTACTGGCTCATACACATATGTGGAGTAACCGGTTAAAGCGTTCATGTGTAACCATCTTGTACTGGCTCATACACATATGTGGAGTAACCGGTTAAAGCGTTCATGTGTAACCATCTTGTACTGGCTCATACACATATGTGGAGTAACCGGTTAAAGCGTTCATGTGTAACCATCTTGTACTGGCTCATACACATATGTGGAGTAACCGGTTTAAAGCGTTCATGTGTAACCATCTTGTACTGGCTCATACACATATGTGGAGTAACCGGTTAAAGCGTTCATGTGTAACCATCTTGTACTGGCTCATACACATATGTGGAGTAACCGGTTAAAGCGTTCATGTGTAACCATCTTGTACTGGCTCATACACATATGTGGAGTAACCGGTTAAAGCGTTCATGTGTAACCATCTTGTACTGGCTCATACACATATGTGGAGTAACCGGTTAAAGCGTTCATGTGTAACCATCTTGTACTGGCTCATACACATATGTGGAGTAACCGGTTAAAGCGTTCATGTGTAGCCATCTTGTACTGGCTGATACACATATGTGGAGTAACCGGTTAAAGCGTTCATGTGTAACCATCTTGTACTGGCTCATACACATATGTGGAGTAACCGGTTAAAGCGTTCATGTGTAACCATCTTGTACTGGCTGATACACATATGTGGAGTAACCGGTTAAAGCGTTCATGTGTAACCATCTTGTACTGGCTCATACACATATGTGGAGTAACCGGTTAAAGCGTTCATGTGTAACCATCTTGTACTGGCTCATACACATATGTGGAGTAACCGGTTAAAGCGTTCATGTGTAACCATCTTGTACTGGCTCATACACATATGTGGAGTAACCGGTTAAAGCGTTCATGTGTAACCATCTTGTACTGGCTCATACGCATATGTGGAGTCATACCTTCCTTCTGATGTGTCTATTATGGAAGGATCTCTCTCTCTCTCTCTCTCTCTCTCTCTCTCTCTCTCTCTCTCTCTCTCTCTCTCTCTCTCTCTCTCTCTCTCTCTCTCTCTCTCTCTCTCTCTCTCTCTCTCATAAAAGATAAAAAAGGGAATATATATATATATATATATATATATATATATGTTAGTATAGCCAGGTAATAGATTCTCTTTTAAACAGACGAGGTTAAAGGCAATAGCAGTTTCAGCATTTAGTATTTTATTGTTACAGCTTTCAATATTTCTAACAATTTTCCTCTGGGGTTCAGAGATGAGGTACAACAGGTTAGCAAAATTCATGGTGGATCCAACGTTTCACAAGTAAACATCTTGCATCTTCAGGGAATGGGCAGGTAATGATTAGAATAAGGACAAAGCAACATATTTATACAAAATTCGAGGATCAAGAATAGGTAGGTGGGCGGAGCTACTGGGTGTGGGGTGGCTGTTCATTGGTGGAAGGCAGTCTATTCGCGAGACGGGCACTAAATCTTATCGGTGGTTGGTTGTTGGCTGTGGGTGGCTGTGATTGGTTGGTGTTGTCAGTAGTGTGCTGATCGCGGAAAGGTACGGGAGGGGGGCAACGGGCGAGAGGAACGAGGGCAGTATGCCTGTAGTGCTTGCCTGAAGGAAGAATTTGAAGGTCTTGTGTTTGGTTGTTGATGCTGGGGTTGAGCGTTTGGATATATAGAGCTTCTAAAATAGCTAGTCTTCTGGGGTCTGATTCTTTGTCGAGTATGGTAGTTTGTTTGTCTAGGTCGGCGCGAGTTAGGGCAAGATGGTGGGGGGCTTGATAGTGATCTTTTATAGCGCCAGATTGAAGGTGGAGGGTTAGTCGACGGGAAAGGCGAGTCTGTGTCATTCCAACATAGGATAGGGGTCCACAGTCCCCAGAGGTGCAAATATGCTGGTATATCACATGATCGTCTTTCGGTTGGTTGGTGGAAATGGGGCGGTTACGGAGGACAAGGTTGGAGGTCTTAGGAGATTTGTAGTAAATAATGAGTTTTATTTTATTGTCAGGGTTGGTGGGGAGGATGTTTTTGTGAGTTATTTCTTTCATAATGGATTCGTCTGTTGTGTGGTCGGAAGATATGTAGTTTCTGTAGAAAAATGTAATGTCATTGGCCGGGTTGGTGCTAGGGGGGTCTTGTTTGTACCATTTTTCTAGGTGGTGGTTGATGGCATTGGTGACGTCAGTGTTGGAATACCCATTGTTGACTAGGACCTGGGTGAGCCTTTCCAATTCATTGTGTGTGTCATTCCAGGTGGTGCAATGGGTGAGGGCTCTCCTGACATAGGCGGCGATGGTGGACTGATGGTATCGTTTAGGGCATTCACTTTCCCCATTAAGACATTGGCCATTGTTAGTAGGTTTGGTGTACACCGTAGTTTTGAAGCCGTGGTCGTGGAGGGAGACAAGGAGGTCGAGGAAGGGTAGATGACCATCGGTGGTTTCTTCGTATGTGAAGTTGAGTCCGGAGGCGGCCATGAAGCGCTGCTGGAGGTCCCTGAGTTCGCCCAGGTCCTTCACCCGCACGAAGATATCATCGATGTACCTGCAGTAGACAGTGGGCCGGTGGGCAGCCAGGAGTTCCTCTTCGATAGTTCCCATGAAGAAATTGGCGAACAGGACCCCCAGGGGGCTTCCCATCGCTACACCGTCGATTTGCTGGTACATATTCCCGCGGGGGCAGAGGAAAGGGGACTCCTTGGTACATAGTTCCAAGAGCGTCTTCAGGGCCTTCTCCGGGATGTCCAGGGGGGGCGTATTAGGGCAGTGGTAAACTCGACGTAGGATAAAATCTATTGTCTTGTCAACGGGCACGTTGGTAAACAAACTCTCTACGTCGAGGGAGGCGATGATGTGGTCGTTAGCAGGGGGGGCATCTCGTAGAATTTCAAGGAAGTCATAAGCAGAGTTGAGGTTGTATTGCCGAGGAACAAAAGGGGTGAGGAGTTTGTTCAGGGCCTTGGCGGTCTGGTAGGTAGCAGTAGGGATCTGTGATATGATGGGGCAGAGGGGGTTCCCGGGTTTGTGGGTTTTTATAGTACCGTAAGCATAACCTGGGGTGAATTCGCCGATGAGTTTCTTCAGGTGTACGCCATCGGCTTTGGCGTTGATAGCAGTGATGGTGGTGTTGGCTTTCCTTTTTATTTCGTCAGTAGGATTGCGAGTGATCCTTTTGAATTTGTTTTTATCACTAAGAATGTCGTCCATTTTCCGTAGGTATTCTTCTTTTCCGTGTATCACAAGGCAGGAGGCCTTATCAGCTCGTCGGATGATGATGTTGGGGTTCTCTTTAAGTTGTTTAGCGGCTTTGAAGTGGTGTTTGTTGAGGAGCTTGCTTTGGTGGGATCCCCTGGTTTTGGCGGCTTCTGCTAGTAGGGTGGGTTGTAGGGCAGGGGTGGTGGTGATCTTGCCGTCTTTCTGGGATCGTAGGATGTCATCCAGTAGGACTTCAATTTCAAGGCGTTTTCGGTGGAGTCCCGGCTTGGAAATGTAGTGGCAATTTAAGCCTTTGTTCAGTAGGTCTTCTTGGTCCGGCGTTATGGTGGTGTTGGTGAGGTTAATATATCCTTTTGTTGGCTTGGGAAGTTTTATGTTTCCACCATATAGACGGGAGAGTTTTTGGATGGTAGTGTTCTCTGTTTGTCGTCTGTGTTGTTCGTTGAGTTGTTGGAGTTTTTGGTTGATTTCTGTTTTGATGTGGTTAGGGGTGGTTTCTTCTTCATCCTAAAAATACTAAAATACTATCATCCTAAAATACTAAATGCTGAAACTGCTATTGCCTTTAACCTCGTCTGTTTAAAAGAGAATCTATTACCTGGCTATACTAACATAAAACTCCACAACGAGAATGCCAAACATCGTACTAGCACCCGCCAGTTTCGTGAAGAACTGATACGAGAAGAATTAGCTGAGAAACGAGAGACCACCACCAATCTCCGATATGAACGTGACGCCCTGCTACAGAAATGGGATGAAGAAGAAACCACCCCTAACCACATCAAAACAGAAATCAACCAAAAACTCCAACAAGTCAACGAACAACACAGACGACAAACAGAGAACACTACCATCCAAAAACTCTCCCGTCTATATGGTGGAAACATAAAACTTCCCAAGCCAACAAAAGGATATATTAACCTCACCAACACCACCATAACGCCGGACCAAGAAGACCTACTGAACAAAGGCTTAAATTGCCACTACATTTCCAAGCCGGGACCCCACCGAAAACGCCTTGAAATTGAAGTCCTACTGGATGACATCCTACGATCCCAGAAAGACGGCAAGATCACCACCACCCCTGCCCTACAACCCACCCTACTAGCAGAAGCCGCCAAAACCAGGGGATCCCACCAAAGCAAGCTCCTCAACAAACACCACTTCAAAGCCGCTAAACAACTTAAAGAGAACCCCAACATCATCATCCGACGAGCTGATAAGGCCTCCTGCCTTGTGATACACGGAAAAGAAGAATACCTACGGAAAATGGACGACATTCTTAGTGATAAAAACAAATTCAAAAGGATCACTCGCAATCCTACTGACGAAATAAAAAGGAAAGCCAACACCACCATCACTGCTATCAACGCCAAAGCCGATGGCGTACACCTGAAGAAACTCATCGGCGAATTCACCCCAGGTTATGCTTACGGTACTATAAAAACCCACAAACCCGGGAACCCCCTCCGCCCCATCATATCACAGATCCCTACTGCTACCTACCAGACCGCCAAGGCCCTGAACAAACTCCTCACCCCTTTTGTTCCTCGGCAATACAACCTCAACTCTGCTTATGACTTCCTTGAAATTCTACGAGATGCCCCCCCTGCTAACGACCACATCATCGCCTCCCTCGACGTAGAGAGTTTGTTTACCAACGTGCCCGTTGACAAGACAATAGATTTTATCCTACGTCGAGTTTACCACTGCCCTAATACGCCCCCCCTGGACATCCCGGAGAAGGCCCTGAAGACGCTCTTGGAACTATGTACCAAGGAGTCCCCTTTCCTCTGCCCCCGCGGGAATATGTACCAGCAAATCGACGGTGTAGCGATGGGAAGCCCCCTGGGGGTCCTGTTCGCCAATTTCTTCATGGGAACTATCGAAGAGGAACTCCTGGCTGCCCACCGGCCCACTGTCTACTGCAGGTACATCGATGATATCTTCGTGCGGGTGAAGGACCTGGGCGAACTCAGGGACCTCCAGCAGCGCTTCATGGCCGCCTCCGGACTCAACTTCACATACGAAGAAACCACCGATGGTCATCTACCCTTCCTCGACCTCCTTGTCTCCCTCCACGACCACGGCTTCAAAACTACGGTGTACACCAAACCTACTAACAATGGCCAATGTCTTAATGGGGAAAGTGAATGCCCTAAACGATACCATCAGTCCACCATCGCCGCCTATGTCAGGAGAGCCCTCACCCATTGCACCACCTGGAATGACACACACAATGAATTGGAAAGGCTCACCCAGGTCCTAGTCAACAATGGGTATTCCAACACTGACGTCACCAATGCCATCAACCACCACCTAGAAAAATGGTACAAACAAGACCCCCCTAGCACCAACCTGGCCAATGACATTACATTTTTCTACAGAAACTACATATCTTCCGACCACACAACAGACGAATCCATTATGAAAGAAATAATTCACAAAAACATCCTCCCCACCAACCCTGACAATAAAATAAAACTCATTATTTACTACAAATCTCCTAAGACCTCCAACCTTGTCCTCCGTAACCGCCCCATTTCCACCAACCAACCGAAAGACGATCATGTGATATACCAGCATATTTGCACCTCTGGGGACTGTGGACCCCTATCCTACACAGACTCGCCTTTCCCGTCGACTAACCCTCCACCTTCAATCTGGCGCTATAAAAGATCACTATCAAGCCCCCCACCATCTTGCCCTAACTCGCGCCGACCTAGACAAACAAACTACCATACTCGACAAAGAATCAGACCCCAGAAGACTAGCTATTTTAGAAGCTCTATATATCCAAACGCTCAACCCCAGCATCAACAACCAAACACAAGACCTTCAAATTCTTCCTTCAGGCAAGCGCTACAGGCATACTGCCCTCGTTCCTCTCGCCCTGTGCCCCCCTCCCGTACCTTTCCGCGATCAGCACACTACTGACAACACCAACCAATCACAGCCACCCACAGCCAACAACCAACCACCGATAAGATTTAGTGCCCGTCTCGCGAATAGACTACCTTCCACCAATGAACAGCCACCCCACACCCAGTAGCTCCGCCCACCTACCTATTCTTGATCCTCGAATTTTGTATAAATATGTTGCTTTGTCCTTATTCTAATAATTACCTGCCCATTCCCTGAAGATGCAAGATGTTTACTTGTGAAACGTTGGATCCACCATGAATTTTGCTAACCTGTTGTACCTCATCTCTGAACCCCAGAGGAAAATTGTTAGAAATATTGAAAGCTGTAACAATAAAATACTAAATGCTGAAACTGCTATTGCCTTTAACCTCGTCTGTTTAAAAGAGAATATATATATATATATATATATATATATATATATATATATATATATATATATATATATATATACAGATAGATAGATAGATACATATAGATAGACCGATAAATTTGGAGCTTGAAAGCAGCTATTGTTGATCTATTTATCTAGAGATGAATATATAGAAAACACAATATATGTTATAATTTACCTCGAAGGGCGGTCTTAAGGGCATTTTTTGTTCAGCTTGATGGAGGTCTAGGGGAGGGCAAATAATGATTAACAAATATATAATAAAACCCTTAAATTGTGAAAGGGAAATACAATGAGAGCTGCTTAAAAAAATAAATACAAATAAATTTATAGAAACGCTATTCCTTTGCCAATGTTATAGTTTGTTATCAGGATTGTCGGCGAACTCTTGAAAACGATTGTACTTAAGAAGGAGATTTATTGACTGGCGAATTGCAAATCTATGAATATATTTTCGGGTGTTGAGTATTACGGAGAGGCTGTATGGCGGGCAATCTACGGTTAGTGGTATTACGGGAAAGAGAGAGAGAGAGTGTGTGTCTGTGTGTGTGTGTGTGTGTGTGTGTAATACTACTAATAATAATAATCGGTTTATTTCAAGCCGTGTGTATGTGTGTGTGTGTGAGATAGTTCGAGTGAGTTCGAGAGAGTGTGTGTGTGCGAGAGTTCGAGTCAGTTCGAGAGAGTGTGTGTGTGAGAGAGTGGGTGTGTGTGTGTGTGTGTGTGTGTGTGAGTAAGAGAGAGTGAGTGAGTGTGTGCGAGTGAGAGCAAGATGTGCAGTAGATGATGGAGTAATTTAAAATATGTACGTTAATTTAATACAATTGAATGCAGGGAGTTGAACTGTACAATAAATAATTTGCGACTCCAAATATTTCTTGTTTTTTCCCCTTTCCTTTCAATTTCCTTCAGCGATTCAGATCTCCCTTTACTTGCCGAAACAAATACATGAGTTATCTTCAAAAAATAATGATTGAAGTGAAAGAATGAAACCAATGTAAACAAAATTGGATGAAGAGAGAAGAAAATATCCCAGAAGAACGATTTTACCATCAAAATACAACGGATGGCAGAAATTGTAGCAAAAATTATTACAATGAAAAACTGTGGGTTGAACTGTGCTTGAATAATTTTAGAAGCTAAACATTCCAAGTACGTAAATTGTTTAGAGAACCACACACAATAATAATTACCTTTGCCAGCGGAGCGTAATTATATGTTGTTTATGCGTTTGCCAAGTGTTATACTAAGCTAAATTACATAAAAGTATTTATTACTATTTGCTTACATACCAACATTACAAAACTGATATAGTTTAAAGTATTGTATTTTTTTAAGATGCGTTCTACGTAAACCGGAATCTTAAGATGGAATGTACATTTTGATTCATATTGTTGATTTTTTTTTCGTCAAGAAAAATATCTTGCACTTGTATACTAAATATCTCTTACTTTAATCTAACTTATCGCAACCTAATATGATCAAAAAAATACAAGAGAGGTATTCGGTACAGCGCATACCTCCGCCTACTCTGGTTGATTCTTTACCATTAATATCATAGGCCTAAATTTTCTTCTGGATCTGGGTTCCAAGATATGAACCGGATCGCCTCGTAAATTGAATAACATCTTCCTTGAAGCATATCACAAGACAAATTCCGTGAATATCAGTTCATAACTTTTATGAGATATCTTGTTTACAAAGAAACAAGCAGACAAACAGAGGCGAAAACATAACCGTCCAACTTCGTTGGCGGAGGTAAATATCCTAAACTATTATAACCAATTTCAACATAAAGTTGTGTATATTATAACCCAAGCCTAATCTAATCTAACCAAACTACCCTAACCTGTTCCACCAAACCTTAAATATCCCTAAGCAAACTTAATCAACGTTTACATAACCCGGAGTTGAAAGGAGGGTTTAATCTTGGCCAACCACCGTGTAAAGGGCCTCGACCTTACGTGTAATTGCTTCATTTTATATCAATATTGCAATTTCCGCTCCTTTTTTTCCCTCCTCCTCCTACCCTCCCTCCTCCGTCTGCCTGCACCTTCTCCCCCTCCTTCTTTGCATCAGTTTTTACAACCGAAGACCTCAGTGATATCCCTACACCATCGCCGATTCAGATTGATAATTCAGATGTTCTAAGCAATATCACCGTTACAGAGAGAGAAGTATTGAATTGTTTAGATAAACTCAAGGTAAATAAAACGCCTGGACCTGATACAATCTCGCCTAGAGTTCTAAAGGAAGCTAAGGATGAGCTCTCCAAACCACTGACATTACTATTCAATAAATCCTTGCAGTCTGGAACTATGCCTGATCAGTGGAAGATAGCCAACGTAACACCGATATTCAAAAAAGGCAGCAAATCCCTACCCAGTAACTATCGTCCAATTAGCTTAACCTCAGTTGTATGTAAAATGCTAGAAACGGTCATAAGAGACAGACTCGTAAATAACTTAGAGGAAAATAACATACTTAACACCTTATTAGCGGCCTAGGCGGTTTATTTATATGTACCGCCCAGCGGGGTGTTTTTAGCCAAAATAGGGCTGTTTACGTGATCATTTTCATGCCTAAATAAGACCCAGAGCGTAAAACAAGTATCTATCCCTAAAAGGGCATAAACAGAGCTTTCGAATGACACCATAACGATCCTTTTATGATGGCTAGTTTTCTTGCAATAACCGTGCAACGCGAGTGCAAAAAGCATGTAATTAGGCACTTTCCCCATACAATTCCGTATATAGCGAGTGAGAGAGGGAGGGAGGAGGTGGGATTCGTGTCAGTAGGTTCGCCGCGGTGGTCTGGAGCAGTCATACGCTCGCTACTCTCCTGCCACCACTTGTCTCTCTCTCTCAGCAACATTACGTGCTGAAATTGCCACACGACCTATGTCGAGCGCCGCCACATAGTCCAGCTTTATTTAACTCGACTTATGTTGCGCGCCGACAGTTAAGGGTTAAAGATACTCAACACGGCTTTCGTAACAAACGTTCCTGTTTAACAAACCTCTTAGACTTCTTCCACGATATCCTCAACCTCTACGATGAGAGTAAAGCTGTAGATATTATATACCTTGATTTTCAAAAAAACTTTGACAAAGTTCCCCACAAACGTTTACTGCTAAAACTAAAAGCGCATGGAGTACAATACGGTGTGTTGAAATGGATAGAAAATTGGCTCAGCGACAGAAAGCAAAGAGTAGTCATAAACGGTAAGGCATCTAAATGGACCAATGTAAGTAGCGGGGTACCCCAGGGATCGGTACTAGGACCAATTCTCTTTCTAATTTACATCAACGACATAGATGAGGGTCTCGCCTGTACAATCTCAAAATTTGCTGACGATACAAAAATTGCAAATAGCGTACTCTCAAAAGATCAAGTTGATGATATGCAACACAATCTAGATAAATTGTCACATTGGGCCCAAATTTTGGCAAATGAGTTTCAATGCGGATAAATGTAAAGTACTACATATCGGATACCTAAATGAGAAAGCAAACTATTCGATGAATGGCACTCGGCTTAAGAATGTAAACAGAGAAAACCGATCTGGGAGTAACAATATCGAGTAACCTAAAACCGAGTCAACAAGTTCAGAAGTTGTTAAGAAGGCAAACAAAATAATTGGCTTTATAGGCAGGTCATTTGAGCATAAATCCAAAGACGTTATCCTAACCCTTTACAATTCCTTAGTCCGCCCTCTTCTGGAATACTGCGTTCAATGCTGGTGCCCTTATTACCAAAAAGACATAAACAAGCTAGAACGAGTTCAACGTAGAGTTACCAAAATGATACCTAGCCTAAAGAACAAACCATACGAAAGAGCGTCTTAGAGAATTAAATATATTTCCTTTAACCCATCGCAGATTAAGAGGTGACTTAATTCAAGTGTTCAAAATCATCAAAGGCATCGACAATATGAACTGTAGTAAGTACTTCACTATCGACCAATCTAATTACACGCGGGGAAAGGGTTGCAAAATTATTGGTAAATCTTTTAACTCACACGAATCTAAGAATTTCTTCTTCAATCGAGTTGTCAACTTGTGGAATGGGCTTCCCCGAGACGTTATAGACTGCAGCACCGTTGATTCATTTAAATTCCGCCTAGACAAATATCTCGCATCAAACCCGCGACTGACTGCGTTTGTAAATGAATAACTTTATTTTATCCTCCCCTCAGTTACTAACCCATATGTCCCCTACTAACTTCCTAGTCCTGCCACGGACATTAGTTCGAGGGCAGTAGTTCCCTTTCCAATGTTCCCTTACCCACTCTAAACCACTGTTTGGACAATTGATCCTCAGTGTTTTGGAGGACAAGCAGCCTAGAAGAGCCACTAGATATGTTGTTGCTTGATTTCCTTTGTACTCCTTTGTACTCCTCTGTCTACCTGTTCCTCCTCCGCCTCCCTGCCAATCCTCCTCACGACGGGTAGGGTCCCTCTAGGATGTTTAAGAAGGGACATACACACTCACACACCTCCCCTCTCACACTTTCCTCCTCCCTGGAGTACCTTACCTCCTCCTCCTCCCCCCCCCCCCCCCCCCCCCCCCCCCCCCCCCCTCCCCCCACCCATTCCTCTACCTCCTACAACCCCCCTCCCTCTCTCTCATAACCACACACCCTACTAAATATTATATTACTATCGGCATGTAAACTTCTCCACTGGTCATATTGCGCTAACTATCCCCTCAATAACCATTATTGTAATAAGAATTTGAACCATGTAACTCATCTTTGTAAAATATTTGTATTACTATAATTCCATTATAACTTCGGTAGTTGGTAATATTAGTCACATTATGTATGTGACTCTTGTATTCAGCTAACTATGACCTCAATAACCGTTGATGTAATGAAGAATGTGAAGTGTCCCTCATATGATTGTAATATATTTGTGGCACTATTATTGCATAATAATTAATGTAGTTCGAAATATTAGTCACATCTTGTATGTAATAATTGTATTCAGCTACCTATGATCTCAATAACCATTGATGTAAGAAAACATGAATAGCCTCCTCATATGATTGCACTAGTTTTGTAGTGCTATTATTTACCTGTCAATTAATAATTCAGTCATTTTTTTTTTTTTTTTTTTTCATGAGCACGTATATACAGCATATGTGGCAATCAAATGAGGAAACTATAATAACACCAGACGACGATACTGTTGCTACAGTAGAATAATGCTCTTTGAGCAGTATGTATTGCCTTACCAGTGGTTGTCCCCTTATTATTATTATTATTTTATTATTATTATTGAAATACCACAGGAACGAAAATTCCTGGGAGCGAAACTTCCACCCCCAACGAGATCCCTCTCTTTCTACCACCTCCCTCCACATGTTACACGTCTCGTTAATCACAGTCTTCTAATATACAAATCACATTTCCTTACCCCCTGACATTCTTGAAATACCCACTAAGTATATTCAATTAGATACCAACCATGCAGACTATAATACGTTCGTTGTGTGGGTACGAGGCGATCTCAAGACACCTTAGCTCCCAGTGCACAACGAACCCGATCATGATTATGTCCGCCTGTATTAAATTATGTATTATGTTGATTTATACCATTGCCTATTTTTGTAATAATTGTATTCAGCTAACTATGATCTCAATAATCATTGATGTAATGAAAATATGAATAGTCTCCTCATACGATTGCACTAGTTCTGTAGTGCTATTATTTACAACCTGTCAATTAATAATTCAGTCACTACAAGCTTGCTTGCTTGCTTGCTTTGTTTTTTTTTTTTTTTTTTTTTTTTTTTTTTTTTTAATGAAATACGTATATACAGACCATGTGACAATTAAATGAGGAAACTATAATAACGCATCTGAATAATGCCAACCTGACTTATAAACACAAATATGAATGTAACCAGACGACGATGCTGTTGTTTCAGTGGAATAATGGCTCTTTGAGCAGTATGTATCGCCTTACTAGTGGTTGTCCCCTCACAGGATGGGGGGCGCTGCTCAATAAACTCGCCCCTCGGGGCAAAATCAAAATCTCCTCCCCCTCTTATTCCCCCCCCCCCCTCTTCCTCCCTCTGCCTCATCTCTGCCTGCACCTCCTCCTTCTTCTCTTCCACCATCCCCTCTTCCCTATGCCTAGCCCGACTCGAACCTGCCACATTGTCTTATCCCGGAAGAGTAGGTACAGGACAACTTGTTACTAAGAATTAGCCATTATGGTGATTTAGCTCCTTCAATTTGGCTAACATTGGACGATTTTAGTTAGCTGAGGAAGGATTTGTGGAAGTCGGATAGTTAATTGAGATAGTTTGTGTTTCTTTGATTTTCAGACGTCCTTCCCAAGATAAAACATATAAGCTTAATGTTTTTCTTAATATAATGAAACTGGTGCCATCGTATACAGCATAAAGAATTAAGCATCAAGTCACCATAACTCGTAACCAGTGTATTATTGTTTATATAGAAATGTTTACTTACTGCTCGCATATTCTAGTGTATATATTCTTGGTTGTATATTTAACTACGTATTTCTATCTGCATACTTATCCTCTCATGTTCATTGTTGCATACTCCTGTCTTTTATATGCATTTTATTCTTCAGCAGATACTCGGTATACTTGTGTTTCCGTCTTCTTTATACCTTCAAAATTGCTAATATAGTTCAAATCACCAACATTAAAGTGAAAGTTAGCAGTGGATTCTTATAAGAGGCATTTAAAGTCGGCTATTCACAATGAAGCAACTTGGTTGAGTCCGAGAACTTTTAGTCTTCTACCGTACTTCTCACTTCTCAGCTTGTTCTTCCTCTGTCCAATGACTTCTCTCCTACTTTTACTCCAGCCATCTGGTCTGGTCTGGTATGTTCTTCTCTCGTCTTCTACAGTACATTAACACCTCCCTTGTAACATCCTTTCCCCATGCCTTTATTATAACCTTTATTATTATGTCCCTTGTTCATAATTAAATATCTTTCCAATCTTTAAACTTCTATTCTAATGTCCCATGTAAGTCCTCCAATTCATAATTATATAAATTTTCAAACTTTAAGCTACTGTTCTAATGCCCCTTGTAAGTCCTCCAATTCATAATTAAATATCTTTCCATTCTTTAAACTTCTATTATACTGTCCCTTGCAAGTCCTCCAATTCATTATTCACTATCTGTCCAGGTTTTTACTTGAGCCACCTGATCCGAATTGTCCAGTCTTCATTTAATATAAGTGCTCAACCTCATCCCTATTACCAATCTTCCTTCTCAATAGGGGGCCTGGGAAGAGGACAATCCTTATCATTATCTACAGACCCCAAGGTTAACAGATAGGGGATCACTGCAGACATATTATTCAGTCGTGGTCAAGAATACCCTGGCACTTAATCCTGTCAGTATTCAATTCAATAAAACATGTATATTGATACAATTATAAGAAATGACAAGGTATATGGCTGTATAACAAAAACACAAATAGCTAATTGCATCACTTACAGTAGGACTTAATGTAATTTGGCATATACGTCCTCTTATTCCATATTATATAATAATCTACATTGTCAGCATAATGTAAGTAATATGTACCGTAAGTATATTCAGTTAACCCATTCAGTACCAGTGACGTCCTTTTCATTATATCCTGGCAAGTTGGCAACCATCAGACGAATTTATTCTCCTTAGGAAGGACCGCTAACGATCTTATTCCCTTGAGGTACCACACATCCCACCTAATTGAAAATAATCGTCTAATAACGGCCATAGTATAATGTGGACATAACAACACTGGCACTGAAAGGGTTAAGCCAGTGTGGGTAATTAACACAAATAACTTGAACTATCGAAGTCATTGCCAGGTGATCAAAACCCTCCATTAGATTCCAAACTACTTATTTGGTTACGTAAGGGGGAGGTAGTCGCGTTTTCTGGACCCCCTTTTCCCTCATGTTTAGCATAATACTTTTGAGATTTTAACACTCCTCGAGCGGCTAGGTCTGTAACTTCGCCAAGCGGGTAGTTTTACCCTAAACGAGCTTATTTCCGTGCTCTTTTTCATGCATAAACAAGAGCCAGAGCGTAATACAATTATGTATCCGTGAAAGAGCGTTAATTGAGCTTTCCAATGACACCTGAACCATCCTTCTATGGTCACGGGTTGTCTTTCAACGATCGTGCAACATGAATGAAAAATCCCTAAAATACAGTAATTTCCTAACATAATTCCCTGTCTAGCGAGGTAGTGGGTGTGGATGTGTGTGGAGGTGGGGCCAGTGCCGGCGCGGGAGCCGTGCCGAACGGTCAGAGTCAACCTACGCTCCTCCCACCGCTCGGACTCTCTCTCAGAGCCAATTATGTGCTCAACATCGCCACCGACTTAAGGTGGGCCCCGCTCTTTAGGCAGGGGTTCTGTAGACCGACTTAAGGCGAGCCCCGCCAAAGAGGGGTTAAGACGTTCGTTCCGTTAGTTTGGCGATTGTTAGACCTTCGTCGATATTAATACCTTTCATGCCATTTAAGTGTAATTTCTTCCTGGCGAGCGATAGCGATCCTGTAATTTCTGTACAAATTTATCTTGAAAAGAGGTCTAGGGTGTATTTTTTAAAGTTTGATTGAAGTCTGGCGAGGAAACTTCAAAATACAAATAAATATAAACCAAAAAACAAGCACTAGCCCCTTACAAGGCACCTGAGAGGGTAGTTGTCTGAACACTGTGTACTAAGCTTCTATTTACTCTATCATTATCCGGACTCTTCTGATATACCCCCCCTCTTCTACCCCTATCCTCTGTCTCTCTTACTCTTCCTCTTACTGTTCTCCTACTCTTTGTCTCTCTTTCTCCTCCTCCTTTCCTTCATTATTCCCTTTTACCCCTTTCTTCTACTCCTCTCCTCTTTCTCTCTTACTCTTCCTCTTACTGTTCTCCTACTCTTTGTCTCTCTTTCTCCTCCTCGTTTCCTTCATTATTCCCGTTTACCCCCTTCTTCTACTCCTCTCCTTACTCTTCCTCTACTCTCCTTTCTCCTTCTCCTTCTCTTGTCTCTCCTTCCTCTCCGCGTCTCCTTCATTCTTCCTTTATATCTCCCTAAACTCCCCCAGCCTACTTTTCTCTCCCTCCCTTCCTTCCTCCTTTCTCACCCCATTCCTTCTCCCATTCCCTTTCCTGATTCTTCGTCCCCTGCTCGTGTTCTTCGACCCCTGTGCTTATTCCTCCTCTTCCTGCCTATTTTTCCTCCTCATCATCCTCTTTCTCCACCTCTTATATAGCTCATTCCTCCTTCCTCCTTCCTCCTCCTTCTCCTCTTCATTTTCTTCAACGCTTTCCTCTTTCTTCTCCCATCCCTCTTATGTTTTGTCCATCCTCCCTCTTTTCTTTCCTCCCCCAACCCCTGCCATCCCTTCCTCCCCTCTCTATCTCTTCACTTCCCTCCTCACCCGCCGGCTTTAGCATCGCCAACAGCTCCGCATCGCCACTGAGAAAACTCGATCCTAATTTGAGTATTTCATATCCCAATTCCCTTTATTCATTGCATGAACAGTAGTTAAGTGCTTGTTTAACCTCCACATAGTTCTGTAGTTGCCGTGCATGTTATTTTATTGCTTTTCTGACTGATAAACATTGTTGTTTACATTTGTTATCCTAGCTTGTAGCAGACGACGCACGCGCACCTCTAATCGACCTAGCTTTGTATTTTCTTATTAACTCTAGTAGGTATCGTATTCAGTATCCTACTGTAGCTATATATATCTGTAATTTTAGTTGTTGCTTGCATGATCTTGTAGTAACCTTTGACTGATAACTTTGTTTATCTAAATATAATCCTGCTTGACTAGCCTACAGTGACCACCAGCGCCATCTGTTGATTCAGTATATTAACCTCTTGTGTGCAGTTACACTTTATTTTATGATCTCTATTTGGTGAATTGTATATTTAGTCACATATTCTATTATATATATATATATTTGTTTTGCTTTTTTAGGTAGGTTATCACCCCTGGTAGCCTACTTCTGCATATTTCATACTTTTTTGTTTTTGGTTATTTTTGTTTTCGGTTAGTCTAGGCTATCATCCCTGGTGGCCTATTTCTGCGTACGGTACTTCAATTTTTAAATTTTCAGTTAGGCTATCACCGCTGGTGACCTATTTCTGCGTACCGGTATTTCATAATTTTTGTTTTCGGTTACTTTTGTTTTCGGTTAGTCTAGGCTATCATCCCTGGTGGCCTATTTCTGCGTACTTCAATTTTTAAATTTTCAGTTAGGCTATCACCGCTGGTGGCCTATTTCTGCGTACCAGTATTTCATAATTTTTCTTTTCGGTTATTTTTGTTTTCGGTTAGTCTAGGCTATCACCGCTGGTGGCCTATTTCTGCGTACCGGTATTTCATAATTTTTGTTTTCAGTTATTTTTGTTTTCGGTTAGTCTAGGCTATCATCCCTGGTGGCCTATTTCTGCGTACTTCAATTTTTAAATTTTCAGTTAGGCTATCACCGCTGGTGGCCTATTGGCCTATTGGCCTATTGGCCTAGTGGCTGGTGGCCTATTGGTGGCCTTATTTCATAATTTTTGTTTTCGGTTAGGATAGGCTATAACCCCTGGTGGCCTATTTCTGTTTAAATAAACATAAAATTGTTTTCGGTTCGGCTATCACTGCGTATTCAAATTTAATTTAGTTTTGTTTTAATTTTCGGTTAGGCTATCACCGCTGATAACCTATTTGTGTGTATTTCAACATTTTTGTTTTCGGTTAGGCCTATTTAAGTAAGTGAAGCGACCTGAAGGGAGTGAAGTGTTTTTAAAGTGAGTTTAGTGTTTTTAAAGTGAGTTAAGTGTTTATAAGTGAGTGAAGTGATTTCGTGCCTGTACGAACTGCGCCGGTAGGTTTGGTGCTTCCATGTTTGCTCCTGTCGATCCACAAGTCTGCCGACTCTGCCAGCAACGAGAGGATTTGACAGCAAAATTGGATGAAGCCCACAACAAGATCAACGCCCTCACCAGGAAGCTGGAATCACTCCAAGAGTTTGTAACACTCAACGTTGGAGTATCACTAACTCCAATTATTTCAACTCCAGCATCCACCACCGCCCCAACGTCATCTGCCAACAATCCAACACCTGCAGTAGACACTGCAGCAGATGCTTCTGACGAACCTGAGCCGACATCAAACCAGGACAGCCGCCCTGTTCACCTTAGTCTCTCCCCCACTCCTCGTGCAAGAAGCCTGCTAGCACGAACAGTACCAACCCCTCGCCCCCGTTCTAACCACTCCTCTCCCCGACCTGTACGTAGAGTCCCGCCACCACAGGTTTCCGGATTTACACCAGTGAGGAACGGTGCACGGCCAACGCAGAAAAGGTCTCATCTACCAGTCACAATGTCAAACAGATTTGAGATATTGGTAGAGATGGAAGACGAACCAGAGGAGACCAGGCTCGTTGGGGATTCCATCCTACGAGGACAGGTCGAAGAGTTCTGCGACAGAGTCCCAAATCAACGAAAAAGATTTTGCATCCCAGGAGCTGGACTGGACGACATTGTGGAAGCCTTCGAAGATACCACAAAGGATGCAAATGAAAATACCCTTTTTGTCATCCATGCTGGTTCAAATGACGTCATGCGCACCAGATCCGAAGAGTTGATGGAGAAATATCGCAAGATGATCCAGCACTACAAAAACAAGTCAAGGAATATCATCATCTCAGGCATTCTCCCCAAGATCGACGCACCTGACAAATTCTACGACAAGGCCTTCAGCACAAATAGCCGACTAAAATATTTGTGTCTGAGGGAAGAAGTTGAATTCATCAACCTCTGGGACAACTTCTACAACCAGCCTACTCTGTTCCGCAAGGATGGCACTCATCTAAACCCTGTGGGTTCAGCACGCATGGGTCGTCTCCTACACGAAGCAGTCCGCAGCCATGGATCAAAAAATGCCATCCGAGAAGAAGCAGCAGTGACATAAATCATCCAACGCCAAGAAAAAAAACAGAGGCAACCGAGGACCACCAGCGATAAGGACCGAAGACAGCGAGGACCGAGGACAGCCATGAACATAAATGTAGATCCGACAAGAACCAAAAATATTATTAAAGAGCGTTCCGTGAGTTCTAAAATAACAAATTTAAAGGTTTTCTATGCAAACGCTCGTAGCATACGCAATAAATTTTCAGATTTAGAGGAGCTAGTGTTTACAGAAAATTATGATGTGATTGGCATAACAGAATCTTGGCTCAATACAGAAGATAGAGACTTTTTAGCAGAGTATTCACTTCCCGGTTATGTAATGTTTGAGAAAAGCCGAATAAATCGAAATGGAGGTGGCGTTTTACTTTATATCAAAGAAAGTCTTAACCCTACCCTCTTGTCAAAACCTCAAATTGTGAACGTCGACGCATCTTTTGTGCTAATAAAGAATAATAAAGGTACAAAAATAATACTTGCATTAATATACAGACCTCCAGCTCAATCAGTGCAAACTGACCGAGAAATTTACGAACAAATTGCAGATGTAAGTAACTCACAAGATACCGTAATTTTTGGCGACTTTAATTTACCTGTGACCAAGTGGGGCAATACTCTTACTTCACACTCCGGACATGACTTGTATACGAACTTGCAAGAGAGTTCGCTTTATCAATTTGTTCGAACGCCAACCCGTGGTAATAACGTTCTTGACATTGTATTGCAACAAAAGAAGAATTAATAGAGAATTTGAATGTTGGTGATGAATTCAGTAACAGCGACCATCGTACGATAACTTTCACTTTAAAGTTTACTAGTAACGAACCAAATAGTAGCATCGAAAAAGTCCCTAATTTCAAGAAAGCAAACTTCCATAAACTTAGAGCTATGTTTAAAGAAACTGACTGGAGCTTTTTAATTCACAATAACGACATAAATACATCTTGGAAGTTATTCGAAGCCACTTACCTAAAAGCAGTGCAAGACTGCATACCATCGAAAATACGGCGTCCAGGCCATAATAATAAGCCCAAATGGTGGAATAAAGATATTTCAAACTGTCTGCTTGCTAAAAAATTTGCTAATGATAGATTAAAATCCTCACAAAATGACGAAGAACGGCTGAAATTTGTAGAGCTACGACGCAAAGCCAAAAAGTTAATTAAGCAAAGTAAAAAGACCTTAGAGTTACATATTGCGAATCAAAGTAAAACAAACCCGAAAGAATTCTATAGTTATATCAGAAAGAAAAAAGTAGTTACTTCAACTGTTGGACCGTTAGTCGATGAAAATGGAGAATACACCAAAGACGAAGTACAAATGAGTAATGCCCTCAATACCTTCTTTGCATCAGTTTTTACAACAGAAGACCTCAGTGATATCCCTACACCATCGCCGATTCAGATTGATAATTCAATTATTGTCCAATTAGCTTAACCTCAGTTGTATGTAAAATGCTAGAAACGGTCATACGAGACAGACTCGTAAATCACTTAGAGGAAAATAACATACTTAAAGATACTCAACACGGCTTTCGTAAAAAACGTTCCTGTTTAACAAACCTCTTAGACTTCTTCCACGATATCCTCAACCTCTACGATGAGAGTAAAGCTGTAGATATTATATACCTTGATTTTCAAAAGGCCTTTGACAAAGTTCCCCCACAAACGTTTACTGCTAAAACTAAAAGCGCATGGAATACAAGACAGTGTGTTGAAATGGATAGAAAATTGGCTCAGCGACAGAAAGCAAAGAGTAGTCATAAACGGTAAGGCATCTAAATGGACCAATGTAAGTAGCGGGGTACCCCAGGGATCGGTACTAGGACCAATACTCTTTCTAATTTACATCAACGACATAGATGAGGGTCTCACCTGTACAATCTCAAAATTTGCTGACGATACAAAAATTGCAAATAGCGTACTCTCAAAAGAACAAGTTGGCGATATGCAACACAATCTAGATAAATTGTCATGTTGGGCCCAAATTTGGCAAATGAGTTTCAATGCGGATAAATGTAAAGTACTACATATCGGATACCTAAATGAGAAAGCAAACTATTCGATGAATGGCACTCAGCTTAAGAATGTAAACAGAGAAACCGATCTGGGAGTAACAATATCGAGTAACCTAAAACCGAGTCAACAATGTTCAGAAGTTGTTAAGAAGGCAAACAAAATAATTGGCTTTATAGGCAGGTCATTTGAGCATAAATCCAAAGAAGTTATCCTAACCCTTTACAATTCCTTAGTCCGCCCTCTTCTGGAATACTGCGTTCAATCCTGGTGCCCTTATTACCAAAAAGATATAAACAAGGGGCCGGGCCCTTGTGAGGGGGCGGCGGGTCAGTTGTATCTCGGGTTTCTGGTCCAGTTTGAAGCGTAGGGTTGAGGGGCGGCGTGCGTTGGTTAAATGAAGTAGTGGGGGGGACGGTAAGGGGGGGAAGGGGAGGGGAGGAGAGAGGGGGCAAGGGCAGAGTCGGGGTGGTAAGGGGAGTAATGTTAGGGGGTGTTTGAGAGTAACGTTTAACAATCTGGAGCTATCAAAGACCACTATAAAGCCCCCACCACCAAGCCCTTACTCGCTCTGACCTAGATAAAAACACATCCGTAATTGATAAAGAGACAGAACCCAGAAGACTTGCTATACTTGAAGCCCTATATATTCAAACTCTTAATCCTTCCATAAATAATAAAACTCTCGACCTCCAAATACTCCCATCAGCTAAACGTTACTCTCAAACACTCCCTAACATTACTCCGCTTACCACCCCGACTCTGCCCTTGCCCCCTCTCTCCTCCCATCCCCTTCCCCCCCTTACCATCCCCACCTTACCGTCCCCCCCACTACTTCATTTAACCAACGCACGCCGCCCCTCAATCAACCCTACGCTTCAAACTGGACCAGAAACCCGAGATACAACTGACCCGCCGCCCCTCACAAGGGCCCCCCCCCCCCCCCGCCCGCAGACCCCCCATGACAACATCTATCATCTACGAACCCTCCCAGCCAACCAGGAGGCAGGAAAAGCGCACGCCTCATTGGTCGCCAACTAGCCAATCATACGCTAGCCGACACCCAATAAACCTTACTGTGATCTACCTAAAATGTATAAATAAGCTGTTATGTTATATCCACACTACCATGGCCACCAACAATATTACCTGTGGTACTGTAAAATGGTATAATTATATGGCAGGCTATGGCTTCATAACTACGAAGAGTAACGAGGATGTCTTCTGCCACCACACCAACATTAGCAACAACAACAACAGCAAGAAGAAAGCCTCACTAAGAAATGGTGAAACAGTGACTTTTACCATCAAAACAGGGAGACAGGGACGTGAAGCTACCAACATCACAGGCCCTGAAGGAGCTCCAGTCAAGGGCTCCTCTTTCTCCCCACGGAATGCTCCACCAGAGTCGACACCACCTACAACTACAGCAGATGGGGAAGCAGTACTGAGGGCCAAGATCTTTGCCTGTATTCAGTCAGCCATGGCCATTGCTGGCCCAGACAAACACCAACTCTGCCAGCTAATCCCATGTCTGTTGTCACACAACAATCTACCCACCATCACCATACCTCAGAAGGCCTTCTCCGCGACCTCTGCAAACATCAAAGGGGCGTCAACAAAGAAGAAGCCCCCCAAGACACAGGATCAAGTTCCAGAACTACAGGAATCTCCAACTCTTCACATCCATGAAGAACACCAAGAGGACGAGACACAAATGGAACCCGAGGAAGGTAGAGCATCATCATCACCACCAACTTCCCCCAACACCAAGCCAAAATCGCCCAGAAAGAGATCCCCAGGACCACTCCTTCCCTCCCGACAAACCCGGAGACACCACCAAAAATCGCCAAGGATAAGGAACCGGGAGAAGACACCATCGAGCTTTCAGAACTAACACTGGGCAGTATTGGATTCATCTGTGACGTCTTTGAACAAGATCCCGACGTTATGAGGCAAGCATATTCTTATATTAATCAAGAAGACTTGGAACGAACTCTCACAGATGAAGGAAAAAACAAACTGGAAGCAAGACTCAAAAGATCAGATATAGACATCCCTAAATTAAAATAATTCTTATCAGCACTTTAGTAACTTAAGTACAACAATAAAGCCTTAATGAAAGTTTTTAAAAAATGACTAGACAAACAAAATAAAGTAATAAACATCCCTCAACAACAGCAAGGTGGACGGCCCACTAACTTTTCTCTTCCACTGTATTTCATCTTTCCTACTTTCTCTTCCCTCCACCCCCTCTGAGGTGCCTCTCTTCCCCCCCTACCTTTAAAAAAAAAAAAAAAAAAAAATCCTATTCACTTACCGTCCATACCCTGAAGATGATAGTTGTCTATCGAAACGCGTCGGATCATCATGCATTTTGCTCACCTTTTGCACAATCTCCCAGAACACCTGAGAATTGCTGTTCGTTCTATTGAAAGCCTTAATAATAAAAAAAATAATGCTGATACTTGTGTATTTCCTTCAACCTCGCCTGCCTTAAAGAAAATGTATTACCTGGCTACACCAACATATATATATATATATATATATATATATTACTAAGAGGGTTTAATGATATCGTATTTACCCATTTGAGTCTCATAGGTAGATTACAAGCTAGAGAAAATCGTCGAATGGTAACAAGAATATGATGAAAATTACGTTTTTGGTGCAGAAGGGGTTCAATATTAAAGTTCAGTATAAGGAAGCACGTTAACCTCTTCAGGATCATGACGCGTTTTAACAGTATATTCTGACCATCATTAGACTATATTATGTAGATTAGAAAAAGTACATGGAAGTACGAGGGTTAATTGAGACCCAATTAATTCCCACAGATCCTTCCTAAACTGTATAGAATCGTCTATTGGTGACCACAATAAACTGTCAAAAAGCGTCATAATCTTCAATTGGATAACTACGTCTAAGCTAATTTGGTTAGATTTATTTTGTCTATGTAGATGAGGGAGATGAAAGGCAAACTTGCCTGTAATGCATGTCTCCCCCAGAGTTGAAATAGTGACAGGGCCAAAATCAAGGAATCTTCGAGCCAAAATGTCTGGACACACTGAGTTTGAAGCAACTTAAGTCATAGGATGAGGGAAATATGTAATCAGGGAGAGAGTTCCAGAGCTCATCTGTTGAATAGATAAAAAATAAGGAGTATCGTTTCACTCTTGGGTTGAAGAGTTGCACAGAGTAGGGGTGGGATTGTGCTGGAAAACGGGTACATACATGGGGCAGGGAGTCCGTACGGAAGCACAAATTAAGTTTGATTAGGTTTGATTTAGTTTGCTTAAAGGATATTAAACAATGAGATCCATTCATTATGTTTTTACCAACCCACCAATTAATTTACAAATAAATCTAACTAACGAAATCAATGAAAGTAATGAATACATGTGGTACTCCAAGGACTCGAACCTAGGATACTCACACCAAAATTCCGCACACTGAGCATTACGCTATCAAGAGTAATAAAGGTTTATGCACAAGCCTACAATATAGTATGCATTTTCGAATATTGCATATTAATCTAAGTATGTACAGTACATACTCCCATCTGCTCTATGGTAGCCTAATGTTTAAACGAATGGAAGGGGTAATTAATGGGGCACTTAACCACACAAGAAGGCCTCGCTATAAATTACTCCTGAACCTGGATAAATTCATATTTTTTTTCACCAACCCACCAATTGCTTTACAAATAAACCTAACTAATGAAATTCCGCACACTAAGCATTACGCTATCAATCTATATTTGTATTAATTTAACCAAAACACCAAACATCTCCATTGAAATTAATGAAAGCATAAGACAGATAAAGGCTAATGCTAAAGGATCACATAGGCTTGGGTTACGCTTGTGTATTGTAAGGGTTATATTTGTATTAATGTTAGTTCAGTTGTTAGTGTATATTAGAGGTTATGTTATGTTAGATTAATAGGAGAATCGGTACTGGATATTGTCAAATATACTGTTAACCCTTTCAGTACAGACGCTGTCCTTCTAACTTTATTCTGGCTATTATTAGACGACTTTATTCAGTTTAAATGGGACCTTCAGCAATTAACAGGATTCGAACTATCCACTTAACCCTTGTTACTATCATAGATGATTTTTGAAAGGCACAAAATCATTTAAATGTTAGCTAGAATACAATGAAAAAGACGTTGCCGATACAGAAGGGGTTAAATGAAAAGCCTTATGGACAAAATTAAGGAGGGATGGGCGGATGTATTTACTTACATATTTTCCTATATAATATGTTATTAGTTTCCTCCCTAGACCTCCATCAAGCTTTACAAAAAAAAAAAAAAAAAAAAAAAAAAATCCCATGACCCCCCATTAAGATAAGTTTGTACACATGTCGATAGAAAATTGTCTCGGCCGGATGCAGGTTCCCCCTAAATTACAGGCTTGCTATCGCTCGCCAGGAAAACATATACCTGAATAACACGAAAGGTTTTAATATTTACAAAGAAATGGGGTGAAAAATCTTAAAATCGTCAAACTAATGGGCCGGACGTCTTAAAATAAGAAAATTAATGGTGCTAAACATGAGGTAAAAGGGGGGCCAGAAAAAATACACCATCCCCTTCCCCTTAAGCAGGGAGAGTCATTCGCACTAACCCTACCTGCCATTCATGGGAACCAGACAAATACACCATCCCCTTCCCCTTAAGCAGGGAGAGTCATTCGCACTAACCCAACCTGCCATTCAAGGGAACCAGACAAATACACCATCCCCTTCCCCTTAGGTTAGGTTATTCATGGTTAGTTATTAGTTCCCTTAACCAGGGAGAGCCATTCGCTCTACCCCAACCTGCCATTCAAGGGAACTAGACAAATACCTACGAATATATTTTCAGTGAGCAAAACGTAAGGCCAATCATTAGAGGTTGAGTCAGTCAATCATATAATCGAGAACCAGTTAGTGTTTCTTTTCCTCTCTCTTTCTCTCCCTATCTATCTGTGTCCAGCCCCTGTGAATTTCTGGTATTAACTCCGACCACACCCGCCCCGGCCACCCAGTAGTAATAACCAAAGTCTCTCTGGTGTAAAGGCAAATATTTATACTATCTTCATCTTAACTGGACGATATTTTATTCTGGACAACACAAAGTGATTTTATCCAGCTCAGAAAAGACTCCCAAACATCAAAACAGTGAACCTATATTAATAGACCCTCTGATTCTTACAGGTCATGCCTAAGCTCTATACAATTATCAATGATGTATGTATGTATGTATGTATGTATGGTATGTATATACTCAGGCACATACCCCATAGCTGGGGGTGGCCGATTCTAGACACAGCCTGAACATAAACAGCATTTAAAGTTCCAGTCCCTAGAGTCCGGGACCATTTTCGCGTTCCCTCGCCCCTTACTCTGCCTCGTCAAGTAGTTAAATTTTACAAGTGGAGGAGGATTCCTAGCCCCCTGTCTCCGGAAGGAAAAAGTAGGACAGCAAATAGACAGACAGAAACGGCTAAGGTTGGGTAGAGGATGCCAAACCTCACTCTGGATAGGACCAGCGCTGACCCAATTATCAATGATAGCCACAAAAATATTATGGTAAATGTTGTCGTTGTACTGAAGGGGTTGACTCCACCCTTATAAAGAAGGAGGGGGTCTGCAAACCCCCTCTCCCTCATGTTTAGCTTCATTTGTTTTGGAATTTTGAGGCTTTCGCCCATTTAGTTTAGAGATCTTAAGACCTTTCGCCCATTCTATTTTGTTTTCCTTTTCAATATTCAGTGCTTTTATGCCATTTAGATGTCGATATTCTCCTGGCGAGCGAAAACAAGCTTGTAATATAGTAAGGACCTGCCGTTTTGTTACCGAATAATGTGTACAATGTTATGTTGAACAGGGGCCATAGAGGTGTTTTCTAAATTTTTGATAGAGGGCTAGGGAGCAAGCTTTAAAAAAAATAAAAAAATCTCCTTGACCTTTAAATGGCGAACCTATGGAATTTGAAAGTGCCCGCCAGGCAAAGATATTTTGATACAATCCCAACGAAAATTGTCATTATCCGATAAATATCGTTATTACTTATTCTTATGCGCCTATTTTACGTTTAGTATGAAGATATTAACATGTAACAGCAATAAAACAAGTGGGAATAGTATTTGGGGGTTGAAAAAGATTATGTATTGCCAACCGGTTCATTCATGAGAGGAGAGGCAGCACGGCACAACACCCTCCCTCTCTCACTTATCGATCAGATCGACACTGATGTCTTGCTAGGGAAGTCTCTCTCTTGCCACGACCTCTATATGAGTCCCACATGACCTTGAAACCGGGTGGGGGATATTGGCGCGGAACATAAACCGATAAACAAGGGAATAAGAAGTCAAATAGGTGATAATTGAAGAAGGGGGGGTTTGGACACATGTGGAGGAAGGATAAGAGGTATGGAGGGTGTTACGACCGGCACAACTGAATAAACAAGGGCACTTAGTATTGGACTACAATATAGGCTAAGTATGCAACAACGGTACGCTAATTCCAAACCCTTGAACTATTAAGCCGGTGAACAAAACACATAAACCCTCTACAGTTAATATACTAGATAACGGGGTATCAATTAACAAGGGATAAGTGTACTCTACTAAGGCTTTCCAGCAATGGCAAAGCCTGCAAACAACAAGAAGTAATTACGGTAATAAAATGCTCTCAAGTATTAACAAAGCTTAAATAAACTATGACAAGATTTAATAAAAGATTAGATGCTTACGTTATGTTTAATGTTAGTCTGAACTCAACATTAAAACCCTTCAATGCTATATGAAAGCACTTGAAGTCTAGTCCTACAGCAAACAGACCTGGAAGCTTCTGCAAACGTCTGATGCTCTAAGATGCTCGTAGAATATAGAACTGTAATAATGCAAGAGGCAGGACATGAAACGTGTATCTTAAATACACCAAAAAGCAGGACATCTGTAATGGAAAACACGAGAATGCAACAACTCTGTGACAGTAATAATAACAGCAACTCAAAAACAGTACTTCCTTAAATAAAGTAACAGCCACCAACGGTTGTGCCCTGCGCAACAACCTAGGCTAAACAATACCGTGAATAATACTAAAGCACACGTGATAAGAGTTAATAAGTATGCATTGTCTTCTCTATTAATAAAGTCTAGCTGTGGTATCAGGGTATGGGAAACTAGGTAGAGCCAAGCATGCTCCTAGCCTAGTGCCACCCTTAAGGATATCTCCCTATCTTACGTTAATGACCGGGAGGCTTGGTAAGTCCAGGTCTCTCATACCTGGTCTTGCCCTGACGCTCCCCAAGAAGTCAAGCAAAGAGCTAGCAATATACTGGCAGGAGTAGGCAAAAGCCCTCTGCCAGCACAATGCTACACTCGCAAAGGAAATATCCAGAAGGGCTGGCCACCAGGCTACCCAGCACCGTCGAAGTCGTATAGGCTGTAGCGAGCCGTATACACAACACTGACAACGACAACAGATACCCACCACAGTCTAGCATTAAATAATGGAGGAGAACAAGCAATATTGAAAAGCACCCTACAGTATGAAATCTATGACTCTAAACCTTGGTAAGCTAGTACATCGTGATATCTGAGAGCAGGAGATTGTAATACGACTGGCGGACCGTGAATGTCGCTTGCGAGGGGCCAGAAGGGATGGGTAATTGACTGCAAAGCATAGAAGTATGGAAAAGAAGAAGTTCAGAGAGAGAAACAGAAGTATAGGTGGTTATCGGGGAACAGAATGCAAAGGGATGTAGACGCAACCTCACGGCGCCGTGCTCTGCGGGAGTGAGGAGGGTAGGAGCCCGACCACTGGGCAAGGAGGGCGGCGACCAACCACAGGCCACTACGTCACAGGGACACAAAGCCCACGTGACCCTGTTCAGCCACTCACCGACGAGCGGGCCGGCCGGGAAGGGAACGTGCGCCCACGCACCACACCTCGCTCTCCCCTATCTCTCTCATTGCAACTAACACACTGCATATCTTATAACACTATCAATGATGTAAAATACTTCTTGGTGTCACAGACAAGAATAAAGGCAAACACTAAACTGTCTGTGACAACTTAAACACTATGAAAGAAAGAGGGTCGCTCTACGACTATCATAGCCCATTTCACTGCCCTGGCGAGCGCTAGCGAGTACGAGAGCATTCTGAACAGCTGGCTAGCGTAACAAGGGGAATTATCTCACTTAATCACATATTCCTTTGTTCTAAGTGCCACTGGGGTCTTTTAAAAGTCTTTTTCTAGGCCTTGGATCTTAATCCCTTCTGTACCAGCAACGACGGCAGGGACCCGTCAGTATATAAATTACTCCCCAGTCCCAGCGACGACAGGGAGCCGTCAGTAATGTACTTTCATTGTAATAGCCAGTATCAGGCAGTGCCTGGTACCACAACCGTTTGAGCACAGCTCTAGAGTTGGCAACACTTCTCAGCTTATATCCAAGCCTCTGTAGACTAGGAGAGCTAGTATTCCTTCATCTTTTGAGGTGGGAGGTTGTTCTATCTTGCCATTTTGGCCACATTGCTTGGGACTGGGGGGGATTTTTATTACTATACCCTACGGTACAGTAGGGGTTAAGAGTCCATTCGCCCAGTAAAACCTCTTAAGAGTCTCGGTGCCGTTCCCGGGTTAAGGAGAGATGGGTCGGTTTTCTGGTTCCCCTTCTTCATGTTTAGCCCCATTAGTTTTCAAATTTCATGACGTTGGCGATTTTAAGACCTTTTCGTCCCATTTCGTTGTCAATATTAAGACTTTTCGTGTCATTTAGGTTCCTGGCGAGCAATAGCGAGCCTGTAGTTTAAGAGGAACCGGCATTCGGCCGGAATATTTTTCTATCGAAAAATGTAGGCCTATAGATTTATCTCGAAGGAGGGTCGTGGAGGGTGTTTTTATAAGATTGATGGAAGTCTACAGAGGAAACTATAAAACGAGTAAAATAATACATTAAAAAGTAAATATATACGCCCATCCCTCTGCACAGGCTTCAACTTTATGATAGCGGCGGGCGACTGAGAATCATTCGTCGGGATTTGTTGGAACCAGTAAGTTTGTCTGTCAGTCATATAATGCAAGAACCAGTATATTAGAGGGTGTATCAGGTGTAGCTGGACCTCCCCCCCCCCCTCTCTCTCTCTCTCTCTCTCTCTCCCTCTCTCTCTCTCTCTCTCTCTCTCTCTCTCTCTCTCTCTCTCTCTCTCTCTCTCTCTCTCTAAATCCAGCGCACGCTGACAGAAATGATATAAAAATAATATCCATAAATGCCTGCTCAATAAGAAACAAAATAGACGAACTCAAATGTCTGTTATTAAATGAGAAAGTTGACGTTATTTGTATAACGGAAACACATCTGAACCTTAAAAATAAAGATCTACTTCATGAATATCACATAGAGCCATATAAATGTTTTCATAAAGACCGTAACAATGGAAAACAAAGAGGGGGGGTTGCAATGTACGTTGCAACCTACTTAAACCCAGTTGAGGTGACTCTCCCCGAAAGTAATGCAGAAATAGTGTGCGTCAAAATAAATACAAAAAACATGAACTTAAATATCACTACAGCGTACCGACCACCGAGACTAACTGTTGCCGATGATACAATTTTTTATGAAATACTAGAGAAAACCCTTAATTCCGACGAAACAGTTTTACTAGGTGACTATAACCTCCCCCTAATTGACTGGAATACCACGACCGGAAAAAATGCTGAGTCACGCCTAATGACAAGCTTCATCCAGGACAATTTTTTGACTCAACACGTAAAACAGCCGACGCGAGACAGGAATATATTAGACCTCGTAATCACTACCCAAGAAAATCTATTATCAAACCTGGATGTAGGTGAACAGCTGGCAACGTCCGATCATAAAATCTTAAGAATCAACGTTATAAGCAAATATTCCTCAGTAAAAACAACAGGAATGGTTTCGGACTTCAAAAACGCAAATTATGACGGACTTAAGGAATCGCTATCAAACATACACTCAAACCTCATAAATATAAACGAAGTAAATGAACTATGGGGAAATTTTAAGTCTACAATTACAGAGGCGCATAAACAATTTGTACCCATGAAACCAAAACGTAATACGAAATCAAGTATGCCCCCTTGGTACAGTAGAGACATTGGCAAGGCAATAAGGAAAAGGAATCAACTCCACAAACTTGTAAAAAATAACACAAACACTGAAGTAATTAAAAACTTGTACAAAAATAGTAGAAGGGAAGTGAAAAAAATAATTAGGGCGAACAAACAAAATTACGAAATGACTATTGCCAGAGAAAGTGCCACAAACCCCCAAACAAATTCTACAGTTACGTAAATAAAAATAAACAGATCAAAAGCGGAATCGGACCGCTAATAGAAGATGGCCAGACAATAACAGGTGACACAAACACGGCAAATCTGCTCAACAAATATTTTGGCTCAGTTTTCACAGAAGAAATTATCGATCATGCCCTTGAAAATAACACCTCAACTCATGTGATAGGAGATGTCACCATCAGTGTTAGCGAAGTACAAAGCAAATTGAGTAATTTAAATGTAAATAAGACCCCGGGACCCGACATGCTCCACCCGAAAATAATTAAGAATGTTAAGGACGAAATAGCAAAACCCCTGACACAACTATTTAACTTATCATTACTACAGGGGATTGTACCGAGTGATTGGAAAGATGCGAACATTACGCCGATATACAAGAAGGGTAGCAAGGCCAAAGCGAGTAATTACAGACCAATTAGTCTAACTTCAATTGTAGGAAAAATCATGGAAAAAATCCTTAGAGATAAGATAGTAGATTACCTCGAATCAAACAACCTAATCAAAAATAGTCAACACGGCTTTAGATCAAATAAGTCATGCCTAACAAATTTGATTGAATTTTATAACAAACTATTCACATATAACGACATGACGAAATCACTAGATATAATCTTCTTGGACTTTCAAAAAGCTTTCGACAAGGTGCCTCACCGAAAACTATTGGCTAAACTGGAGAGGATAGGTATCAAAGGTGAAATTCATTCTTGGATACAAAATTGGCTTACAGGCAGAAGACAGAGAGTGGTGATAAATGGAGTGGAATCGGAGTGGGAGCCTGTCACTAGTGGAGTTCCACAAGGTTCAGTCCTTGGAACGGTCCTGTTTCTCATTTACATTAACGATATTGATGTAGGGGTAAACAACACCATTTCCAAATTTGCCGACGATACAAAAATAGGAAATACAGTCCTGAACGAAGATGATAGAAATGCGTTGCAATCTGATTTAAACAAAATATCAGAGTGGTCGAAAAAATGGCAGATGCCCTTCAATGTCGATAAATGTCAGGTGCTGCAGGTTGGTAGCAGAAATATGAAATACAAATACGAAATGAATGGCAAACAAATAAAAACCGCAACGGTAGTAAAAGACCTAGAGGTACTAATATCTGAAAACCTAAAAACTTCCGACCAATGTATAGCAGCTGCAAATAAGGCAAACATAGCATTGGGCTTTATTAAACGAAAATTTACATATAAACATGAAAACGTAATAGTGCCACTGTTCAAAAGTATGGTGAGGCCCCACCTTGAATATGGTGTGCAGTTCTGGTCACCTTATCTGATCAAGGACATTGTAAGACTCGAGTCAGTACAGCGTAGAGCGACGAAGATGATACCCTCATTAAGAAATAAACCATATGAAGAAAGACTTAAACGATTGAACCTGTTCTCATTAAAAAAGAGGAGGTTGAGGGGTCAGCTTATTGAGTGCTTTAAGATACTAAATGGTTTCGACAAAGTCGATGTAAATGCACTATTCACATTAAACAATACTAATCAAACTCGCGGAAATGGAATGAAATTAAAAACCAAAAAGGCAAACCTAGATGTCACAAAGAGTTTCTTCACCTACAGTGTGGCGACAGAGTGGAATAAACTACCAGCGAGAGTGGTGGAGAGCGACACAATAAACGCTTTCAAGGGAAGGCTTGACCTCTATCTGCAGAGGGCTTGGGTGATATGAAAAAAAAAAAAAAAAATGTATGTAAGTGTATGTGTGTGCACTGTACAGTATGTATATATATACTGTATATATATGTATGTATGTATATGTGTGTGTGTATGTGTGTATATGTATGTACCGGTGTATATATGTATATATATATATATATATATATATATATATATATATATATATATATATATATATATATATATATGCATATATACATATATAGTTTGTAAGGCCAGACTGCCTAGTAAGGACCTTGAGGTCTGTGTGGTCTGTGTATCTATGTAGCTCTATGTAGCTCTCTCTCTCTCTCTCTCTCTCTCTCTCTCTCTCTCTCTCTCTCTCTCTCTCTCTCTCTCTCTCTCTCTCTCATGTTCATTGCCTCTTAAGTAGCCATCAAAAGCGTTCAGTAAACTACATGGAAATAGTTGGTCGGTCGGTGGGGGACGAGGGAAAAGGTACGTTTGTTCTGTATATGTTTACTTTGTTTGTGTTGTGGTTGTAGTTTTTGTTTGTTATTGTTTTGTTTAGTAGTTGTTTTTGTTGTTGTGGTTGTAGTTGTTGTGGTTGTAGCTGTTTTTGTTATTGTTTTGTTTAGTAGAGTTGTTTTTGTTGTTGTGGTTGTAGTTGTTTATGTCATTGTTTCGTTAGTATTTTTTTTTTTGGGGGGGTTGTAGTTTTTATTGTTGTGTTGTGTGAGTTTAGTGGGGTTGTTATTGTGCTTGTTGTGGTTGTAGGCCTAATTGTTTGTCCTTTTTTTCTGCTTAGGTTGAGGGAAAAGGTTTGTTTGATCTGTATGTATATAGTGGGGTTGTTTTTGTTCTGGTTGTAATTGCTCGTTTTATAGTTATTTTAGTCATTGTCGTTGTTGTAGTTGCTTGGTTGTTGTGTGTACTCTTTTTGTTATACAATTTACGTTGCTATTAATTTGTAAACGCAGTTAATCGGGGATTAAGAGCTATATATTTATGTATGTTTTTTTGTTTTAAAGTTTGAACAGTACTGAACTCAATGACACTACTACGTAGTCTATTCCATAAGTTTACCATTAGATTGAACAATAAATATTTAGCTTCAAGTGAGTGAAAATGCTTTCCAATTATCTTACAGCTTTTTCCTCTTGTGTAATTTGAGTGATCAATTGTGAAGTATTTGTTGACATCCATATTGTCAACACCTTTAATAATTTTAAACACTTGCATAAGGTCCCCTCTTAACCTGCTCTGTTAATAAACACAAGAAATTTAACTCTTTTAGACGTCATCGTATGACTTGTTTCTTAATGTAGGAATCATAGTTGTTACTGTCCGTTGTATTCTCTTTGTGCTATCCTTTCCAAATTTCACATAGGATTTGTAGTTTAGTTACAAGCAGCCTCGTATGGATCAATAAATATATTGTTGTTGTTGTTGTTTGTTTTCCTTTTTACTCTGCCAGCTGATAGTGAAAATTATGTATGTATGTATATACAGTAGGCTATACTCATATCATGGGTGTGGCTGACTCGAGACAGAGCCCGAACAGGGGAAATAAAAAATGAAAAACATATAAAGAAATAAAGAAAATAATAATTCTCACACATCTAGGTTGCCGTGAAAATTATACACACCTGATTTGAGGTCCCGTATTCCTCGACAAAGCCCTTCATCGTCGGCGATAATTACTATATATTTGCCGTATTCCTACCCGGTCAATATGATAAGTTAGTTGTTGTTACTATTAATGGAAACTATTGGAACATATTTCCATTGACAATTACAGTATCTAAAGTCGGTTGTATTTTACCTGAGGGTAAATTTATTCCCTTTGCAACTGATTTTTCAGTTGGCGACCCCTAAGAGGAACAGCCAAAAGAAGATAATGATATGAAGATTATTATTATTGGTAGTAGATTTGTTCATCTCAGTTGAAATCTTTCCAAACTGAAATTCAGTAGTTTCTACACCAGAGTTGCCGAAAAAAATAAGTCGGAGAATAAATCTGGTGTGACTCTGGACTATTAGGACAAGAGGGATGGGTGTTATTAATGGGGGACGGGGGTAGAGGTGAAGGAGGTGAAGGATGGCAGAGAGGAAAGTCATCAGGAGGGGGAGTAGGGATGGAGGGGAGTGGGGCGGGGAGGAAGTGTATGAGAGAGGATAGGATGGGAGGGTTGGAGGGTGGAAATAAGGAGGGGGAGAAGGATATGAGAGAGGAGGGAAAAAGGGGGGCAGGAGGGTATGGGGAGGTGAAGAGGGAGGGAAGGAGGTGGAGGTAATGGATGAGAAGGAGGAAGTAAGGAGGGGAAGGGGGAAGGATGGCAGAAGGAGGGAGGAAGTAAGTGATTAGACGGATGAGGTACGTAATATATGGCCTCTCAGGTAGACGTACAGGTAAATAGAAATGTTGTACCTTGACCCGACTTACAAATTATAACGTCGGGTACCATCACTAAGCTAATTGTCCTTACCTTTATAACGGTATGTATGCCTGAGATATTCAATACACGTTTAATGTATGTCATTTATTGTAACTACGGCTACACGAAAAATATGCCTCCAGCTATAAACAGGGCAGTAGCTATGGGGGGATGGGCGTATTTATTTATTTGCTAATTTATATATATTTGTATTATTGTATTACTTTCCTCCCTAGATCTCCATCAAGCTTTATATAAAAAAAACATCTCCCCAAGACCCTCCTTCACGAATTTCTTTTACATTTTTCGATAGAGAAATTTGCCGGCCGAAGGCTGGTTCCTCTTATATTACAGGCTCGCTTTCGTTCGCCAGGAAAAAAGAGACACCTAAATGGCACAAAAAGTCTTAATATTGACAAATTAATGGGGTTAATGGTCTTAAAATCGCCAGACTAATTGACCGAACGTCATAAAATCTGAAAGCTAATGGGGCTAAACATGAGGACGAAGGGGGACCAGAAAGACAACCCATCTACCCTTAAATGAACATGGCCTCAGTCTTATTCATAATAGGGAAGATTAACGGACCCAGAAAAAGAAAAAAATAGTAGAATGTAGATCGCGGAGAATATAATGATGTTTTACATTGGTTACCTATATACAGGCATATATATATATATATATACATTATATCAAAGACCCTATAGAATATATGACAGAACAGCCTTACCTTACGGGCGGGCCGCCCGTAAGGTAAGGCTGTTCTGTCTTATATCGGCGCGGGTCAGATAGCCACCTAGCGGCTGATAGGAATAACCACTGCAGTTGGCGGCATCATTCAAGTGGGAGAGGTGTGTGTTTTTCGTACACGTGGATATTGATGGCTTATTATTGTTGCTACGATGGGGATTATAGGATGTTCAGCTATAAACTGCTCCAATAATACAAAATAGAATAGAGACCAGTCTTTTTTCCGCTTCCCAAAGGATCCTAAAAGGTGAGTTTTAACTTTGTTTTGTAGCTAGGAAATGCATAATTTTGTACTATCAACTCATACTGTATCTGATGTCTGTGACACTGATAGTGTACCAGTCTTCAGGTTTATTAACTAACAGGAATTATGCGTCAGCCTGATGCTTCAATGGCACAGTATAATCATCATTAGGCCTACTGACAAAAATATATATGAAAACTGAAGGCTATTTGCTGCCGTCCATAAGAGTTCAGAGTGAATAATATTTTCAGCCACATTTCCAAGATCACTTGCTGGGTACCGTTAATACATCAAATATATTAACAAGGATTCTCTATACTAGGTATTAACAATTACTAAAAGTACTTTTCTGCCTAACTATAATGCACAGGGTATAGTAATAGTAGTAGCAGTTGTAGTGGTGGTGGTGTATTCACAAACAATATTATGTAATCATAAGAATGGCTTTAGTAGGTGGTGGTGGAGTATTAGGCTATATAATCACAATGTTCTGTAGTGTTAAGAATACATATACAAGGTGGTGGTGGTGGTGGTGGTCTACTGTACTGCAGGCTATTATATATTCACTATGTTCTGTAGTCTATAGAATATACTGTAAACTCTATATACTTGTGTTTCTTTTTCATGAATATGTACATATATAAAATGTGATCTGCAATACAGCTGTAACAATGAAGTAGCCTACAACTTTTGAACATTATTCATAAAACTATTAATTCTGCAGCAAGATAATTGGTAACAAAGTTCATGTGTATTAGCCTACTAGTAAAACAAAATCGACTACCAAATGGTCTGGGTAACGATTATATTTGATTTGACTATTTATTGAGATATAGCCTAAGTAGCCTATATACAAATATATATATATACATGTGGTACATATACATATGGTCTCAAAAGGCCAAACAGGTTATACGGTCTTTACTCTACTCATATTATACATACATACAGTAAACATATCAGAATAGCTTGTCTTAAAAAACAAAACATTTTGCTATTTTATTTTCCGCTATAGTACAAACGAGCCGTTCTCCCCAGATGTCCTAGCTTAGCAAGGCCCCGAGAATTGGGGTGGCTTATTGACACCCTGTTATTAATCCCCCTAATTTCCAAAAGGTCCCTCCCAATCCTTGGAAAATGGCCATTAGCGGCAAGATAAAAGGAAGACCGCATGTAGGCTACTATTTTGTGTTATTTCATTCTTGGTATAAATTTAGTTTTCTTAATTATTTCCTTTCTTTTTATCTTGTTATTTTGTATTCAAAATCGCTTATAGATGTTTATACACAAGTGATATTATCATACTGATATTATCTTCAGCATAAAGAGTAATGTGTATGGTTATTGAGATGAAGTGTACGCCAGCAAGAGTAACGATTCCTATCGGCCGCTAGAGGTGCTACCGTCGCGGCGAGCCCAGGCAATAAACAAAAATAACGCTAAGTGGTCCATCCTATTTATATTTACCATCCTTGATTATATTCAGAAAATAGAGAAATAAATAGATTATGTTTATAGTTGTAAATATTGAATCAGGTGCAGATGAAGTGCGAACAAAGATCTATTGTATATTGCTTTCTCTGGCTGATAGTCTCTAAATGTCTTCTATTGTTGTTATGCATTATATTTTCTTAGATGGAGGTGGGAGCTAACTCACACTCAGTCTAATCAAAACTAACCTTAGCTAACTTGTTAACAAACTTAATTTATAATCACTTCAAATAATCTCCCCCTATATTCACCTAATCTAACCTACCCGCAACCTATTTGTTTACTATAATATGTTCAATCAAGCTGAATAATTAGGTTGAAAATAATGAGTACAAACAGGTTTGGTTCTCCTGAGATACGCACACACACAATTATGAAATATGCTTTTAATAAAGGGGACCATTATTGTTAGAACGATAAAAGCAGTAACAAGAAATAGGGTGGTCAGTATGGAAGTGAAGAAGTCCTTGCATGACAGTGTGGTAATCCCGACACTGACTTACGGAAGCGAAGCATGGACGTTGGTTGAGAGACTCAGACCAAGAGTGAGAGCAGTGGAAATGAATTACTTAAGGAGTGCGTGCTGCGGAGTTACATGGAGGGATAGACAGACTAATGAGGAAGTAAGAAGGAGGTGTGGTGTGGAGGTAGATGTGCTGGAAAGTGTGAAAAGGAACAACTTGAGATGGTTCGGCCATATGGAACGTATGGAAAGCGAGAGAATGACTAAGAGGGTGTACAAGAGCGAGGTGGAGGGACAGAGAGGGAGAGGTAGACCGAATGAGAGGTGGAAGGATGGAGTGAGGAAGTACATGAACGAAGGCGGTGCTGGTTGGGGGGAGGGGCGTCGACTGACTGGGGACAGAGGTGCATGGGGGCGGTTCGTTCGTGGCCACCCCTTCGGGCATCACGGCGTCAGGCAATAGAAAGATAGATAGACCATTATTGTCATACACAATTTCGTTTGGGGAAATTATGTTCTTAATATTGACAGGCCTTATAGTAGCATAGTATTTTGGTGATTATATAAACCGATTAACAAAGATATATTTGTAAATGTTTCCTTGATAGTAAATGGAATTGAAGTAGTATAATGCTATACCCGAATTTGTTTTATAGGCTCAAACTTGAAAATAGCAGTCTGAAGGAAACTGCTCTCAGTCTATATAAATTACAATGCCAAAAAGGCTCAGTCAAAACACAATATTGTACAGAATGAGTGACCAACAAAATTGATAAGGGGTACTAGGAAAAAAGAGGGTTTCCAAAGTGCGGAGGAAATAGCTGGAGGGTGATTATGTGGAGGAAACAATTTGATTATGAAACAGCTTGAGTACCACAACATTAGCAGGAACAACCCGTGAGTCATAGTTAAGAAGAAGGGTGTTTGGGTGTGTTTTCCATCATCTCTATAGCACACCGTTTCCTGCGTTACTTATTTTCCAATCCTTGATTCACCATAAGTTTCTTTCTTCATCCATTTTCTTTTTTTTTTAGTTTTACTCCCTAGACCGTAAGCCTTTTCCAATCCTCGTTTCTCCATAAGTTTTTGTCTTGTCTTTGGTTTTACTTGTTTTTCAAGTTGCTACCTAGATCTCCATCATGCGTATGAAAACATACTCAAGATCCCCCTTCGGGATAAATGTTGGGTAGAAAAATGTCCCGTACCTCCTATATTACAAACTTGCTATCGTTCACCAGGGAAAGATCGATACCTAAATGGCACGAAAGGTCTTATTATTGGCAAGGACATAGAACGGAAGATCTTAGAATCGCCAAAGTACCAAATAACTACCGCCCGGTAGCTCTAACCTCTCACATCATTAAAGTTTTCGAGCCAGTCCTGCGAAGCAAAATTTCAACATTCATGGAGACAAATGAACTACACAACACCGGTCAACATGGGTTCAGAGCGGGAAGATCATGTCTCTCACAACTTTTGGAACACTATGACAAAATTCTTAAAGCGCTAGAAGAAAAGAAAAACTTGGATGTCATTTACACCGATTTTGCTAAGGCATTTGATAAATGTGACCATGGTATAATAGCCCACAAACTGAAAGCTAAAGGTATAACTGGGAAAATCGGACGGTGGATACACAATTTCCTCGTAAACCGAAAACAATCGGTAGCAGTAAACCAAGTCACTTCTGAGCCTTCGGATGTCAAAAGCTCAGTGCCCCAAGGAACAGTGCTAGCGCCCCTTATGTTCCTCATACTAAAGCTCAGTGCCTCAAGGAACAGTGCTAGCGCCCCTTATGTTCCTCATACTAAAGCTCAGTGCCCCAAGGAACAGTGCTAGCGCCCCTTATGTTCCTCATACTAAAGCTCAGTGCCCCAAGGAACAGTGCTAGCGCCCCTTATGTTCCTCATACTAAAGCTCAGTGCCCCAAGGAACAGTGCTAGCGCCCCTTATGTTCCTCATACTAAAGCTCAGTGCCCCAAGGAACAGTGCTAGCGCCCCTTATGTTCCTCATACTAAAGCTCAGTGCCCCAAGGAACAGTGCTAGCGCCCCTTATGTTCCTCATACTAAAGCTCAGTGCCCCAAGGAACAGTGCTAGCGCCCCTTATGTTCCTCATACTAAAGCTCAGTGCCCCAAGGAACAGTGCTAGCGCCCCTTATGTTCCTCATACTAATTTGCGACATAGATACCAACACCAGACACAGTACGGTGTCGTCTTTTGCTGATGACACAAAATTAAGCAAGATAGTAAACACACAAGAGGACACGGGCCGACTGCAGGAAGACATGAATGTAGTGTTCCAGTGGACCAGGGAAAACAACATGCAATTCAATGAGGATAAATTCCAATTAATACGGTACCGAGATAATAATGGTGTTAAAGAAATTACAAATTACTTAACAGAATCTAACCACATTATAGAACGGAAAGACAGTGTGAAAGACCTTGGGGTATTAATGTCTGAAAATATGGGTTTCAAAGTACATAACCAGGTCAAAGTGGCGGCTGCGAAACGTCTAACGGGTTGGATTCTGCGTACTTTTAAAACACGCGGTGAATTGCCTATGATAACGCTCTTCAAATCTCTAGTGCTACCGCGGTTTGAATACTGTAGCGTATTAACATCCCCATACAAAGTAGGTGCAATAAATGACGTAGAGAGTGTACAAAGAAATTTCACTTCGCATATAAGTTCGATAAAACATCTACACTATTGGGAGCGTTTAAGAGCACTGAATCTGTACTCACTGGGACGTAGAAGAGAACGTTACCTAATAATATACACGTGGAAAATCGCAGAGGGTTTAGTACCAAACCTACATACTCCGATAGTCATGAAATTCAGTGATAGGAGAGGCTGGGAATGCGAAATCCCCCGGATGAATAACAGGGGTGCTATGGGCTCTCTGCGAGAGGGCTGGTTATCACACAGAGGCCCACGTCTCTTCAACAAACTCCCACGGCGAGTAAGAGACATGAGGGACATCTCGTTAGACAACTTCAAGAGAGCCCTAGATGTCGAACTGCAAAAAGTGTCAGACGAGTCCATCCTCGCAAGGGAGCGAGCTGTCGCTTCAAACAGTCTACTGCACCAAATCACCACCCATAACGAGGGGCGTCGCGCTCCTTGGTGCCACTAGAAGAGCGGCGAACACATCCAAAGGTATCCAAAGGTAATGTAATGGGGCGATCGTCTTGAAATATAAAATATAATGGGGCTAAAAATGAGGGAGAAGGGAGTCCAGAAAAAGCAACTACCTCCCCCTTAATGCCTCGGACCTTATTGTAACGTAAATGTACCAATGATGATTATATATATACTGTATGTCAACTATCAGCCATCTTCCTACCATTCTTTACCTGCTCGATATAGATCTTAATCTCTCTCTCTCTCTCTCTCTCACACACACACACACACACTACCAGTTGGATATCTCTCATCAATATCAATCTCCCTTTCCTGTTTTCACCTTCTCTCTCCCTAAGAATCGCCCAACCTCCCTTCGCTAGTCGGTCTCTATCCTTCTCTCTGTAACAAAAATAGGCTTCTATCCTTAACCCTTTCAGTACCGCTGCCGTCCTGTAACTTTATTCTGGCATCTATGACATTAGTTTATTGAGCTTATGAATGACCTCTTTACAAATGAACAGGCTACAGTCTATCTTAATTTTTCCTTTTAGCTACCACAGATCCTTCCTAGGCTGAATAAAATCGTCTAATAGTTGCCAAAATTTTATGAAAGGGACATCACTGGTACTGTATTAGCTTAACCCTTCGCAGCGCTGTTGATGGACGAATAACTGGAAAATGAGGTGACAGGTCAGTTGAACCAGTGCCACTTCAACCAGTGCCACTTTAACCAGTGCTAACTCAACCAGTGGCCACTTCAACCAGTGACCATTTCAACCAGTGACCATTTTAACCAGTAGGTTAGGTTAGGTTAGGTTAGGTTACAGGTTAAAATGGTCATTGGTTGAAATGGTCACTAGTTGAAGTGGCCACTGGTTAAGTTAGCACTGGTTAAAGTGGCACTGGTTGAAGTGGCACTGGTTCAACTGACATGGAACCGGAAAATGACGTTACATAATTATAGAAATGGATTTTCTTTTCTATCAAATCTCTGTAAACAACACTCGTTTCCACACAATTCGTTCGGTATCAAGCGCTGCGAAGGCAACGAATTGTTTAACCCATTCAGTACCAAGGGCGTACTTTTTTATGATATTCTGACAAGTATTAGACGATTTATTTAGCTTAGGAAGGGCATCTAGCAATAATAGGGCTTCAATATATCTCAATCAATCCTGTTAACTACTACAGATCCTTCCTAAGCTGCATAATATCGTCAAAATATAGCTAGAATAAAATATAACACACGTCCCTGGTACTCAAAGGGTTAAGAATACAAGCGATAGGCTAGTCTCTTCTCTGCCTCGCCCTTACCTTTCCTCTCCAAAAGTGTTCCTCCAATTCCTCCCTACCAGCCACATTCCCTTTTTTCCTCCCTCACTTCCCCTACCATTCCTCTCCCTCTTTCCTCCCCCACCCCTTTCTTCCTCCCTGTTCCCTCCACCATTCCTACATTTCTTCTTTACATACCCCCCCCCTTCCTCTCTCCAGCAAACATGTAATATTTCTTCCATTTGCTACCCACTTCCTTACCTTCACAAAAGTCCTTCTCACTCTTTCCCAACCTACCTGAAAGTTCACGTCCCTATCGTCCTTGGCAAGCAACTCCCCCCCCCCCCCTATCCTTCCTGAATTTCTCCCCACCATTTCTCCTCCCTTCCCTCCCTCCCTACTCCCTTTCCCTCCTCATCTCTCCTCCCTTCCCTCCCCAATTCGCCTCCCTATCCTCCCTGACATCCATCCACCTTTCCCCCCTATCCTTCCCCATTACCTCCCCACCATCCCTCCCTCCTAAACTCTCCTTCCTATCCACAATACCAATCATTCACCCATCCACCCTCCCTTCCATTCCCCCTACTCCTTCCCTCCCCAACTCTCTTCCCTATCCTCCCTGACAATCATACATCCACCCACCCTCCCTCCCTTTCCTCCCCACCATATTTCCTCCCTTACATCCCTCCCTACTCCCTCCCTCCTCAACTCTCATCCCTGCCAATCATACTCTCTCCTTCCCTCTCCTTCCCAATGTCCCCCTCTCATCCCTCCCTCCCAATTTCCTGCCTTCGATCCCTCCTTACGGCATCCCTCCCCACTCCCTCCCTTCCCAACTCTAATCCCTTCCCTCCCTGCCAATCATACAACCACCCACCCTCCATGTCTCCCTGTCCTCTTCCCGTCGCCCTGTCGTAAATTAAGAGACCCAATTCTCGGCATATAATTTGGGTGGTGCTAAGGCCAATTGAGAGTTGGCGACTACCGTCAGGATTCGTCGTGGGCCCCTTACCCGGACCCTTGGCTCAATAGGGACGGGACAACCGGTGATGATATATGTACAGTCGGCCAAATAAATGATGACTCGGTACCAAGTATATTCTGATCAATAATTAGTATCAGCAATATCTATACTTGATTCATTCATTTCGAGTGAGATATACAAACATGTTCCTACACTTACCCACCCTTTCCAACATCTGACAGACATTAATACAGCACAGAGCGAGCCAAACATAATGGCAGCTGAGACATGATTTATTCGCACCACGTTACAGTCTGCCAAATTTCTGCCTGGTAAGTATGGTTTTAATATTTGACTAGAGTGACAATACTACTCTAGTTAGTAATGTGCAAATGAATACATTTAATCGAATTTTCATCAATGATCTTCGTGTATCATTAATTCTTTAAAATGTCAATCCGATAACAACAAATAAAGGTACATCTTGTTACTAGGTGCACCAGGCGGAACATTTAACCCCTTCTTTACCGGCGACGTCCTTTTAACAATATTCTGGCTACTAATAGACGATCTTATTTAGTTTAGAAAGGGCCTCCAGCAATTAACAGGCTTCGAAGTATCTCACTGAACCCTTTTTACTACCACAGATCCTTCCTAGGCTACATTAAATCGTCTAAATTGAGCTAGAATATGATTAAAAAGACGTCGCCGGTACAGAAGTGGTTAACCGCATGCCTTGAGACTGTACCCACAAAATTTAACTTGTCACCCGAAAGGTGAACTTTTTACCTGAAACAGGTGAACAACAAGTAGAAATTATGCACAAGGTAACTTATCTGCTGGTGAATCTCGAGCCACACCAAGCCGAATCAATCATGAAGTATCTGCTTAATATTATGCAATTCGAGAGAGAAAGAGAGAGAGAGAGAGAGTTGTCCCCCACCGGTATTCTAAAACTCTCCAAATGTATGCGTGTCGTCTGTGTAGGTTTTTTCGAGGTGGGATGTCCCGCCTTGTTAGCTGTTATCCGTGTTGTTCTCTGACTGGGAGGCAGGTGGGATGTCCCGCCTTGTTAGCTGTTATCCGTGTTGTTCTCTGACTGGGAGGCAGGTGGGATGTCCCGCCTTGTTAGCTGTTATCCGTGTTGTTCTCTGACTGGGAGGCAGGTGGGATGTCCCGCCTTTTTAGCTGTTATCCGTGTTGTTCTCTGACTGGGAGGCAGGTGGGATGTCCCGCCTTGTTAGCTGTTATCCGTGTTGTTCTCTGACTGGGAGGCAGGTGGGATGTCCCGCCTTGTTAGCTGTTATCCGTGTTGTTCTCTGACTGGGAGGCAGGTGGGATGTCCCGCCTTGTTAGGTGTTATCCGTGTTGTTCTCTGACTGGGAGGCAGGTGGGATGTCCCGCCTTGTTAGCTGTTATCCGTGTTGTTCTCTGACTGGGAGGCAGGTGGGATGTCCCGCCTTGTTAGCTGTTATCCGTGTTGTTCTCTGACTGGGAGGCAGGTGGGATGTCCCGCCTTGTTAGCTGTTATCCGTGTTGTTCTCTGACTGGGAGGCAGGTGGGATGTCCCGCCTTGTTAGCTGTTATCCGTGTTGTTCTCTGACTGGGAGGCAGGTGGGATGTCCCGCCTTGTTAGCTGTTATCCGTGTTGTTCTCTGACTGGGAGGCAGGTGGGATGTCCCGCCTTGTTAGCTGTTATCCGTGTTGTTCTCTGACTGGGAGGCAGGTGGGATGTCCCGCCTTGTTAGCTGTTATCCGTGTTGTTCTCTGACTGGGAGGCAGGTGGGATGTCCCGCCTTGTTAGCTGTTATCCGTGTTGTTCTCTGACTGGGAGGCAGGTGGGATGTCCCGCCTTGTTAGCTGTTATCCGTGTTGTTCTCTGACTGGGAGGCAGGTGGGATGTCCCGCCTTGTTAGCTGTTATCCGTGTTGTTCTCTGACTGGGAGGCAGGTGGGATGTCCCGCCTTGTTAGCTGTTATCCGTGTTGTTCTCTGACTGGGAGGCAGGTGGGATGTCCCGCCTTGTTAGCTGTTATCCGTGTTGTTCTCTGACTGGGAGGCAGGTGGGATGTCCCGCCTTGTTAGCTGTTATCCGTGTTGTTCTCTGACTGGGAGGCAGGTGGGATGTCCCACCTTGTTAGCTGTTATCAATGTTGTTCTCTGACTGGGAGGCAGGTGGGATGTCCCGCCTTGTTAGCTGTTATCCGTGTTGTTCTCTGACTGGGAGGCAGGTGGGATGTCCCGCCTTGTTAGCTGTTATCCGTGTTGTCTCTGACTGGGAGGCAGGTGGGTCCCGCCTTGTTAGCTGTTATCCGTGTTGTTCTCTGACTGGGAGGCAGGTGGGATGTCCCGCCTTGTTAGCTGTTATCCGTGTTGTTCTCTGACTGGGAGGCAGGTGGGATGTCCCGCCTTGTTAGCTGTTATCCGTGTTGTTCTCTGACTGGGAGGCAGGTGGGATGTCCCGCCTTGTTAGCTGTTATCCGTGTTGTTCTCTGACTGGGAGGCAGGTGGGATGTCCCGCCTTGTTAGCTGTTATCCGTGTTGTTCTCTGACTGGGGCGCTGGTGGAGTGACCCGCCTTGTTAGCTGTTATCCGTGTTGTTCTCTGACTGGGAGGCAGGTGGGATGTCCCGCCTTGTTAGCTGTTATCCGTGTTGTTCTCTGACTGGGAGGCAGGTGGGATGTCCCGCCTTGTTAGCTGTTATCCGTGTTGTTCTCTGACTGGGAGGCAGGTGGGATGTCCCGCCTTGTTAGCTGTTATCCGTGTTGTTCTCTGACTGGGAGGCAGGTGGGATGTCCCGCCTTGTTAGCTGTTATCCGTGTTGTTCTCTGACTGGGAGGCAGGTGGGATGTCCCGCCTTGTTAGCTGTTATCCGTGTTGTTCTCTGACTGGGAGGCAGGTGGGATGTCCCGCCTTGTTAGCTGTTATCCGTGTTGTTCTCTGACTGGGAGGCAGGTGGATGTCCCGCCTTGTTAGCTGCTATCCGTGTTGTCCTCTGACTGGGAGGCAGGTGGATGTCCCGCCTTGTTAGCTGTTATCCGTGTTGTTCTCTGACTGGGAGGCAGGTGGGATGTCCCGCCTTGTTAGCTGTTATCCGTGTTGTTCTCTGACTGGGAGGCAGGTGGGATGTCCCGCCTTGTTAGCTGTTATCCGTGTTGTTCTCTGCCTGGGAGGCAGGTGTGATGTCCCGCCTTGTTAGCTGTTATCCGTGTTGTTCTCTGACTGGGAGGCAGGTGGGATGTCCCGCCTTGTTAGCTGTTATCCGTGTTGTTCTCTGACTGGGAGGCAGGTGTGATGTCCCGCCTTGTTAGCTGTTATCCGTGTTGTTCTCTGACTGGGAGGCAGGTGTGATGTCCCGCCTTGTTAGCTGTTATCCGTGTTGTTCTCTGACTGGGAGGCAGGTGGGATGTCCCGCCTTGTTAGCTGTTATCCGTGTTGTTCTCTGACTGGGAGGCAGGTGGGATGTCCCGCCTTGTTAGCTGTTATCCGTGTTGTTCTCTGACTGGGAGGCAGGTGTGATTGCTTATTTCGCTGTCTTCTTATTCTGTTCAAAAGCAAGGACACTCCGGTTTTTTGTTCTGGCATTTGGGCTCTGATCAAAACTCCCCCTAAAGTTAAATGACAGAACAAATATATTTATATATATAATTACAGCATATTATATCCTCCACCAGTTATTATAAAAATGGGAAATAGTTAATATACAGTATATTAACCCCTTCAGTACGATGAAGTCATTTTCATCATATTCTTGTTGCCATTAGACGATTTTCTTTAGCTTATTATCTATCTTCGGTACTCAAAAGGGGTAAATGCGATCTCAATAAACCATCTGAACAACATAGATCCTTCTTAAACTGTATAGAAACAACATAGGTCCTTCTTAAACTGTATAGAAACGTCTAATCTTGCAAGACTAAAAGATAAAAACAACATAGGTCCTTCTTAATTAAATTGCAATCAAACATCGAACTTAACCAGAATATAGGAACAAAATGCGTCATCGCGGTGAAGGGGTTAAAAAAACTGACCACTAGATTGAGAAGTTGGGTAATATAAACACTCCTTCCTCCCAATGTCGTGCTACATTATAATTTACCATACCTAGGGATGTTCATAGAAAATTAAGGGGAGGTTTTTAGTTTGTTACCTAGACCTCTATCAAGCCTAAAATTACACCCCTAGACCCCCTTTCAAGATAAAGGTGTACACTTTTCGGTAAAAGAAATGTACCGGCCGAAGGCCGGCTCCTCTTAAATTACAGGCTAGCTATCGCTCACTAGGAAAAATCGATACTGAAATGGCACGAAATGTCTTAAAATTGACAGAAATGGAGCAACAGTTCTTAAGATCGCCAAACTAATTGGGTGAACGTCTTAGAATCTCAAAACTACATGAGGGAGAAAAGAATCCAGCAAAAAATCTCTCAAGTGGAAATCTCTCCTTAAATTGTCTCGATTTGTGCTCCTCAATCGCTGCTTATCCATATGTAATTTGGGGGTACCCTTTATGAGACTTCCTTCCAACAACAAAAAATATATGGTGATGTCAGGTGAAGATGTTAAGGGATAAGTCTTCTCAACGGCACCTCGTAGCTACTTTCTACTTTTCCTGTTTTCTAAAGAGTGTAGAGAGGGGAGAAGGGGTGTTGGAGAGAGTGAGGAAGCTGTTGGAGTGGCTTTGTTATGTGTGTGTTATTAGTGTGTATACGTCACCGAGGAATGTTGTCAATTTAGCTACTTTGCTGCTAGATCTCGTGGTATTTACTTCGACCTAGCGGCAAATTTATATATCAAGCGACATTAATTCAAGCAGTTGTTTGGAGCTTTGAGCCATTTTAGAGCGATATTGCAGAGCTTTTGACATTATTCTAGTGATTTTCGGCATTTATGTACTATTTAACGGCCTCCTAGCGACTTTGAAATCTTGATCTAGCGGTATTTTATAATTTTGGGGTACCCTTTATGAGACTCCCTTCAAGCATAAACAAATATAGGAGGGGACAAAAGGGGCTCTCATGATGGTAAACTTCCTTCACGGGATTATCTCTCCATTATCTTGTCACAGAAGTTACTAGGTTGTGTTCAGTATAAGTAGGTCAAGAGTTTCCTTTGTTCTAATATGTATATCACTCATTTAATATGATTTTAATATAAGTAAATTAATACAACAAATTGTAGTATAAATGGAATAACAGTTGATTCGTATTACCATCAAATATTATTTGTATACAGGAAGGTATAAGGAATGGTCGGCCTTATATTATTTTAAAATACCTCAAAACTATCTATCTATTTATCTATTTATCTATCTATCTATCTATTTATCTGTAGCTGTAAGAATAATAAAGGTTAAAGCTATCTCAATTTACCCATTGACTTTCACTTATCATTTCATTCTAAGCTGATTTATAACGTATATTAATAGCCAAAATAATACACCAAAGTATACTAAAAGGGTTAAGCTAAACAGGAAGAATGGATAATGACAGCTTATGCCTCTTCTCTCCTTTAAGGGAGAGGTAGTTGCATTTTCTGGACCACCTTCTCCCTAATTAGTTTTGCGATTTTAAAGACGTCCGTTAACTAATTTGGCGTTGTTGAGACTTGTCACCCTATTTCTTTGTCAATATTAAGACCTTTCGTGCCTTTTTGGTGTCGATTTTTTCCTGGCGAGCGTAAGCGAGCCTGTATTATTTAGAGGAACCGGCCTTCGGCCGGGACATTTTTCTACCGACATATGTAAAAGTGTCTGAGGGGTGTGTTATTTTTAAGGTTGATGGAGGTCTAGCGAGGAAACTCAAAATTAATTGAATAAATAATTAAATAAAACAAAAACAAAAAAACAACCACTACCCCCATAATACCAACAAATCATCAGTAAAGGAAGGCCAAATAATCGCCATCTTACTTTGAACAGATTATAAGATCATCCATCTCTCAGTATTAACAACAGCTGGTGATGGTGCATTGCTGTCATGCTCAACATAATGGGTTTGAAATGGGTAAGTCAGTTGTCTATGATAATATATCCATTTAAGTTTTTATATTTTAGTTTTTAGTTTCTTCCCTAGAACTCTATCAAGCTTATACTGTAATAATACTTCCAATACCTCCCTTTGAGATGGATTTGTACATTTCTGAATTGACCAAGAAATGGTGCGAAAAATCTTAAAATCAACAAAAGAAATGGGTCGAAAAGTCTTAACATTTACAAAAAACTGGTGGAAAAAGTCTTAAAATCGCTAAACTAATGGAGCAAATAGACTATATGATCATCCATCTCTCAGTATATACAACAGCTGGTCTCAATACAAGATGATGGTGCACTATTGTAATGTTCAACATATTGGGTTTGAAATGGGTTGGTCAAGTGTCTATGATAATAATATATCCATTTAAGTGTTTTAGTTTCCTCCCTAGAACTCTATCAAGCTTTTGTAATAAAATATCACCACGAGATCAAAATATCCATTAGGCTTGCTATCACTCGCCGGGAAAACTCCGACGCCTAAATGGGCACAAAAGGTCTTAAAATTGAAAACAAAAAAATTATAAAAAAAAATAAAAAAAATAACAATAAAATAAATAAAAATCTTAAAATTGCCAATATAATTGTGAACGTCTATATCAATCTCATCAATCTGTCAATCTCATATAGTATTAAGGGGAAGTATTTAGTTTGTTCCAGAGACCTCCATCAAGCTTGAAATTTCACCCCCTAAACCTCCTTTCAAGATAAATTTGTACATGTCCTGGCCGAAGGCCGGTTCCTCTTAAATTACAGGCTCGCTATCGCTTGCCAGGGAAAATTGACGCCTAATTGGCACGCAAGGTCTAAAATTGACAGAAATAGGGCGAAAGTTCTTAAAATCGAAAACTAATGGGGTGAACGTCTTAAAATCCAAAAAGCAATGGGCTAAACTTGAGGGAGAAAAGGGTCCAGAACAATATCCCTCAAAGTGGAAATCTCCCCTTAACAACAGCTGGTCTCAATACAGAATGATGGTGCACTATGTCATGCTCACTTTTATCCTTGTTATGTGTGTACCCGGTTGATGGGGTACAGTTGCCGTCAAAAGTCATGTCCTCCTTCCATAAACTTAACTTAATAACCGAGAAAAAAAGTTCTTGCAAAAAATAGACAATGCTAGAAAATAATGGTTTTGTTCCTGGGTATTATAATATATATATATATATATATATATATATATATATATATATATATATAATATATATATATATATATATATATATATATATATATATATATATATATATATATATTGTTACGTATCTTGATCCTCAAGTGGTTAACTTGATGAATCTAGATAGCACAGAGATATATATTAAGGTATCAGTCAGCTGAAGGCAAAACAAAAGTAAAATCTAATAAAATAATTTCCTGTTGTTGCTTCCTTTCCTTTTGGATCTTAGGACTTAGTATCCTTTATTGACTGATACTCTTTAATTATGAAAAATACTGAAACTAATTAAAGTCATGTAGTATTTATAAAGAATTATTATTTAACCGAAGCTTAGTAGGCTATGGTTATGAACCGAATAAGTTATAGCTAAAGAAGGACTATTAATTTTATAAAAAGTCTTGAAAGATAAATATTAAAGTAAGAATATTTCTGTCTCTTACCCTTTTTGAAATGAATAGATAGTTTTCTTATATGTCCTTTTATTTATATTAAATGTAATTATTCTTGGTTCTTGTCTTACGTTAATAGTATTCTATTATTATTATCATCAGGAGTAATATCAAAGTCACATAAAAAGTTAGATATATATTTAATAATTAGTTAAATGTATTTCTTAACCACGTAACATTGAGGTTTGATTATGAGTAAATAAAGTTACAGGATCGTTTCATAGATTCGATTCAGGTCTCACTCAAATAATATGAAAAGCAAAATATAATATTTTGAAGCAAAAGAATTTTCTTCAGCTTAGGAAATCACTAGAAGTAATATTAACACAGCCATGTTAGTCTAAGGCGATATTACTAATACGAGACAATAGCATCACCGTACTAAGCACCATTAAGCAATGTAAGCTTAATTCAAAGAAAATGAAAGAACTCGTAAGTATTAATATAAAACAATAGTATTACTTTCATCATAACCCAATTACTTAAAGAGTTGCTTTAGTCCACAAGTTAGTCAACTAAAATAGTTAAGTACATAATAATAGCGTTAACGTTAATTCCCAATCAAATAGTTAAGTACATAAATAGTAGCGTTAACGTTAATTCGCAATCAAATAGTTAAACACATAATAGTAGCGTTCACGTTAATTCCCAATCACATATCTCACTAACCAACATAACATAAGTGTTTACACCGAACACACTTAACACACATTTATATAATCTGACTGACAGTCACAATCCCATTATAATACTTCACCCCGTCTTCCTCCAGCTGCAAGTTCACCTTCCCCAACTCCAAATGAGACTCATTTGAATGCCCACAACTCGGGTCTTATATACCAAACAATGATGGTGTAGGAACGAATCAGGAGGCGAGTGATGGTGCGCGCTCCAATCATAGCTCCTCGAATCACATAACAGGTGTGTCGTCCACTCACAGCTCCTGGCGTCGATCATACGTCATAGCATCGGTCATCGAGGTATGGGGCGAGCTGGTATGGGGCGAGATGGTTTGCCCACTCGCTCGTTCGTCTGCTTCACCACTTGGGTAGTTTGGCTCCTTGAACTCTAATTCTAACTCTTAAATTAACATACAGGGCTCCGTATGTCAGACCTCCCCCCTAGAAAAGAGTTTAAGGAGTATAGTACATAAAATTTAAACATAATACATAAATAGATTCACCACCAGATTGGCAACAGCAAGATTATAATGAGGATATAATAAGGATATCACCCAAAGTAGGCAACGTCTCCAGGTACCACATCAGAACATAGCCGGAACGTAGCTGGAGCGTTATTCGAACTGCAAGGCATCTCACAGCTGAAGGCTTAAAAGCGCACTACAAAAGCATGATATTTACCTCGCTACAAGGGAGAGCTAATTGCCAAAATCCTCTCATTAAATTATACTTACTGCTGCATGAGGCCAAACTGGTAAATGCAATCTTTGATCCGTGGCAGTGGGTAGGTATCGTTCTTTGTGACAGCATTGACTTGCCTATAGTCCCTACAAAACCCATGGCTCCCGTCTGGCTTTGGCACAAGTATGACCGGACTACTCCACTGGCTTAAGGCCCTTGTGATCAGCTGGTTTGAAAAAATTAAGTCAAGCTCGACCTGCAGTATACTCCTGCGTTGTGGCGAGACACGGTAGGGGGATAGTTTAATGGGAGTTGCATCCCCTACGTCGATGTCGTGCACGGCCAAAGAAGTGAGCCCTGGAGTATCACGGAACACATTGGGAGACTGAGATAAAACAGAGATTAGTTGGTTCGCTTGATCAGAGGGAAGATGACATAGTTTAGATGGTAATTCCCTCAAAGCCACTGAATTATACTGAAAGTTGGATAGGCTACATGACAAGTCAAAGTCTGCATGGATACCTTCAGGCTCTGGAACAGTCTGTTGCGGATCAGTAAGAGAACTGAAGACTTTGTCCGCACCAGGCTGCCCACAGGTCCTGACATTCACTGCCACAGTGGGAGAATCTGGAGGAGAGGAATCAGGGGACCTATGGTAGGGCTTCAACATATTTATATGGAATACTTGCGTGGGCTTTCTCCTGTCTGGGGTAGTTACTAGATAATCGGTAATGCTCACCCTCCGAATGATCTTATATGGGCCCCTGAACTTGGCAGATAAAGGTTGGCCAAAAACTAGCTCATTAGGGGAAAAACCCAGGGATTCAGTTGGAACCTCACGAGTAGCAAATAAAAGAAAAGGTACCCCCTTATCCCACTCAACTCCGGTCTCTGTACAATACTTCCGTAACATTCCCTTTAATGTCTGATGATATCGTTCGAGAACCCCTTGACTCTCTGGGTGGTAGGTGCTAGACTTTACATGCTCGATACCCAACTCCTTCAGGGACTGCTGGAAAATGTTAGAGGTAAAATTAGTTCCTTGATCACTTTGCACCTCATGGGGGAAACCCATTCTGGTGAAGAATTTGAGCAGTTCCTTGATAACAGTTGGAGCAGAGGTAGTCCTTAAGGGTATAGCCTCTGGGTAGCGAGTTGCCATGTCCATGATAGTTAATAAATAAATGTTACCTTGGGAAGTCTTAGGCAATGGGCCTACAATGTCCACTACCACCCGAGTAAAAGGATTCTCGAAAACGGGCAAGGGCACCAGAGGATGTACAGGCACCTTCTGATTGGGTTTTCCTGTCATCTGGCAAGTGTGACACACTCTACAACACTCCACTACATCTGCACGCATTCCTGGCCAGTAAAAGTGGGATCTGATTCTGTCTAGAGTTTTTCTCACACCTAGGTGTCCTGCCAATGGTATACAATGTGCCATTTCCATGATATCTTTACGACAAGGTTTGGGGACTACTACTTGATGGACGTCCCAAGCCCCGTCATCGATTGGTCTGTGTGGCGGTCTCCATCTTTGCCACAATACTCCTCCTTTGAGGTAGAAACATTCACCACCCTCCTTCTCACATTCCTCTTGACTCACGGACCTGGCAGCTAACTCCTTGCATTCACAATCATCTCTCTGTAGCTCTACCAGGCCACTAGGACAATTTGGAGGGGTTTCATGGTCATCGTTAGGGTCAAGATGAGCCATAAAGGTGTCAGATAAATCCACCTCAGTCACATCATCAGGCACAGTTGGAGCATCATTCACACTCTCATCATCCCTTTCATCAACTCTTACATTCGGTACATTTCTGTCTGAGGGAACTGCTACTTGAGACATTGAAAGTTTTGTCAGCACACACAGGGAAAACAGTTGGCAACTCCTTGTCGAGCTCACCGGTTAGTGGCTCGTTAACAGGGGAAAGTGACAAAATGGGGTCTGGTCGGACCTTCTCACCTGCTACATCATTCCCCAAAAGGAGTGTTACCCCAGGCACAGGGATATCTTGGGACCTACACAAAGCTATGGTGGCCTCACCCTGTAGTAACTCACATTCAATTTCGCCTTTTACCAAGTATGCATAAAACTGGCCTCCAGCACCTCTCATTACAACTGGTTCGCCAGGTGGGCACTCAGTGTAAGGATTCACCATGAGGGTGCTAGTAGAACCTGTGTCTCTCAGAATTTTTACCTCATGCAAGCAACCATTTAGTCTCACGTTGCCAGATGAAATAAAGGGACGGTAACTGTCCTGCACTGATGGTGAAATTATTATTGGTTTAACCCTTGTGGGTTGCACCACACATGCTACTACACCCCTGTCTAGATGATTTACGTTAGCTGCTAGGTACTCCTGTCGAGAGTCCTGCATTAAAGGAACTTTTGGTGCTAGGTACTCCTTCTGTCGGGAGTCCTGCATTACAGGCACATATGGAGTTTGAGATACGGCGGCAACTGTCTGCCCCGATCTCTCGGTTCTCTCCTTGGCCCAGCACTGATAAGCTAGGTGGCCTCTCTTGCCACAAAAAGTACATACTTTAGGGGATACGGGAAAGTTCCCTCTTTGAGCATTACTATTAGTTTGGGGCCCACCTCTGTTACCATTGCCCTGAGTCGCATTTTTAGTTGGGGGAACATTTCTATTTTGGCTAGCTGGGGAAGACGTTATAGGCTTGTGACTGGGTCGGTCAGATTTGTGATTGAGATACTTAAAATTAGAGCTAGAATTATCGTAGGGCTTCTTTCCACGAAATTTGTTGTTGAGCACGTATGTGTCAGCCATGTCAGCGGCGTCGGCAAGACAATCTACCTTTTTCCCCTTTAAGTGATAGGATACAGAAGAATCAATTTTCCATAGGAAATTTTCTAACAGGACCAACTCCTTCAGATCGTTGTAGCTTGTGACTTTCTTACTCTTGACCCAATGATTGAAAGTTTTAGTCATGGTCCTGGCAAATACCTTATGGGTTTCTTCTACTTTCTTCTGGTTTTTACGGAAAGATTGCCTGTAAGCCTCAGGCTGCAATTGATAGGTTTTTAGGATAGCTTCTTTGAGATTGTCATAATCCTGCCTAACTTCGGCTACTTCTGACAAATACGTGGCTCGAGCCTGCCCTGTCAAAACAGTTTGTAACATAAAAGGCCATTGATCTCTTGTCCACTTCATACCTCCAGCAACTTCCTCAAACAAAACAAAGAAATCCTGCACATTATCCTCAGTGAAAGGTGGAATGACACTAGTCATAGTCAATCCCAGAGGGGGAGCAATTACAGGAGCATTTGTATTGACATTTAGTTGAGCCGTTTGATATTGATATTGATAATGTTCGGTCTTTATTCTGGCTAGTTCTATACTTGCGTTTGCTTGTTCGGTATTTGCTTTTATTCTGGCTAGTTCTATTTTTAGTTTGGCTTGTTCTAGTTCGAATATTTGATCACCGGTCAAACCATGTGGCAATTGTACATCAAGTTGGCTAGGTTTACTCGGGATCCCACCAACTGCTCCGTCACCCTCCCCGCCTTCTACAGGGAACAGGTGGGTTTTTATGGTCTGAGCCACCTCTACTTTAGACATGTTTGAGACAGATAATTGGAGATGTGAGGCAAGCACTCTCAGTTCGGATTTTGACAGACAGTCAATATCAGGGGCTGTGGGTTCTGATTCTATGAAAACTCGAGCATCTTCTTCATTAATTAGTTGAGGCATGATTAATATTTGGTTTTAAGTAGTGAAACGTTAATGAAACTGAGTGAAACTGTATGAAACGAATCCTGGCAAGGTCGCCACTCTTCTGTTACGTATCTTGATCCTCAAGTGGTTAACTTGATGAATCTAGATAGCACAGAGATATATATTAAGGTATCAGTCATCTGAAGGCAAAACAAAAGTAAAATCTAATAAAATAATTTCCTGTTGTTGCTTCCTTTCCTTTTGGATCTTAGGACTTAGTATCCTTTATTGACTGATACTCTTTAATTATGAAAAATACTGAAACTAATTAAAGTCATGTAGTATTTATAAAGAATTATTATTTAACCGAAGCTTAGTAGGCTATGGTTATGAACCGAATAAGTTATAGCTAAAGAAGGACTATTAATTTTATAAAAAGTCTTGAAAGATAAATATTAAAGTAAGAATATTTCTGTCTCTTACCCTTTTTGAAATGAATAGATAGTTTTCTTATATGTCCTTTTATTTATATTAAATGTAATTATTCTTGGTTCTTGTCTTACGTTAATAGTATTCTATTATTATTATCATCAGGAGTAATATCAAAGTCACATAAAAAGTTAGATATATATTTAATAATTAGTTAAATGTATTTCTTAACCACGTAACATTGAGGTTTGATTATGAGTAAATAAAGTTACAGGATCGTTTCATAGATTCGATTCAGGTCTCACTCAAATAATATGAAAAGCAAAATATAATATTTTGAAGCAAAAGAATTTTCTTCAGCTTAGGAAATCACTAGAAGTAATATTAACACAGCCATGTTAGTCTAAGGCGATATTACTAATACGAGACAATAGCATCACCGTACTAAGCACCATTAAGCAATGTAAGCTTAATTCAAAGAAAATGAAAGAACTCGTAAGTATTAATATAAAACAATAGTATTACTTTCATCATAACCCAATTACTTAAAGAGTTGCTTTAGTCCACAAGTTAGTCAACTAAAATAGTTAAGTACATAATAATAGCGTTAACGTTAATTCCCAATCAAATAGTTAAGTACATAAATAGTAGCGTTAACGTTAATTCGCAATCAAATAGTTAAACACATAATAGTAGCGTTCACGTTAATTCCCAATCACATATCTCACTAACCAACATAACATAAGTGTTTACACCGAACACACTTAACACACATTTATATAATCTGACTGACAGTCACAATCCCATTATAATACTTCACCCCGTCTTCCTCCAGCTGCAAGTTCACCTTCCCAAACTCCAAATGAGACTCATTTGAATGCCCACAACTCGGGTCTTATATACCAAACAATGATGGTGTAGGAACGAATCAGGAGGCGAGTGATGGTGCGCGCTCCAATCATAGCTCCTCGAATCACATAACAGGTGTGTCGTCCACTCACAGCTCCTGGCGTCGATCATACGTCATAGCATCGGTCATCGAGGTATGGGGCGAGCTGGTATGGGGCGAGATGGTTTGCCCACTCGCTCGTTCGTCTGCTTCACCACTTGGGTAGTTTGGCTCCTTGAACTCTAATTCTAACTCTTAAATTAACATACAGGGCTCCGTATGTCAGAATATATATATATATATATATATATATATATATATATATATATATATATATATATACATATATATATATATATATATATATATATATATATATATGGGTCTGGTGGGACAGTTGTCTTTGTGAACTTTAGGGAGGCCGTATAATATACCAGGTTTAGATCCAGAAACGAACAATTTTGAGTACAGGTCTTCACTGATTAATTGAGAGGATTTCAATTTTCTTATTGAAATACTCGCAATCAATCAGTGAAGACCTGTACTCAAAATTGTTCGTTTCTGGATCTAAACCTGGTCTATTATACGGCCTCCCTTTAGTCCACAAAGACAACTGTCCCACCAGACCCATATTATCAGCAATAGGTACGGTCGAGGTTAATAAGTGTTGTCAGATATTTCACAAAGTTTTGGACACTGACTAATACTCTGAGGGATAAGCACTCTTCCCAGTAACTATACAGATACCAATAACACTTCTTGAGCGAAAACCACTGGAATCTATGACAACACTTAATACCCCCGATTGTACATTCAATTACAATTACAATATATATATATATATATATATATATATATATATATATATATATATATATATATATATATATATATATATAGAGAGAGAGAGAGAAAAAAGAAAAGAAAGAGAGATAGAACGAGAACGAGCGGGTGGGGGGGGGGGGGGGGGAAGGGGGTAGTTAGATAAAGATACAATATTGATCGTTGCAGGTTGAACAAGGGGTCATAACCTAGAGGAACACTGGCCAAACAGAACCACATAACAGGATGGATGGTGCTTGTAAACTAAAGGACAACCGAACAATGACACATATACATACAGGTACCGGTGCACACAAACCTACACACGTACTCGCGCACACACACACACACACACACACACACACACACACACACACACACACACACACACACACTCACACCAAACACAAACACATTTGCACATACAGAAACACACACACACACACATACAGACATCAAATACATAAACACACAACTACTAGTACTTACATCATAAGGAGAGAAATACTGTATACTGTAGGCCTATATATAGAATGTGTGTGTGTGTATCTTATCTATTATTCAAAGTATATATGAGTCTTATTTCGCACGAATGATTGCGCGTATTTGTGAAAATGTTTGCTTTAACTTTTTCGTGTACATGTCTAAGATTATTTAGGGTAACCTCATTAGGCCTTAATGGCTTATAGTCCTATGTATTTACGCGTTGTTAGTTATGTGATACCCTCGTAAGGAGGTTAGAGGCGGTACAAATAGTGGGAGAACTTAAAGGGGAATAGTTAATTTTTTGGTCGATTTTTCATTTATTTATTGTTTGTGTAGTTTCCTCCCTAGACCTCCATCAAACTTAAACAAAAACAATCCCAGGATCTCCCTTCAAGATATATTTGTACATATTTTGGGTGAAAGGTGTTGACATCGCCAAACTAATGGTTCGAACGTTTTATAATCTGAAAACTAAAGAGGCTGAACATTTGGGAGAAGGGGGGCCAGAAAAACGGCCCATCTCTCCTTAAATCGGTAGAAGAGAAAGAAAGACAAAGCTATCTGTAACAGATTTAACCCCAAGAAATGAAAGAATGATAGAGAGCCAAATGTAAGGTGAATCAGAGACAAAATGCCTGGATACATGGAGCTTGGAGCAGTCTAAGTCATAGGATGAGGGAAAGGCAGATTGAGGGAGAGAGTTCCAGAGTTTACTTGTTGAACGGAAGACATTGGTTCACTCTTGTGTTAGAGAATTGGAGAGAATAGGGACCTCCATTCATCTACCTTGCCTCTCTCCACTCCAAGATGCCTTCCTCCCTCTTCCACCTCCTTCCTTTAACTCACCCACATCCCTCCTTCCCTCCCTCTTCCACCTCCTCCACTCTTCCCCTTTCTTTCTCCATCCCGCTTTTACCTCCTCCATTCTTCCCCTTACTCCACCCACACTCCCCCTCCCTCCCCCTTCCACTTACTTATCCTCCTCCCTCTCCCACCTACTTCCACTCCCTCCCTCCCTCTCCCACCCACATCCCTCCCTCCATCTCCACCCACATCCCTCCCTCCCTCTTCCACCCATATCCCTCCATCCCTCTTTCACTCATATTCCTCCCTCCCTCCCTCTTCCACCCACATCCCTCCCTCCCTCTTCCACCCATATCCTTCCCTCCCTCTTCTACCCACATCCCTCCCTCCCTCTTCCACCCACATCCCTCCCTCCCTCTTCCACCCATATCCCTCCCTCCCTCGTCCACCCACATCCCTCCCTCCCTCTTCCACCCACATCCCTCCCTCCCTTTTCCACCCATATCCCTCCCTCCCTCTTCCACCCACATCCCTCCCTCTCTCTTCCATCTAATTCTCTCCATCCATCCCTCCCTCTTCCACCCACATCCCTCCCTCCCTCCCTCCATCTCCCACCTACTCCACTCTTCGCCTTTCTTCCTCCATCCCTCTTTCACCTCCTCCATGTTTCCCCTTACTCCACCCACATCCCTCCCTCCGTCCCCCTTCCACCTACCCCCTTCTCTCCATCGTTCCCTTACTCCACCCACCCACCACACTCCCTCCATCCCACCCTCTCTCCCTCAGGTAACTACAGGTGTCCCCACGTTGATGACATGTAGAACGCCCATACACAGATTTATCACCCACATACACGCAGGATTGAACACACACACACGCACGCACACACACACACACACACACATACACACAAACACAAATGTCCTGGCAGAAGGCCGGTTCCTCTTTAATTACAGGCTCCCCAGAACAAACATAGAGTCTTAATATTTCAAAAGTAATGGGGTTAAACATGAAGGAGGTTAACAAAAATAAAAATAAAAAATAATAATATAAAAGTCTCCTATTTCTAGGTACACATAGATTCAGCGCTGGGTACACAATGACAAGGAATGCCCAACCACTGTATCATACAGATGTCCAAAGATAAACAATTTTTAACCCGTTGAAGATTATGACGCATTTGACAGTTTATTCTGTCTATCATTAGACGATGTTATACAGCTTAGAGTGGATCTGTGGGAATTAATAGGGTAAACACTATTCCAATCAACCCTCTGATTTCCATTTACCCTTACTATTCTTAATAAAATCTTCTAATAATAGCCAGAAAACAGAAAATAAATGCAAAACAGTATCTTGAAAGGGTTAACTATCTCGCTATGATGTCGACTTTTTATATTATTCTGCATAGCATACGATGATGTGGTGCTGTTTATAATAAGCTTTTGGGAATCAGAGTGTGGATTAAGGTAGCTTACATTTATAATAAGCTTTTGGGAATCAGAGTGTGGATTGAGGTAGCTTACATTTATAATAAGCTTTTGGGAATCAGAGTGTGGATTGAGGTAGCTTACATTTATAATAAGCTTTTGGGAATCAGAGTGTGGATTGAGGTAGCTTACATTTATAATAAGCTTTTGGGAATCAGAGTGTGGATTGAGGTAGCTTACATTTATAATAAGCTTTTGGGAATCAGAGTGTGGATTGAGGTAGCTTACATTTATAATAAGCTTTTGGGAATCAGAGTGTGGATTGAGGTAGCTTACATTTATAATAAGCTTTTGGGAATCAGAGTGTGGATTGAGGTAGCTTACATTTATAATAAGCTTTTGGGAATCAGAGTGTGGATTGAGGTAGCTTACATTTTCGTGGACTCCCAGATATCCGACCTTAGCGAAAGAAAATCGTCTACTATTAGTCAGAAACAAAACTGAATTTATGCCACTGGTCTGAAGGAATAACGAACAAATATAAACATATGGGGAATAGTCTGCCGAGTGCTATAGTAGGATCAAACACGATAGAGAGTTTCAAGACACACTTAGATAGGCATATGGACTAGATGGGTTAGGTGTGAAACGGATATGCCTTGTGTGGGTCAATCGGCTTTCTGCAGACTATCATTGTCTTGTGTTATTAGATAAACTGTCCAAGGTTAACTTTGTACACATAGATACAGCGCTGGGTATACAATGCCATCCAAAGTAAACCACCGCATTATACAGGTATCAAAGCTTTAACTCTCTCAACCCTTCCAGTACAATGATACCTTTCTTCATAGTTTTCTATTTATTGATATTTGTATGGACCTACGGGAGTGAAAGGGGTAATTGCAAGTTACTTCCCAAGCTGATTAAAATCGTGTAAATCCACTATAAATGACTTGTACATTATATACTGAACAAATACACCTACTATTAAAGATAACTCTGTACACAGATACACAGCGCTGGGTACACAATACCATATAATGCCAGCCAACTTATCATGCAGATGTGCCAAGGGTATACACCTTAATACGCTTATCAAAACAAACACACACGTCATCTGGGACACTCTCCACCCAACTCTCTCATTAAACACCTTCAGTATCATGGCTTCCTTTTGTATAATATTCTAGATAATATACTATAACGTTGTTGTTGTTGTTGTTGCTGTTCCCCAGGATGTCTGACCGAGCAGCCCCAAGGTCCCCGAGCAAGTCCAAGGCCATAGCCTAGCGCCCCCACAAAACCCTCCCTGCTTACCACTAATAAAGCCCAGGTGACCGAAGCCATTCCAAGGCAGGGAGCTGAGGAGGGTGCGGAAACGCCCAGGTAACCAAAGCCCCACCCAAGGCCCTATTCCCCTCAGCAATAATGAAGGGAAAGTTGAGGGGCAAAGGATAAATGTGACGCTTTGGCTCCCAATCTGCCAACCTCTAGGTTGACAGTAGAGAGGTCAATCCACGGAAGAGATGCCATCACTTGAGATCTAGAAAATATATGAGTAAAAGGAACAGTCAGAGTAAGCTACGGGTATGGCAGAGATTGCTCAGCTCTTACTCTGATAGAGCAGCCCATCACACCATATTATACTATAAAGTCTTCTAAGATGGTTCTCGGAATTTGGTTCTCTGTCACTCTTTCAATTTAGAGGGGGTGGGGGGGCACTTGATACAGGAAGCTTTGCCTTTTGTCTTCTCTCTCTCTCTCTCTCTCTCTCTCTCTCTCTCTCTCTCTCTCTCTCTCTCTCTCTCTCTCTCTCTCTCTCTCTCTCTCTCTCTCACACACACACACACACACAAAACGAAACAAATACAGGGAGCTGCATACGATATTCCAAATAAAGGTCGAGTAAAAAATAGGACGTTATATGGCTCCTCATTTAGCACGGAGATGAATGTGGTCCCTCGGTAGAGCACGATCACAAGTGATCATTAGCTGGATATATATACAGTATATATACATATACCTGGCCAAATACGAGATCCTTACCTGTATACGATCAATATAATATATAAACGGAAACAGCTACATAGTGAGAAATTTGCGGATGTAGATTAGTGAGTTTTTTTATTAAGGGGGTAGTACTCGTTGTTTCTTGACCCCCGTGGCCCGCACATAGCATATTAGTTTTGAAGTTTTAAGACGTGTGTTCCATTAGTTTGGCGATTTTGAGACCTTTCGCCTCATTTTGTGTTGTCAATGTTAAGACCTTTCGTGCCATTTAGGTGTCGATTTTTTTCCTGGCGAGCGAAAGCGAGCCTCTAATTTTAGAAGGGACATTTTTCTACCGAAAAATTTACAAATTTATCTTGAAAGGGGGTCTAGGGGGTGTTTTTCTAAGCTTGATGGAGGTCTAGCGAGGAAACTCAAAAATATATCAATAAATAAATATATAGACCAAAACCCTAGCACTACCCCCTAAACACTTCTGATACACTGATGACATATGAAACATTTACAGGCAATTGTTCTGTCACGGGTAGAAGTTCAATGTAAACATATAAATAGAAAAATGCATAACACGCTTTTGAAAGACACGCAATGCTTTATTGAGTGGCTTTAAAAGATAAATTGCACGACAATTATCAATATTCCTAAATTTCGGATTCGTGTGCTGAATTAGACTATAGATTATTCGAGATTCTTTGTGCGCTCTCTCTCTCTCTCTCTCTCATACATACACATACAGACAAACACACACACACACACACACACACAGGTGGGGTAACAGAGAGAGACAGGTGTACACAAAGACAGATCACATACATATTACACCTGTCCTACTGAATACCACAAAGTTAATTATAGGTGAATCTTCCTCCCCACAGCCCTCCACCCCATACTTTGTCATTACTGTGTATAATTTATAGCATGTAGAGTATAATTTATGGTGATCATTCGAACGCCTATTAAGATGTTTCAATAATGGATTCCCTGTCTCTCGTACTGTCACTCGTTGATATAGATACTTGACTCGTTTATATGATGCTGTATATGTATTCTAAATTACACTCAATATCAACACAGACAGCTCCGATGTGATATATTTACTTTCTCTGCACCCCTTATTAGCTGGAACTCCTTAACCCCTTCTGTACCGGCGACGTCTTCTTACTTTTATTCTAGCTACATTAGACATTTGTGTACAGTCTAATTAGGATCCGTGGTAGTAAAAAGGGTTAAGTGAGATAGTCCGAAGTCTGTTAATTGCTGGAGGCCCTTTTTTAACCGAGTAAAATCGTCTAAACGTAGCAAGACAAATATTTATAAAGACGTTGGCGGTACAGAAAGGGTTAAAAGGTGTGCAACTAAATAGAGTCTGAGTGTCTATTTTTTTTTTTTTTTTTTTTTTTTTTATCTCCACCAACCAACTTTACTCCTAAACTCGATTAATGAAATTAACAAACACATGTGGTAGTCCGGGGATTCGAACCTAGGATACTCACACCGAAAATCAACACACTAATGCATTGCACCACGAAGACAGTTTATTAGGTGAATTTATGTTTGACATCAATTTGTTTACAAATTTTATAGTCTGACTTGCAATGCTATCTAAGAATGAATCGAATAGTGGCGATACGTGTTTATTATTATTTGCATTTCGAAGGCCTGTCTTTGCGTTCCGCGCGTTCAAAATGGGCCAAAATGAGTGTCTCTTGGTGTACCATCACCTTCGTTACTCGAATTATAATATTTTTATCGCACTTCCATTCATTAATTTATGATTTTTTCCTGTGCTTTTGTTGTTCATTGATTTTTAGCATCTCTCTCTCTCTCTCTCTCTCTCTCTCTCTCTCTCTCTCTCTCTCTCTCTCTCTCTCTCTCTCTCTCTCTCTCTCTCTCTCTCTATCTATCTATCTATCTATCTATATCTATATATCTATCTATCTATCTATCTATCTATTTTTCTATATTATTATCCGTCTCCCATTCTTTGTTTTAGTTTTGTATTGTTTCCTTATGCGTTACTGTCTCCCATTCTATCGCAATCAATGTCAGGGGGTATTGTTTTATATACTTATATTAATTTGGAATTGCGCGGGTGTAGTGTGGGAACCAGAATTCGGCGGAGAGAGAGAGAGAGAGAGAGAGAGAGAGAGAGAGAGAGAGAGAGAGAGAGAGAAAGAGAGCGAGAGCGAGAGGGAGGCGGCCAGAGATAGAGACTAATAACTTTAACACCCCACATTAAAGATGCATGCAAACAATACATTTTGAACAAATATATTGACAAAAATTGTGTACTACGATTTCAGGTATTTGGCCATGTGTGCCATGGCCTATTTTATCACCTATTGAATGTAGCCTATGTATATACTCATGCACATACCCAATAGCTGGGGGTGGCCGACTCGAGACAGAGCCTGAAGTGAAACAACAAAATGAAACAAAACAAATACAAAATCTCACACACATCTATGTCGCCCAGACGAAGGCCCAGAGACCAAGGACCTGGACCATGAGGGCCCCACAGCAAAAGATCCCCAGGTCCAAGGTCACCCGGGGAAGTTCCGGTCCCAGCAGGCAGAAACACAGTGGAAATATACCACAATGCCCGCCAACATTACTTCCAGTCATGGCCCTTCATGTAATATACGACAATGTCCGCCAACATTACTTCCAGTCATGGCCCTTCATATAATATACCACAATGCCCGCCAACATTACTTCCAGTCATGGCCCTTCATATAATATACCACAATGCCCGCCAACATTACTTCCAGTCATGGCCCTTCATATAATATACCACAATGCCCGCCAACATTACTTCCAGTCATGGCCCTTCATATAATATACGACAATGTCCGCCAACATTACTTCCAGTCATGGCCCTTCATATAATATACCACAATGCCCGCCAACATTACTTCCAGTCATGGCCCTTCATATAATATACCACAATGCCCGCCAACATTACTTCCAGTCATGGCCCTTCATATAATATACCACAATGCCCGCCAACATTACTTCCAGTCATGGCCCTTCATATAATATACCACAATGCCCGCCAACATTACTTCCAGTCATGGCCCTTCATAATATACCACAATGCCCGCCAACATTACTTCCAGTCATGGCCCTTCATATAATATACCACAATGCCCGCCAACATTTCTTCCAGTCATGGCCCTTCATGTAATATACGACAATGTCCGCCAACATTACTTCCAGTCATGGCCCTTCATATAATATACCACAATGCCCGCCAACATTACTTCCAGTCATGGCCCTTCATATAATATACCACAATGCCCGCCAACATTACTTCCAGTCATGGCCCTTCATATAATATACCACAATGCCCGCCAACATTACTTCCAGTCATGGCCCTTCATGTAATATACGACAATGTCCGCCAACATTACTTCCAGTCATGGCCCTTCATATAATATACCACAATGCCCGCCAACATTACTTCCAGTCATGGCCCTTCATATAATATACCACAATGTCCGCCAACATTACTTCCAGTCATGGCCCTTCATATAATATACCACAATGCCTGCCAACATTACTTCAAGTCATGGCCCTTCATATAATATACCACAATGCCCGCCAACATTACTTCCAGTCATGGCCCTTCATATAATATACCACAATGCCCGCCAACATTACTTCCAGTCATGGCCCTTCATATAATATACCACAATGCCCGCCAACATTACTTCCAGTCATGGCCCTTCATATAATATACCACAATGCCCGCCAACATTACTTCCAGTCATGGCCCTTCATATAATATACCACAATGCCCGCCAACATTTCTTCCAGTCATGGCCCTTCATATAATATACCACAATGCCCGTCAACATTACTTCCAGTCATGGCCCTTCATATAATATACCACAATGCCCGCCAACATTACTTCCAGTCATGGCCCTTCATATAATATACCACAATGCCCGCCAACATTACTTCCAGTCATGGCCCTTCATATAATATACCACAATGCCCGCCAACATTACTTCCAGTCATGGCCCTTCATATAATATACCACAATGCCCGCCAACATTACTTCCAGTCATGGCCCTTCATATAATATACCACAATGCCCGCCAACATTACTTCCAGTCATGGCCCTTCATATAATATACCACAATGCCCGCCAACATTACTTCCAGTCATGGCCCTTCATATAATATACCACAATGCCCGCCAACATTACTTCCAGTCATGGCCCTTCATATAATATACCACAATGCCCGCCAACATTACTTCCAGTCATGGCCCTTCATATAATATACCACAATGCCCGCCAACATTACTTCCAGTCATGGCCCTTCATATAATATACCACAATGCCCGCCAACATTACTTCCAGTCATGGCCCTTCATATAATATACCTCAATGTCCGCCAACATTACTTCCAGTCATGGCCCTTCATATAATATACCACAATGCCCGCCAACACTACTTCCAGTCATGGCCCTTCATATAATATACCACAATGCCCGCCAACATTACTTCCAGTCATGGTCCTTCATATAATATACCACAATGCCCGCCAACATTACTTCCAGTCATGGCCCTTCATATAATATACCACAATGCCCGCCAACATTACTTCCAGTCATGGCCCTTCATATAATATACCACAATGCCCGCCAACATTACTTCCAGTCATGGCCCTTCATATATAAACCGGCTCCCAGATTCAGGCACCTGACGGACTATTATCTAGTCCAACTGGCGCCAGACCCCCACTTCCTACGACATCTCTCCCTCAATCACCTAATCGGTAAATTAGCTTTAGCCTCTGTATATTCTAATTATCAATGAGTAGGACCATAACAGGAAATGTAGAATACAATATATATATTTGTTTTCTATATTCCAAATACTCCCTCTCGGGCATAGGCTGAGAGGCGTTTTGTTGCAAGTAAGTTGTTGCATAAATTTAATCTTTTTAAGGTCAATTATTGTAACTGTATTTTAAAATTTGATATCAATAATTTTAATCAAGCATTATTAATTTGAAGTTTCTTGTATAACCTCTACTTACTTTTTGTCTGTATGTATTGTTTATCTTTTTTCTATTGTTATTATTATTTTTCTATAATATTTGTTATAGATTAATTGTTCTTGTTAAAAGAGTACTCGTTGTTAAAATCTGTTAGTGCTTCTTCATATTTTGCAATTATTTTTCTGTATTATATTGTATCTATTCATTGTCGATAGTATCAATTGCTCGCTTTTGCGATTTCCTTAGTGTATTTGTACAATAAATGTAGGTTATGTGTAGGGTAGTAATTGTTAGGGGTCACTTGAGGCATGCTATGCTTACAGGTACAATACCTACTCGATAGCCCTATCGTTAGTGAGTGTTATTTGTATTTTGTACTATTGTTAATGTCTTGTCAAGTTTCAAATTTGATTTTAATAGAACATTTTGACACTAATTGTAGTTTCTTTATTTATGCAGAGTTTAGTCAAATTTACCAGAACGTCCCCGACTTCCCAAGTTGACTAATTCCTTGAACGTGACGATAGTGCGTTTTTACGTGTGCGATTAGTTTGCTTGGGAAACAGATTAACTTGTTCATGTAGTAATGTACACGCTATGTGGTGGATTGTGTTCTTTTATTTATAAATTATTATTTTACTTAAGCGTTGTTTCAACATAGCGATATTTAGTTATTTTGTCTTTTTACTGTGTTCATATACGTTTTGGTTTGTTTATTTTGCAAGTTTTACATTATAATACATTGAACGGTGAAGCCCGTGAGGTATCGTTCCAGTCTAGGGAGTGAGACATGTGAAGCACATTCAGCTGCAATCAGCCCCTGCCATCTTGCCTTCGCAGGATGCATGGGGCTTGATTGCTCACTCATGGTTCGAAGCAGCCCCATCTCTGAAGATTCTTTGCCCCAGTGTTTCACTGTCTCACCTCCTAGACTCAGACCCTCACTCTCAGAACGCCACCTATTGAGCAATGAACTCACTAGGCATTCCCCCCCCCCCTGTAGCCTATATTGAATATGGGAATATTCAAATATTCATACAGTGCTATTTAATCAGGGGACAATGAGGGCATTTTTTGGCATTTCAGTGGGCTTTGTGGTAATGCACTGATACTAGGTACAACACAAATTCCATTACAATAATATCTTCCCATTGATACATCGGGACTTGAATCTGAGACCATTGGATTACCAATCCAGTGGCAAGACCACTCCACCACACCTCCCCTGATAACCTGTTGAAGAATACTGAGAAACAAAATATGCTTCAACTATAATCAGAGCAAATGATTATAGCCTGCTTATAATCAGCTTATTATCAATAACTTCTATTATGTTCATTTCCTGCGTTGAAATAATCCCTTATTTTCCAACACGCAGATTGGGCAATTATTTGATCTTTGTCATTTTTATCTGGTAAATCATTAATGAAGAACAAGAAACGACCTCTGAGCAATACATGATATAATTAAAATCCCGGTATCGTTTGGTTAAGTACAATAAACTTAATTACATTTTGAAATACACCTCGTAATCACCTTGCATAAAACTAAATCTATTCCGTTGTAGTTCTTGTTTTTCCTGTACTAATATCCACAATGAGGGAGGTGTGTACCACAGGAAGTAGCCTGGTATTGGTTCTACACATTAGTTGGCCAGTAATGACTTTCCTTACCAACCCGAACAATTGTAGGAGGAGGGGACCACAACTGATCAGTATCGCACCGCTTAGAACGTCGGATTTCTTTCACACGATGGAAAGAGAGAGAGAGAGAGTGAGAGTGAGTGAGTGAGATTGAGAGATTTTGCCCCGAGGGACGAGTTTATTGAGCAGCGCCCCCCATTCTGTGAGGGGACAACTACTAGTAAAGTGATACATACTGCTCAAAAAGCCATTATTTCGTTGGAACAGCATCGTCATCTGGTTACATTCATATTTCTGACTAATGAGAGAGAGAGAGAGAGAGAGAGAGAGAGAGAGAGAGAGAGAGAGATGGAGAGAGAGAGAAAGAGAAAGGCGAACCAATTTGTACACGATGTAACCTTTCACCCAGCGCAACGAATGTGAAGAACCAGAACAGACGAACAAGGTACTCGGGTAATACCGTGTAATATCCCAGCTAAAGCAAATTACATACAAAATTACATATGAGTAGAGGAAGAAGAAATTGGGGGCTAATCAAATGTGTGGGAGCGAGACAAAAAATCATCGAATACCTTGAAAATGTAAAATCATGAAAGCGAAGAAATTTGGAGAAAAGAAATTGAGAACGATATGAAACTTTAGGCGTATTATTATCATGAAAGCAAACCAACACGTACCCGAAACTACCCTCCCCCCAGCGCGACCAATGTACAGTACAGTGGGGAAGAAGTGAACAATGTACAGTACAGTGGGGAAGAAGTGAACAAGCTGCCTGGAAACTACCCTCCCCCCAGCGCGACCAATGTACAGTACAGTGGGGAAGAAGTGAACAAGCTGCCTGGAAACTACCCTCCCCCCAGCGCGACCAATGTACAGTACAGTGGGGAAGAAGTGAACAATGTACAGTACAGTGGGGAAGAAGTGAACAAGCTGCCAGGAAAATACCGTGTAATATCCAACAACAACAAAATACTTACAGATTACATACGAAAAGAGGGCGAACAAATAAGGGCTAAGTACATTTGTGACGTAGAACAATGAATGAAAAATCCTGAAAGCGAAGAAATTGACGTAGAGAAATGGAAAAAATAATAATAAATATAAAAATAATATATATACTGTATAATTATATACTGTGTATATATACAGTATGTATATGTACTGTGTATATATATATATATATATATATATATATATATATATATATATATATACAGTATATACTGTATATATATATATATATATATTATATATTATATATATATATATATATATATATATATATATATATATATATATACAGTATATACTGTATATATATTTATATAAATATATATATATATATATATATATATATATATATATATATATAAATATATATATATACTATATATATATATCAATGCATAACTGGGCGATCAAGCTTAAGAAAACAAAACATTTCTAACAGGCAAACCGAATTCGTATCCGAAATCCCCCTCCCCCCAGCGCGACCAATGTTAAGTACAGTGGAGAAGAAGGGAACAACCTGCCTGGGTAATACCGTGTTATATCCAACAACCTGCCTGGGTAATACCGTGTTATATCCAACAACCTGCCTGGGTAATACCGTGTTATATCCAACAACCTGCCTGGGTAATACCGTGTTATATCCAACAACAACAAATTACCTACAGATTACATACGAATTATTAGTTTTTCTTTCTTCCTTTCTCCCGATCGACGAGGGATGAGACCGGGGAGGGAGGAGTCACACGATCAATTTTACCGTCGACTTTTTTCGGCAATTCTTATTATGTTAACTTCTGAATCTGAATTAAGGGAAGAGTTTTTAGTTTCTCTCATAGACCTGCTACACCAGAGAGTTGCTGATATATTAATTGACGTGAAAAGTAGTTCTGTGAATCCTCCTATACAGAGCATAGTTTCGGGTAGTCGATGCTCCTTCCTTATTATTTTTATTATTATTATTGTTATTATTATTATTATTATTATTTATATTATTTTTGTTTAATATGTATATGGGAGGTGTGGTGGAGTGGTCTTGCCACTAGACTGGTAATCCAATGGTCCCGGGTTCAAATCCCGATGTATCAATGGAAAGATATTAATGGGATGAAATTTGTGCTGTAGGCTACCTAGTATCAGTGCATTACCACAAAGCCCACTGAAACGCCAATAAAATACCCTCATTGTTCCCTAATAAAATATCACTGTATGAATATTCCCATATTCAAAATATGCTACAGGAGGGCAGTGGGGCAATGCCTAGTGAGTTCTTTGCTCAATAGGTGGCGTTCTGAGAGTGAGGGTCCGAGTCTAGGAGTTGAGACAGTAAAGCACTGGGGTGAAGCAGCTTCAGAGATTCAGAGATGCTTTGAACCATGAGTGAGCAAGCAAGCCCCATGCATCCTGCGAAGGCAAGATGGCAGGGGCTGGTTGCATCTAAAAAGTGCTTTATATGTCTCAATCCCTAGACTGGAACGCTACCTCAGAGGGTTTCACCATTCAATGTATAACGGGTGAATGTACAAGCTCTCAGCCTATGCCCGAGAGGGAGTAGTTGGAATATAGAAAGAAAAGAAATCAATATATATATATATATATATATATATTTGTTTGCCTTGCTCTCTGAGTTGCGTGTTAGGAAGCTATATTTTACAATAATTAGCGATGATGCCACTGCGCAGGACACCGGTAGCTTGGGTTGGTGTGTGGGTGATCTGCACAGGTATACACTCACTCATATACTGTAACTTCATGGATCTATTGTGCGTGTGAGAGTGTGTGCGTGAGTGTGTGTCTGTCTGTCTGTCTGTGTTTGTCTGGCTGTCTGTCTGTCTGTGTGCCTGTGAGTTTTCTGAGCATATGCAATAGTTTGTATTAATTGTTTAGTATCTATAGTTTTTGCTGTAATATTTGCGTACATAGTAGTCCTACTCATGAATATTATTTCAGATAAATGTTTGGGCATTGATAAGATACAGCAGGTGTCCATGAATATATATTGTGAGTATATATTCCGTCTGTATTAAAACAACCGTTTGTATTGATTTTTGGGTGTAGTACCCTATATGTTATAGATGTACAGTGGTTGTATTATTAACATAGATATTACACTCATAAATTACTGCCCAGAGAAATACTTGGCGTTGAAAAAAGTAAGCTGCCATGAATGTCTATTATGTGACTATACTTAATTTTATAACGTGTTCAATGAAACGACTAAATGCTTGCTGCTTTTAGACTATTCTGTTTTGATCTAGGTACTGTTGCCCACATAAGATCTGTTCTTCTCCGTGATCTTATACATCGAAATATAATGCGCATGGTTGAATTTTGAGTTCAGTTTCTTATGCAGTGGTTAATTCATCTTAATTAGTCAACTGATAATTAAAAGAGATTTCATACATAAGATCACGACGAGGAACAGAACTTATGTGGGCAACTGTACATATGTTTCTAATCCACTGACTGCGATACGTCTATTCGAAGTTGAATATTTAATTGACTGAGAGTAACGTACTTGAGAGAAGAAAGTTGGCATGAAATATAAACATTTATCCGATAAAATAGCTGCAAATAACATAAATTACCACTATCGTGAGCCCTATTATATCACAATTTCTAATCTGAATTATACCTTTAAATTAAATGTTATTAAGGGGGGGGGTCCTTTTTCTGTTTCCCCTTCTTCCTCATGTTTAGCCCCTTTAGTTTATAGATTTTAAGACTTTTCGGAACCATTTCTTTGTCAATATTACGACTTTTCGTGCCATTTAGGTGTCGATTATATACCTGGCGAGCAATAGCAAGCCTGTATTTTAAGAGGAACCGGCTTCCAGCCGGGACATTTTTATATCTGAAAATTTACAAATTTATCTTGAAGGAGGGTTTTGGGGGAGGCTGGTGTTTATTTAAGCTTGATGGAGTTCCAGGAAGGAAACTAAGATAATAATAAATAGTTGAGCAAATCAATACGACCATCCCCCCCTTAACCCAAGAACCGCGATAGGCCTCACGGAAGGGTTACCATAGCAAATGCAATAGTCCTCATGGAAGCAAGACCATAAAAAAGCTTTCCAAAACACTCCAGGGGCTCTCAAATCAAAGGAATATGTCATTAGGTGAGATAATTCCCCTACAGTACTTCCTACCACTCATCCATATGTTTCTCACCCCCTTCCCCTCCTTCATCACCTTATTCCCCCTCCCCCCTCTCAATTATCACCTATTTTTCCTCTTATTTTCATAATTTATTGTTTATTTTTCTCTCCCGCGGTAATGTAGCACAAATGGGTTGCATAAAAGTCGTTATATAACACTGAGACACCTCCTGCTTCGCTCAGTCAAGTCAGAGACTTAGTAAGAGGAGGGTGCAAGTCTCGCTTCCTCCAGCTTGAGAATACGACCGGGTGCCGAATATTTACGATTTTCACCACCCAAATGCTTTTCCCACTTATTTTATCGCTCTTCAAGGTTCATATATTCATCATATATATAAAATTAAAGCACATTAAAAAAATAATGCTTTATATCTTTAATATAATGAATTATGTCAGAATCCGAGGCTAGAAATACACAAAATAAGTACCCTTGCCCCTAGGGCATTTTTGCGTTTCCTGGGTTAATGATAATATAGCTGGTTTGTTCAGATTGTTGCCTTTGAAACTATGGTATGTTGGAAATTGAGGGAGATGTTGGGGATAGAGCTTTGAGGTCACTATTGCTAGGATTTGTTTTCAGAGAGAGAGAGAGAGAGAGAGAGAGGGGAACATTTTTCAATCAATAAATAATACGCCTATCCTTGAAGTGATATACGAATTTAACTTAACACTAGAAAACAGAAGAGAAGTACCATCCGTGAAACTGGGATATTTAAGAACATTCCCAATCTATAGTACGCATGTTAGCTCCTTCAGCACCATGACGCCTTTTTACCTTTGATTCTGGCTGAAATTAGATGATTGTATGCAGATTATGAACAACCAATGATACTGTTATACTGATAAAAATTAACCCTATATAAGGGAAATTTCAATAATCAAACTAATAGGACGATTCATACACATTTATTTATTGAGTTAATGGCAAGGTTTATGGGAGATAAGTTCTATCAAGAATACTGATCACGTGTTAGTATGGAACTCTGTAATTCATTGTTTTTTATTTGCAAGGGATATCAACTCCGTCGTCAATATAGGACAAACGATATGATCCGATCTGAATCAATAATCAAGTTTATATACAATGAATAGATTACTTATGGAATAAATACACAAGAAAGGATATATACTGTACAGCTACACACTGGAAAGCAAGCAAGGCGAAACGGGGTAGGATGAGTAATTTAGGAGTGATATAAAGGAAAGGGGAATGCTTTATGTAAGGAACAGGTATAGGAATTTTGAAGGGAACAGGCGGTTTGAGGTCTGCTGATAATGTAGTTTAAGTTAGGTGATTGTATCCTGGGTAATATGTTTTGATCTAAGTCAAGGGGAGTAACTTGAGTTTAATATATTATAATTATGCGTGAGGGTCTAGGATATGCTTGTCACAGAATAAAACTAGATAGCTTTGGTAACTGAGTGGTTACGTGGGCGATTTTTTTTATTATTGAGTGAGGGATTACGTTTTGATAGGGGTGTTTCGTGAGACAATAATCTGACCTATAGGGTTATTGAGTGGGTTAAACAGTTTAACAGAATTATGCGGGGTAGACTATTTCTCTAACTGGCACTAGATGTACCCAGCGAGAATGAGACCGGAGTGATCCCTTATTATTAGTTTAATCCTTTACCACACCAGTTCTAGGGAACTATTAGGATCCAGGTAGTGATTCCTATTGGTGCTGATAAGCGAATGAGAGGTTGATTCTACCTAATATCAATCAATCAAATTGAGTAGTGAAAGGGGGTTAGGGGGAAGTGGGGATAGAACAAGAATTATTTGGATGAAGTGAATTTTAGCGGGAGAAAAAGAGTCCAGGCTTAACTGGAGCTGCCTGATGGTTTTCAGAGTTTGGGGGATCGGCATCACTAAGAAGACGGCTGGACCCGACCATGGAGGCACTGGGTCGAGAGCTGGGAGGCTGGAACTGTGGGCTATTGTACGGGTAGGGAATTTAAGGCCATATATTTATCCTCCCGGCCCGACTGGGAGTCCCGTACTAATAGCCCGCTGGTGATGAGGTGTTGGTGATGGATGGTGGTGGTGATTTTACTTCCTCGGGAGGTCTGGGAAGCCTTGCTTCAGAGCTTGCTCCACTGTTAAGTGGCACGACACGTAGTTGTTTTTGTCCTTCTTGTGGAAATAGCAATTGCAGCCGTCTCGTTTCCAGTTGTTCATACAGAAGGACAGGAACCCGTGGAATTCAGCTGGGACACAGTCCATATAAGCATAGCTCATGGTCATGTTCAAGTCCTTATACATGTGTTTTAGGCAGACTTCCTCGAATAGTTGTTGAGGAGTCTTGGGGGTATCTGGTTTCTTCTCCTCTAACTGCCTTGCTGGTTCGATCTCGATGATTGGCGTGGAGGCTCCTTTTTCAGGTTTTGAAGGAGAAGCTGAAGGAGGCTCTGCAGGTGGGTTGGTGTTGACTGCAGGGATCTCCTCCATTGCCTCCTCTTCTTCTGCTGCAGTAGTAGTTGGAGTTGGAGTTGAGTTTTCTTCAGCAGCTCCTCCAGTAGCTTCTACAGGATCAGCTTCTGGAGTTACTGCTTCAGGTTCAGGGGGACAGTTGTTTCTGTTTAGAGGCGCTTTGATGGTCAAGTGCCTCTGTGGAGTAGGTCTCTGTCTGACAGGACCCCTCTGGGCATTGTCCAACAACCCTCCTGGTAAAAGAATACCTGAGAGATTGTTGGCCTGAAGGAGGGCAGGTAGGTATTGCTGGAGGAGGGAGTTGTTTCCTCCAGCAAGAGCCATGGCCGTCCTGATGATAATATCGATCTTAATTGATATATCATTAGGCAGGTCCATGCTCTTTAGTCTGTCAACTTTTTTCTTAATACCCTGCCTCTCCTTCAAGTCTCGGGCATGATGTGAGCCCTTGACTGTTTTGCCCTTGTGTCCTGTGACCAGAGTGGCCTCAGGACCTCTTGCCCCTATTTTGGTGTGGAATTCTACCCTCTCTCCGTCACCTAGAGAGGGCACAGACGCCCTGCTTAGTTGGTGAAGAATTTGCTCCGGTGTGAGGGAAAGAGTTTGTGGGCAAGAGTGGAACCCTTAGGCTTCCTTTTGATTGTCCGTAGGTCCTTCTGTCTCGATCCGGGCTGGTAAGGCAGGTAGCAGGAGCAGCTTTTCTCTGATGCGCCGACGTAACCCCTCCAGGGACCAATCAAGGCACGGGTGGCTGGTGGCGGCATTGGCTGGGTCCAATGGCTGATACCGTTACTGTAGGTTTTTGAGGGCGGGGAATGCCTCCTTCGGCCCCACGTTCATTTTCGTAAGTGGATGTAGGGGATACTGTGTTGTTTCTGGTTAATTCGAAGTGAGCTCATCGTCTTATACCATTCCGGTATTAATAGATCCCACACTTTCCGGGGATTCTGTTTTTTTTTTTCTGGGGTCTTTTGGCCGGGCAGCTGCTGAAGACGGCTCTAGGGGGATGAGGCGGCTACCTGGTGGTGCAGGAGGTCTGGTAGCTGGTTGTGGTGTCGTCTCTTGTACCGTACAGTAGTCTCCCCTACCTCCAGATACTGGTATCACACTACCCCCTGTGGTATGAAAGTCACGTCCTCGTGGCTGAAGGAGGTAGTGTGCCTCTGCTGGCGAAGGGCGTGTTGGCGAAGGGCGTGAGGGGATAGAGGGCGGCGCACCATCTAGTGGAGTGGGTGTTGGTGGTGGTTGCTGGGGTGGAGATAATCGTTAGGGTGGTAACCATAGTGGAGGCTTTGAGGTGTTTCAGCTTGTTGAAGGAGTTGATTCTCATTCCTTTTCTTCCCACGGGTTGCCAAAAAACGTACTTGATGTCTGACCACAGGCCTGGGTCAATTCCTAATCTCTGAGGGGGTTTTGAGAGTCTACCTGAGCGTGTGGTGGTGGTCGTGTATATTATTTTGGGTGATTGTGGAGATGGATGTGGGTTGTGGAGAGGGAGTGGTTGGTTGTGGAGGGATTTGATGTTGGGAAGGATGGAATGTGGTGTTTGTTTGAATATGAAGGGGACAGTGGGGTTGATCGTCATGTATGCGGGGGTGGGGTGGGGGTGGATGAAGGGTCATTAGGGGAAGTGACCAGGGGCTGGTGAGCTTTATGTAGGTCAGGGTGTAGGGTGAGAGGGGGGAGAAGGCAAGGGAAGGAGTGGTTCAGGGGGAAAGTGAGGTGGTGGTGGTGGAGACGAAGGAGGTAGGGGGGAGAGAGGAGGAATAGGAGGAGGTGAGAGACTAGGGGGGTAGGAGGTTGAGTTGGGTTACCTAGGTTGCCCCAGGATGCCGGAAAAAAGGAGAGGGGGGTAGGGGAGGGTGTGTGTGATGCGTTAGTTGAAATCCGTCGGACGTGGCGGTTTCGTAAAGTTTTCTGTCCCCATTGTGGTCTATGGTTACTTGGTATGGGTTGGGGATGTTAACTATTATGAAGGGTCCTGAAATTTAGGGTCTAATTTGTTACCGATGGGGAAGTTGGCCATCATAATTGTGTCATCAATTTTAAAAGGATGATTGGGCGGCTAATTGTCTTTGTGGAGGTCTTGACACAATTGCAGTTGCCGGAGTTGGTTTTTGACGTGTGTAATTGTGGGGTGGGGGTCGAGGTATGGTGGGGGTGGGTTGATAAGGTAGCGGTTGGACAGCAATATTGGAGCAACGCCGAATAGCTTCTCGTGGGGTGTGATGCCGTCATCTCTAGGAGTTGAGTTTAATCACAACTGGATCATTTATAGTTGATTTGGCCAATCTTTGGATTGGGTGGCGAGCAATTTGGTGCGGATTTGATTGTTAATAGACCTGTGGCTTCTTTCGCACACCCAGTTTCCTTTTGGCCAGTGAGGTGAGGAGTGGGAAATTTTGAAACCCATTAATTTTGATAGTTCATTCCAAACTTTGCCGGAGAATTCAGGGGCGTTATCCGTGTGCATTGTTTGGGGCAAGCCGAAGTTGGGAAATACATGCATCAGCATAGCGTCAGCAACCGCGTTTGCGCTATGTTCTTCCACGGGTACAGTGATGAGGAATTTGGAGAACGTGTCTACGAATGTCATTATAAATCAAAATTAATTTACTGAAGGGAGGGGTCCTACGGTGTCCAGGGAAAGTAATTGCCAGGGCAAAGTGGCTTGGGTTGATCCAATAGGTCCGGGTGTGCGGGAGATATCTTTTCCAGCTGCGCACGACAAGCATGATTTTATGGTTTGTTTGGCGATAGGATTGGGGTGGGGAGTCCAGTACACATCCTTAAAACATTGCATGAGCTAAATATATCCAAGGTTAATCCCATTGGTGTGGTGTAGGGTTTGGAGCATGATTTTGGCATCGTCGGGACTGAGGACTACGTAACCAGATGGCGTATATAGGTAGTCTCCTATTTGTGTGAGTGTGGAGTGTTTGAGCCAATTTGGGCAGGTAGCACAGTCGCGTGGGCAAATAGACGCTATGGCCGTGGGGTGGGGGTTTAATGAGGTCAAGGCTGGGGATGAGAGCGCGGCGGAAGGGGGCGTCCTGAGCTACTTTTGCCCTGGCGCACGTATTTTTTTTTTTCTTTTTCTATGTGATTGAGGGAGGCAAAAGGCATAACTGCCTATAGCGAGTGCCTCCCCCATAGTTGAAAGAGTGACAGGGCCAAAATCAAGGGACGTTCGAGCCAAAATGCCTGGACACACGGAGTTTGAAGCAATTTAAGTCATAGGAAGAGGGAAAGACTGATTCTGGGAGAGAGTTCCAGAGCTCAGCTGTTGAGTAGAAGAAAGTTTGAGAGTAACGTTTCACTCTTGGGTTGGAGAGTTGCACAGAGTAGGGGTAGGATTGAGTTGCAAGACGGGTACCACGTGCCCTACGTAAAGGAGGTGGTATGCACTGGGATAGCTCTGAGGAACACTGATTATTATAGTAGCGATAGAATAGCGAGAGAGATGCAACATTGCGGCGGAGAGAGAGAGATTGCAGAGAGTTGGTGAGTGGACGGGAGTTAATGATACGAAAGGCCTTCCTTTCAACTTTGTCTAGGAGGTGAGAGGAACCTCCCCACACATGTGAACAATACTCAATACAAGGGCGCACTATGCCCCTGTACAGAGCAAGAAGCTGTGCAGGGGAAAAGAACCCCCTAAGGCGGTTGAGCACACCCAGCTTCTGGGAGGCTGCCTTAGCAAGACTGGTAATATGGTCCTTCCAAATGAGAGCAGAAGAAAAAGAGACACCAAGAATATTGAGAGAAGATGAAGGGTTGATTTTTGTATTGTTGAAGAATAAGGGATAGTCCGCTGGGAGATCCTGACGGGTAGATAGATGGAGAAATTGGGTTTTGGAAGCATTAAAGTTAACAAGGTTTTCTCTGCCCCAATTGGAAATAGTATTTAGATCAGAATTTAAGAGTTCTATGGCTTCATTACGTTTGTCGTTGAGGGATTGCTGGCTGGGGCGTTCTGAAAAACTAATGGAGTAGTGTAAGGTTGAGTCGTCTGCATATGAATGGATGGGAATTAAGGTACAGTTAAGGAGATCATTTAAAAAAATTAGAAAGAGAATAGGAGATAGGACAGAGCCCTGAGGAACACCGGAGTTTATAAGGGTGAGGAAGTGAACAATGGCCGTCCACAACCGCAGCTATGGAACGGCCGGAAAGGAAATTAGAGACAAAGGCACAGATGGAGGGATAGAAAACGAAGGAGGGTAGTTTAGAAATTAAAGATTTATGCCAGACTCTATCGAAGGCTTTCGATATGTCTAGTGCAATAGAAAAAGTCTCACCGAAGTCCCGAAAGGAGGATGACCAAGAGTTAGTAAGATATGAAAGAAGATCACCAGTAGAGCCACCCTTAAGGAAGCCATACTGGCGATCTGAGAGCAGATTATGAGAAGAGAAATGCTTAAGAAATTTGGAAGCAAGAATAGTTTCAAAAAACTTTAGAAAGACAAGAGAAAAGAGCAATTGGACGATAGTTGGAGGGTTGAGAGCGGTCACCCTTCTTTGGGACAGATTGAATGTGAGCAAACTTCCAGCATGAAGGGAAGACGTTAGAGGATAGACAGAGACGAAAGAGTTTGCCTAGGCAAGGAGTCAGCACGGAAGCACAGTTTTTGAGAACAACAGGAGGAACACCGTCCGGACCGTACGCCTTATTAGTGTTAAGCCCAGAGAGGGTAGAAAGTACATCTTTAGAAGAGATTAGGATATTAGGCATAAGTAAGAGAGAGGAGGGCGGAGAGGGAGGAATAGCACCGGAATCATCCAAGGTGGAGTTTCTAGCAAAAGTTTGAGCGAAGAGTTTAGCTTTGTCAGAGGAAGAAGTGATGGTTGTGCCATCAGAGTGGGAAAGGGGAGGGAAAGACGAGGAAGAGAAATTGTTGGAGAGGTTTATGGATGCCATGGCATCCTTAAGCCCTGCACGAAATTCAGTTATACCAAACGAAAGACGCCATGGCTTCCTACTCGATATATCTAGTCTACTAGTCCATATGTGAAGGTATCTAGCAAATATTCATAGCTGGGTGAGCTGGGTGAACGGGAACAATGAAAAACCGTTAGCAGCCCCAGACTGTGTGTCGCCTGTCCATGGAAACTTTAAAAACTTACTCATAACTGATAGGGTTAATGTATTGAGAGTAGGTACCTAGATATAGATGGATGGATATAATTATGTACCGGTATATATAATTTATATATATATATATATATATATATATATATATATATATATATATATATATATATATATATATATATATATATATATATATATATATATATATATATATATAGTCAGTTGAAACTTATAATTTGTCAATCAGAAATGAGAACAATGAGAAACACTGACTCCTTTGCTCCATATCAAACCGAAACTAGAAAATACCAAGATTATATTTCTCAATACAACTCCTTGGGTAATCGTGCTTTATAATATCCTTTAATGCTTGGCTTTGAAAGCTTCTTTTAATGAGAGTATTAATGAGAGCATGAGAGTATTTATTTGTTTCTTTTCAGGCTCTGTCTCGAGTCGGCCAACCCCAGCTATGGGGTTATCTGCCTGAGTATATACATACATAAATTAGGAGGTTATATACAAAATACGTGTGATCAAATTATGTAGTAAAACTCGATTGGAAAAATGAAACATTGGAACACCAAGGTTTCGTCCATTCTCTCAAAACATCTTCAAGGTAATACATATTACCCTGAAGATGTCTTGAGAGAATGGACGAAAGCTTTGTGTACCAATGTTTAATTTTTCGTAGCAAGTTTTACTACATACATACATTAATTTGAATATCCGGTAGTTTAGACAGCTGCATTAAACTAGCATGCAGTGCCGAAAACAATGATAATATACATTCGTACTATGGGTGGTTAGTGTGTACCATGTTTGACTAGGGTCCCCCAGTGGTGTGGTGGTGGTGGTGGTTGGTGTACCCTGTTATGCGAGGGTACCCCGGTGGTGGTGGTGGTGGGAGTGAGAACATGTATCACGAGTAAATTGGTGGCCCACAGCTCATCCCTCGGTCATCACTACTTCGTAAATCCACAAAATAATCCTTAATCCCCTGTAATTTAGTCTGGAGAGGGGGAGAGGATGGGGTAGGAAAGGGAGAAGATAGATGGAGGGAAGGGGAGAGAGGGGGAAGGAGGAGTGGTACGGTAGGGGAGGAAGAGGTTGAAGGAAGGAAGGAGGGTAGAAAAGGGTAGGGGAAAAGGAAGAGAAGAAGAAGAAGGTATTAAAGGAGAAGATAATTGGAGGAAAGGGAGACTGAAGGAGGAAGGTGGACGGTAGAGAAGGAGGAGGGATGAAGGAAGGAAGAGGGAAGAAAATATATCAGAAAATAGGATATGATTTTATTACAAGACAGCCCGGGGAAAATATAGAATACAGGATAAAGCAAGATGAGGACAAATATAGAAAGAAGATAGAGGGAAGGGGAAGGAAGAAAGGTACAAAGATGGAAAGGGGGGAATAAAATATAGGATGAAGACAATAGGATGGACAGTCAAGAGAGAAAGGAGGAATAATGTATTAAAGACAAGTGGAAGGAAATAATATAGAGTACAAGGAGGAGGGAGAAGAGGAGGACTAGGTATGGAAGATATGACAGTCAAGCAAGGAAAATGGGAGATAAGGGAAGGAAAAGTTGTATTGATATATGTATTTTTTAACTTCCTCCTTAGACCTCCATGAAGTTTAAACCATACTCTCAAGACCCACTTCCCGAGATAAGTTTGTGATTCTTTTCGGTAGAAAATGTTCCGGTCAAAGACCGCTTCTTCCTAGTTTGCAGGCTTGCTGTCGCTCGCCAGGAAAATAGTCGACAACCAGATGGCACAAAAGTTCTTAAAATCGCCACACTAATGGGGCAAATGTCTTTAAACCTCAAAACAAATGGGGCTAACCACGAAGGAGAAGGGTTCCAGAAAACCTTCCTTTACGGTAAGGAACAAGAATAGGCAAGCACAGGAAGAAAAGAAAACTGAATAGTAGAAATAGATGGGTGGAGGAGTCTTATGAGGCTAATGAAGGGGTAAACATTGAAGGGTTGGTGAGACTGATTGAATATGATGGGATAGTGAGAGAGATGCAAGAGAAGAAAGATAGCAGGTAGAGTAATATCTATTGCAAGGTATAATATATATATATATATATATATATATATCCTGTTAATTATAGGTAAGACACTAATTTGACCACCAACTTCAAAACTCAAAAGCGACTGGAGTAATCTAGTGGATTTTTGTTATAATTCGGGAAAAGTAATCCATGGAATAGGCGTGGACATTTACAGTGTTTTGCTCTAGCCCTTTTTTAATTACAGAGGTTACTGGTGATGATTTCTGGCTATATTATTATGAATAGACTACATATGCAGATAATTAGTAAGGACATTAAGAATATACAGTATATACGGTTGAGAAATTAAGGTGTTTAAGAGTAAGACGCAAGAAAGAAGAAAAGGAAAACTCGATTAATAGAAGTAAAAGATATATTGAAACTATGGAAGCCAGAGAGAGAGAGAGAGAGAGAGAGAGAGAGAGAGAGAGAGAGAGAGAGAGAGAGAGAGAGAGATCAAGAAGATAGCCAAATACCAAGAGCTACACAGAGTTACACAGATACTCACACCACACAGACCTTAAGGTCACTACTAGGCAGGGACAGTTTATAGTAGAAAAATAGGACAGCAAAGTAAAGGCTCTCTCCCCACCCTCCGCTCCCTCCGGCTAAATAGCTGTACCGGAAAATAGGATGAAGTGTAACCTTATGGGTCATGAAATGCCCACTAGGAAAGTTTGAGAGAGAGAGAGATAGAGAGAGAGAGAGCAAGAGACATCGAAGGAGAGAGAGAGAGAGGTAGAGGAAGGAGAGAGAGAGAGAGAGAGAGGTAGGCAAGAAAAACCCACAGGTGATGTTGGGTCTGCAATTACCAAGTTATATACAGGTGGGCTGCCGGGGGAGTTCTGTGTGAGAGAGAGAGATTGTAGAAAGAGTATTAGAAAATGAGAATAAGTGAGATCGAGAGAGAATGAACACGATAGGACATAAGAGAGGGAGGGAGAGTGAGGGTGAGAGAGTGAGAGAGATTGTTTATGAGAGTGAGATATTTACATTTAGGCTAGTGGGAAATTCATACTACTGCACCACTTTCAAGAAACCGAGAGAGTGAGTGAGTGAGTGAGTTATTTAGATAGTTAGTTAGATAGTTAGTTACTGTTATAGTTACCAAAGGAATCCTTCTGCACCACTTTTAGGTAGCATAAACCCGGATGCTACACTTGGATACCATATGTCTCTCTCGCACTCATAACAATTTATAGATCCCCTATTTTTTTCTTTATGCAATTATAACTATATGGATTGATTTTTGGATAGAACTTTCGTTTCAGTAAATAACAAATATAGGTTAGTAGTTGATGTATGGAAAATTATATTAATATTTTGTTTCTTTTTTTTTCTTCAGAGATATACTTTCATAATTCGAAATAGGTGAAGTCCATGAATATTTATAGTGGGCTAAAGATTATGGTATCCGAGTGTACCATCATTCCGTATCTTTGTCTGCATAATCGAAGCCAACACTTAACTAGGCTTGCTATCGCTCGCCAAGAAAAAAATAGACACTATAAATGGCGACTAACTAATGTAACGAACGTCTTCAAATCTCAAAAGTAAGGGGATAACCATAAAGGAGAAGGGAGTCCAGAAAAAAACCCTCCCCTTAAGGGAACCTTGTACCCCCAAAATACATCACCATATGAGTACAAGCACATTCTTGACCATTTAATCTATAGCTTAACCAGATAATTAGTGAGTAACCTGAAGAAGCAATTCTAATGTAAAACTTGTAAACCGAACAAACCAAAACAGGAGCGACCCAATTTAAAGACAAAAAATACTTATCAAAATCTCTATGTGGAAATAACGCTTTAACGTTATTTTTCCTTAACTCTTAACTCCTTAACCCTGCTCAGGTAATGTTCCAAAAGTGTGGCGAAATTAGCAATGTGGCCCCATATGGGGACCGGCACTTTAAACGGCTCTGACCCGAAAACTGATTGATGGATTTAAAATTTCTTGTTACCAATAGAAACTACAATTAATGCTTAATATTATGTTAAGAGAATATGACACTACTTTAAATAATAAGTCATAATTTTTTTTTTTTTAATGATAAAAACGGTCAACAAAAGTGAGGCATATCTCATACATTACATAAGCTGGATTAATTTGGTTGCAGGGTCGTGGAGGGGATGGCTGAGGGTCTTGGGTAACCACAAGGCAGAACTCTGGGGCTAAAAAAAAGTTCGATAGGAAGGGGATATTTGTAGTACACATTTGGGATTATGGACCCCATATGGTGACCGGACAGGTTGGTACAGGAAAGGGGAGGAGAGAGAGCGGCGGCTCACACCCTCTCCCAGTCGTAGGACGATGCGGACTGACTGCTCGTCTTCAAAACTTCTTGCCATCGGCCTCCGGCCGCGAAATATTCGCGAAAAACCTGTTTTACTCATAGTTTTTTGCCCCATATGGGGCCAATATGCCTGAGCAGTACCGATGACGTCTGGTATATTTGATTTCAGCTACATTTAGCCAATTTTATGAAGATTAGAAGGACATATGGTAGCTATAAGGATTGCTTGAGATAGTCTACAGCCTTTAAATGGGTAGACGTCCTTTCTATGCTAAATGAAATTGTTTAATCGTTGCCGGGATATAATGAAAGGACGTCATCGGTACTGTATGGGTTAATTGGTGTTTGTATCCATTCTGTTATCATTTAAGAGTTTTATCAATAATCTCGTTGCACCTTAAGACAGCCGCAACTGGGCTCTGAAAGGCCAGCTAAGAAGCAAATGGGTAATGTCCATATTAATTAAGCCTTTAACTTTTCAAACCAACTTCCTAAGCTAAATTTATATGTATACTGTACTAATAGCCAGAATATAAGTGAGACACCAACCCCTATAATCGATGAAGAGGGTTGAGTTGTCAGCACCGTATGTAATATAGCAACTGGTATATCATCATCATCATCTCCGACGCCTTGCTTCCCCCTGGGAAACCCCCACTAGAGGATGGCCATGACAGAAACGTCTCCAAGCTACTTTGTCAAGACATGCCTCCTTTGCCCGTGCCACAATGCCCCTTCCACTACGTGGAAGTTTTTCTTCAATATATTTTTCCACTTTCTTTTCCCATACCATAGGTGGTCTTCCACTACTAGCGGTTCCACTCACCTGACTCCCATATATCTTTCTTGGCATTCTGTCTTCATCCATTCTCTGAACATGACCATACCACCTCAAAGTACTTCTCTTTATCCACTCAACCACACCACAATCAATGACCAAAGCCTGCTCTTACATTCCAAAGGACTCGTACACTTCCCTATTATTTGGCCCATCTAGCCTATTCATGCCAGCTGCCATTCTGAAAAAGCTCATCTCCACAGCTCTCAGTTTGAAGAGGTCCTTGTCACTTGCCGTCCATGTCTCGCTTCCATACGAGAGTGTTGGGAGCAGCACACTGTTTCTCAGTGACTTTTTGACTTGCTGGCTAACCATTCTTCCTTTGAGAATACTATCAAGTTCTCCAATCACTTTTCTTCCTTTTATCTCACTCTCCATTTTACCATATTTGCATAGTACAGCTCCCAAATACTTGAAACTTTCAACCTCTTCTAGTACTTCATTTTTTCAAATTTATTTTACAACTTTTCTTGTGTTCTTTCTAGATTCTATATTTTTCCTTAAAATCTATGGTTTCATGCATTCTTCTCTCAAACACCATTACCTTACATTTCCCTACATTGACCTTTAACTTTCTCTTTTCACATACCCTGTCAAAGTCAGTGACCACTCTCTGAAGTTCTTCAGCATTTTCCGCCAACAGGACTGCATCGTCCGCATATAGGCATGTTAAAATCTTCCATGTTCTTCCCTCTGATTCCAGTCTAGCTCCCACACCCATTGATACAGCCCTACATTCCCTAATCACTCCATCCATGTATATATTGAACAACCAAGCTGACATGACACATCCCTGTCTTACACCTACATTGACCTCAAAACTTTCACTTAACTTATCCCCTACCTTCACATTTGCCATTGCATTCCTATAAAAAGATTTTACTGCCATTAGCAACTTTCCTCCCTCACCATATACTGTTAACACATCCCACAGGCCCTCCTAGTCTACTTTGTCGTAGGCTTTTTCCAAATCCATGAATGCTGCATAGAGTTTTCTGTTTTTGGCCAGATACTTCTCCACCAACAATCGCATTGAGGCTATCTGGTCAACGCAGCCCCTGCCCTTTCTGAAACCTCCCTGTTCCTCGCCTATTTTGTCATCCGTTATCTTCTGTAGCCTCTGTGTTACTACTCTTGCGTGTACCTTTCCAGGTATGCTAAGCAAGCTAATTCCCCTATAATTCTTACACTCTTCTTTACTACCCTTCCCTTTGTACAAGGGTACTATCACTGCTTTCCTCCAGTCCTCTGGTACACTTTCCTTTTCCCATGCTAATTTACATAACCTATGCATTATGTCAACAGCTTCTTCTCCTCCATATCTCAGCATTTCACCTGGGATGTTATCTACTCCAGCAGCTTTGCCCATTTTAAGTCTATTGATTGCTTCTTTTACTTCTTCTCTGCTTATCTGGCTTTCAACTACCCTGTTTATTCTACCTCTCTCCATCCTATGGATGAGATATTTGCCTTCCCCCTACTCTTTACAGCTAAGCTACTAAAATGATCTTTCCATACTTTCACCACACCATCACCCTCTACCACTTCCCCATTCATGTCCCTCATCCTACCACCTGAGACACTCTCGGTCTTCTTCCCTCTGGCTTCTTTCACAGCTCTGTAGTATGCTTTCCTGTCATTCAGAAACTGTTCACTAATCTTTCTCCCATATGCCTCATCTGTCTTCCTTTTAGCGTCTTGTATCGCCCTCTTCACTCTTTGTTTCAAATTTTTATATTCTTCTTTCCTCGCATCTCTAGTTTCTCTAGGTATATTCTTTTGCAGTATACTCTTTCTGATTCTTCTTCCACATTTTAAAGGTTTTCTTCCCACATACTTTCTCAGCTGCTTTAATCATGGAGTCTCTTGTACCTTTCCATACTTCGTCTACAGTATTTCCCAGATCTATCATAACATCCATGTCCTTTATAGTCTCTTTCAGGATGTCCTTGTATTTTGTTGCATTACATTCTTCATTTAATTTTCTCACATTTATTCTCTCTACTGTCAGTTTTCTCTCTTTCCTCTCATATTTCCACTCTTTCCTTATCCTCACTTTTGTCAGCAACTGGTATATAAGATAGTTTATGTTAAAGGGGCCTCAAAGACGGGTCCAAGTTCATCAACTCTGAGTAAGCAGAGTGGTATCGCCCCCCATATAGTGGTACATGCCGGCCAAAATGTCTGTCCGATAACTCCTCCTAGACCGTTTGACAGATTTTCACCAAACTTCACACGAACATTTGGTGCGTGAATGCGACGGTAATTATTATTATTTGATTTATTTTTTAATTTGTCCAATAGTTATGATGTTAGATCAAAAATATGGTTTTGCCCCCCAAGGCCCCCCGCTCAACCCCCCCCACCCCCTATTCTATTACCTATTACCTATTCTCAGGCAATGATGATGGCATTCTGTGCCACTCACACAGAACGCCATCGTTCAGGGGGGCGAAAAAAAACTCGCCTACATTTGTTTGGTTAAGTTAGTTTAGTTGACATTAGAAGGTGACAATTGTAGTGATGATGATAGTAGTAGTGATGATGGTGGTAATATTAGTGATGATGGTAGTATTAGTGATGATGGTGACAATTGTAGTGATGATGATAGTAGTAGTAATAATGGTGGTAATATTAGTGATAATGGTAACCATTCGCAGAGTTGGGTATGCCGTTTAATTTTGGGCGAAACAGCACGTCTACTTTATTATTATCAAATCTGCGTAAGCAGAGTGGTATCGTCCCCCGTATAGTGGTAAATGCCGGCCGAAATGTCTGTCTGTCTGTCTGTCTGTCTGTCTGTCTGATAACTTCCCCTAGACCGTTCGACGGATTTTCACCAAACTTCACACGAACATTCGGTGCGTGAATGCGACGGTATTTTTTGTTTTGTTTTTTAATTTGTGCAACAGTTATGATTTTAGGTCCAAAATATGGTTTTGCCTCCCCCCCCCCCCCACCCCCTCCAGCGCCCCCCCCCCCCCCCCCCCCCCCCCTCAGGATCCCCACCCCCCCACCCTGTACCTATTCCCAAGCAATAATGATGGCGTTCTGTGTGTGTGTGCCACGTAGGGGCACACTCACACAGAACGCCATCGTTCAGGGGGCGAAAAAAAAATCGCCCGTATTTGTTAGGTTAAGTTAGTTTAGTTGACATTAGAAGGTGACAATTGTAGTGATGATGATAGTAGTAGTGATGTTGGTGGTAATATTAGTGATGATGGTAGTATTAGTGATGATGGTGACAATTGTAGTGATGATGATAATAGTAGTAATAATGGTGGTAATATTAGTGATGATGGTAACCCTTCGCAGAGTTGGGTATGCCGTTTTGATTTTGGGCGAAACGGCACGTCTACTTTATTAATATTATCTGTCCAGAATATCCTGGTACAGATAGCAAGAGGCCGGGCAGCACTCTGGGTCCTTACCTGCCCAGTATTAGCTGTTGCAGGTATATATAGGGCCGGGCAGCAATCTAGGTTAGGCCGGATAGCACTGGTCAATTACCTGTCCAGGAATAGTTGTTGCAGGTATATCGATGGGCCGGACAGCGCTCTGAATTTCAGGTCGGACGACACTGAAGAGGTCGGTTAACACTCTGAAAGGGCCGGTTGGCACCTCGAGGCCGGGGAGGACTTTGATCTCAGGAGGGGAGGTGAGATGCCTTCCCTTGATTCGTCTGCTTCCCTATCTGGAATTTAGCTAGATCCGGCCCTTGGAATGCTGCAGGAAAAAAGGGCACACTTGTAGGTAATTTCAATGGGTGCTATAGGTCCCTATCATCTTGGCGTGGAGGGTAGGGGGGTGAAGGGCCCTCTTGATACGCTGGAGGATCCCCTACAGGGACCAATCCGAGGGGCAGCTGGTTGGTGAAGTCATGGCTGCGTGAGTGATGCCTGCTCTCCTGGCCTATTCGGAATCGTGGCGGTCTGGTGACGTCACGGCAATGGCGGACGGCTCTTTAGATGCCAGGCGTCGCCTTTTGGATGCGGGGGCGGCCTCTAGGTGAGCTGGTTGAATTGTGGGGAGGAGCTGCTCTTTTTGGCGGGGGTACTGTTTTATTCTGGGGCCGTTCTCTTGCTGGGGTAAATGGCTCATTTCGTGGTATATCAATAAGGTTTAAAAGTGACATCGCTTACTAAAAGGGATAAGAAAAGGGATTTGAGTGTTTGGAGAGATATTTGGTGAATATCAATTTTGGAAATGGTGGCATGCAAAACCTCCCATGGATTCTTAGTTAATATTTTTGTTACGTGTCTATTTATTCATATTTTATTAATCTATTGCATGACATTCATGAGTAGGTTATGTCCCCATATTGATTAATTTAAGACAACAAATTGTAACACATTCATTCTTTAGCGGGTAACATATCATTTCTTTGTAATTGAGATAATTTGTAATTGAGCTATACGAAGTCTCTCTCTCTCTCTCTCTCTCTCTCTCTCTCTCTCTCTCTCTCTCTCTCTCTCTCTCTCTCTCTCTCTCTCTCTCTCTCTCTCTCTCTAACATTTCTTAAAGGTGCAAAAACACATAATTCTCAAGCAAGTGACTCGCAAACTATTTCCCAAATTAATTATGTTTTCAATTTATTTTATCTTGGTTCTCCATCTCTTCGTGCCGGCCCAATGACTTGTCTGTTCTTATTAACATTTACACACACACACACACACACACACACAAATACACACACACACACACACACACACAAACACACACATACACACAAGAATATAAAGGTAAATCATTAACCCATTTTGTATCAGCGATGTCTGTTTAATTTTGTTCTAGCTATGTTTAGGTAAAATGCAGATTAAGAAGGATTTGTGGCAGTAAAAAGGGTTAAGCAAGATGGTTCGAAGTCTTTTTATTCCTGGAGGCCCTTTATAAACTGAATAAAAGCGTATAATAATAACCAGAAGTAAGTTAAAAGGACGTCACCGGTACTGAATGAGTTAAACCCAACGAATATATAATATATTTTGCATACCCATTTTATACCTCTGATTTTATTTACAATGTATTTTACCTTAACCTAACGTCACCTAATCGATCCTAACAATTGGCAGTTTCTTTCTTTTAGTATAATTTGTTGTACTTATTTTTTGTCTAGCCTTACTTGTTTTGCATTCCATTTCATCTTATCCGTGTTTTTCTTTTCCTACCAATGTCTTCCATTTTGCTTCGATCTTCCTTTCTTTTGATTTTCTCAATTTTTCTCTGTCTGTTTCCACCGATAGATTCTTCCAATTCCCTTGCCTGTGCTTTATCCTATCGCTTATTTTTTGTCTTCCTATCATTTGTTTTCTCTTTCTCACCGGCACATTCTTCCAATTCCCTTTCTTGTGTTTTCTCCAATCGTTTTGTTTTCTCCCCTCCGATATATGTGCACACATCCTTCTTTCTGATTGATATTGCAAAATACTTCTTATGTCGTTTCTTTGTGTATGAAGTTGTCCTTCTAGATTACAGACCCGCTATCGCTCGCCAGGAAAATATCGGCACCTGAATAGCATGCAAAGTTTAAAATTCGCCAAACTAATTGGGCGAATTTGTCTATAATTTCAAAACTAAGGGAGAGAAACATGAGGGAGATGGGGTTCAACCCTCCCCCCCTTGACTGGAAGATTTTGTGGGCGGCAGAAAGCACTTCTCCCATACTATACATTTTCTTTCCAACATAGGTTAATCAAACAAGCTTGTTTGATTTTCTCCAAACTCCCTCCCTCCATCCCTTCCTTCCTCCCTCCCATCCTTCCTTCCTTTGTCTCCGATTCCCTTTCTGCATTGCATTCTTCCTCTTTTATTTCCTTCCTTCCTTCCTGTCAGCCTCCCTCCCTCTCTTCCTTCCTCCCCCTTCCCTCCCTCTTCCACCATTCCCTCTTCCCTTCCTTCCATCCTCGGCCACCCCATAGATCTTGGGCCACCCCTATTCCCTCATCACACGGGCCACCAATGACACAGATTACATTTTGGGCGGGACTGATAATGTTTGGGCAATTATCTCTGGGGGTCCCTTATATGATGTTATCGTACACTCACACCCACCCACACACGGACGCACATACTCACACAGACAGACACATTTATACTGTATATATACATATTTATATATACAGTATATATATATATATATATATATATATATATATAATATATATATATATATATATATATATATATATATATATATATATATATATATTGCCTGACGCCGTGATCCCCGAAGAGGTGGCTACGAACGAACCGCCCCATGCACCTGTCCCTAGTCAGTCGACGCCCCTCCTCCCAACCAGCACCGCCTTTATTCATATACTGCCTCACTCCATCCTTCCACCTCTCCTTCCGTGCACCTCTCCCTCTCTGTCCTTCCACCTCGCTCTCGTACACCCTCTTAGTCATTCTCTCGCTTTCCAAACGTTCCATATGGCCGAACCATCTCAAGTTGTTCCTTTTCACACTTTCCAGCACATCTACCTCCACACCACACCTCCTTCTTACTTCCTCATTTGTCTGCCTATCCCTCCATATAACTCCGCACGCACTTCTCAAGTAACTCATTTCCACCGCTCTCACTCTTGGTCTGAGTCTCTTCCCGAACGTCCATGCTTCAATTCCGTACATTAGTGTCGGGATTACCACACTGTCATGCAAGGACTTCTTCACTTCCATACTGACCACCCTATTTCTTGTTACTGCTTTCAACGTTCCTACAACCCTCTTCCCCTGTTGCACCCTCTCCCGCACTTCTTCATCCATATTCACATCTTCACTCAACACACTGCTCAGATACTTTAAAGAGCTGACGATCTCCATAGCCTGACCGTTCAACTTCACCTAACACTCTGTGACTTCACCCCTTTCGAAGACCATAATTTTGCTCTTCCCGGCATTTACCTTCAAATTCCGTTTTTCGCACACTGTTCCAAACTCATTTACCAGACCCTGCAACTCCAATTCATTATCGCTCATCAGAATTGTATCATCCGCAAACAGCAGTATAGGCAGCTTCCACTCATTTCCCTCCCTTTTCAGCAATATATATATATATATATATATATATATATATATATTGTTACGACCGGGACTCGTATAAAACAAGGGCTCTTAATCATTGGACTAGAAAGGCACACAGCCACAACGGTAACACTAGATCTAACCCTCGAACTTATAATGCCGGCGCACAAAAACACCTATACCCTCCAGAGTTTAAATCTGCGATAACGGGGTATCCTATAACTCAGTATAAGTGCACTACTACTACAGGCTGATGATCTCTGATACAGCCTGATCACAACAACATACAATTACGTTAATAAGGTATACAAGGAAAAGGATAGAGAGCTTAATTAAATCACTGGAATGATTTAATGCAAACAAGAAGAAGGTATAATTACAGTTACTCTAAACAATAACAAACTGTCACTCCTATATTAAAGAAAGTGAATGAAAGTCCTAAAGCATCGAGCAGGAATCTTCTGAAGAAAGTCTGATGCTGCTTAAGATGATTGAATCGGATTTTGAACTGTTATATAAAGCAGGAACAAGATATGACAAGTGCATGGACATACAGTGTTAACTGGCACGGGAATAACGCATTTATGATAAATGCGCAATAGTATTATCTCCAACAACAAAAGAAGTACTTCCTCAGGCAACGCAAAAGCCTGCTCGGGTTGTGCAACTCAACAACAACCAAGGCTTACAATCAACGTGAATAAAAATGCTGCATACATAACATAAGAGTTTATATTCCTAATCGGGTGTCTGCTAGGCGAATAAAGTCTAGCGGGGATGTAGTAGGCTAGGAAACAATGGCTGAGCAAGCGGCTCGTAGCCTAGTGAGGTCCTTAAGACTGTACGGCCAAGTTACGTTAAATGACGGGGTGCTCTCTTGAGAGATCCTGATCGCTAGTATCTGGCTCTCTCCTGGCAACCCTCTCAAAGTCAAAGCAAAACAAGTTAGCAGTGTTGGATGGCAGAGGCAAAAGACCTCACTCGCAACACAGTGCTAAACTCACAAGGTACACAGTCAGAAAAACAACCTAGGCTTCCCATGTATCCGTTGCGATTGTACAGGTTCAACAAAACCTGGTACACATCGGATATCACAACAACAATAGCCTCACCCCAGTCTAGCATTAAATAGCCCAGCAGACAACCAAGCAAAAGGTAGGGAGACACCGCGAGTGTGTCGAACCTCTCCAGACAAAATGTTAACTCTCCAAAATGTCTATTTAAACATGGAATATCTGAGAGCTTCAGCATATAATACGATGGCCGATATATGAAATCGTGCAGAACCAAAGGGGAGTTATGATATTAAATAGATGGGAAGAATGAGAGGTAAGAAGTTGAGAGAGAGAGAAAGTGTTCTATAGGTAGAAGTCGGGGACAGGTAGCAAGGGAGATATGAAGGGTTTGCTGGTCAGGCAAGCTCTGAGCAAGGAAGACACAAAGGCAGCAGGGAGTGCGGGGGGGACCACTTCCTGACGCGGCAGGAGGGTGGTAAGGCAGCCAGCCACTAAGAGGGCCCGGCCGTGGCATGACATCACCGAGACAACGTGGAACACTACGCATTCTACCCTCTGCCTCCTGCACTTACTCACTCACACTCTCTAGCTGTATCATTCAGTCTTACACACTAAACTTATAACTGATGATATAAAATATAATCCCTTGTCACAGGCGAAAACAAAGACCACTTCTATACTGCCTGTGACATGACGATTCACAAGAAAGAAAGTACGACATTGTAGATAGACTGTAGCCAAATACATTGCCCTGGCGAGTGTTAGCGAGTGGCCAAGCGAGCGGCTGAGCCCACGTGGCTTTCTGCTAAGCTGCAGGCATCACAATATACACACGGACACATACACTCACGTATACTCACACAGACACTTACACACTCTCTTGGACACAGTCGACATACCAGCAAACATACACGCACATACAAAACACACACCAACTATTAACTATTTGTTGGCTGCTGATAAGTGTTGCAAAAGGAACTATATAATAAAGTGGGTGGGCAGTTTTTGCATTCCCCCCCCCCCCCCCCAAACAAAAACGTACAGGCAACTCTGCGACCTAGAATTCTGCAAGTAGTATTGAATCTCTTAGGTAAAATAGCTTTATATACAGTATATAATTATATATATATATATATATATATATATATATATATATATATATATATATATATATATATATATATATATAAATATACTGTTTATACATATATACTGTATATATATATATATATATATATTTTGTTTTGTTTTCCTCTATATTCCAACTACTCCCTCTCTGGCATAGGCTGATAGCCTTTACACTCAACCGCTGAACATGGTGAGGCCCGTGAGGTCTTGCTCCAGTCTAGGGAGTGAGACATGCGAAGCTTCACGACTCGAAGCAATTCCATCTCTGAAGCCGCCTCGCCTCTGTGCTTCACAGTCTCACCCCCACAGACTCGGACCCTCACTCTAAGAACGCCATACATATATATGTATATATATATACATATATATTGCAAATACTCATTAGCTACTAAATGTTTTTATACCCACAGCCGGACTTGAACCACCGACAGTCAGTACAAGTGCCCATACTTTAATCCACTATACCACGGCGTGATAGAGGATACTGGTGTGCAGTGGATTAAAGCATGGACACTCCTTTGGACTGTTGGTGGGTCATGTCCGCCTGAGAGTATATACTGTATATATAAATACATTTATGATCACATTGAATCTTAACCATTGGAATGTTTATCTATAATAAGGTCAGTGTAACACTATTTTGTAGCATTTTGAATATGGTGTAATTCAAATTTAAAATATATATATAAGAAAGAAATAGTGACCATAATCTGTGACCTTCACCATTCATCTTGACCTTTGGATAACAAAAACATAAAATTTGGACAATCGTTGCATTGACCAACCGAATTTGCCAGCAAAATTTGGTGACGATACGTAACCCGTTCAGTACAGTTCTGTCAGCTTCATTTCATATTGGATATTAACCCTTGTCTGGCGGGGGTGGACTTAAGTTGGGCTAGAGAAGAAAGGACTATGTGGCGGGGCCAACTTAAGTCTGTGTGCAATTTTTGAGCAATAATGGCTCTGAGAGAGAGACGAGCGGTGGGAGGAACATAGGTCGGCTCATGACCGCTCGGCATGGGTCCTGCGCGCCTACTGACGTCTACTCCACACACATCCACCCTCCCTCCCTCGCTACACAGGGAATTATATAAGGGTATTACCGTATTTTAGGGTTTTTGCACTCGTCTTGCACGATCGTTGCAAGAGAACGCGTGGTCGTAGGAGAGATACATAATTGTATTACGCTCTGGCTCTTGTTTATGCATGAAAAAGAGCACGGAAACAAGGTCGTTTAGGGTAAAAAAAAACCCGCTTGGCGGGTAGTAGAAGTTACTGACGGGCCCGCTCGTAAGGCGTTAAGACGATTTTAGTTAGTTTATGAAGTTCCTACATTAAATTAGCAGGCTTTCAACTATCTTAATTAACCCTTTTTACTACCACAGATCCTTCATAAGCTCCACAAAATCGTCTAATTATAGCTAGAATAAAATAAAAAATACTTCACCGGTACACAAATGGTTAAACAGTCTAGGAAGAGTTTAAAGAAAATTATTAACACTCTTCTTTTGTTCTTTGACCTTGACCTGTAACCTTAAGTATTATAATATATATATATATATATATACTGTATATACTGTATATATATGCATACATATATATGATTGAAATATATGTTATTTAACCCGGGAACTGCGGGAAGACTCTTAAGAGTTCCCCCGGTGGACTGCGGGAAGACTCTTAAGAGTCAGGAAGGAAAACAAATCAATATTAAACATCGAAAAAAAAAATATATTTTTTATTTTTTTATTTTTTTTATTTTTTGTTTTGTCCTTGGGCCATGCAAAATATCAGTCCTCTACCTCCCCTCCTTCCCCACTTTCCTCCCCTCCTTCAGTTATCACCTATTTTCCCTGTTATTCCCTTATTCTGAGGTATATTTTCGTGCTAACATTAGCGAGTTGCAAGCAGGGCATTGTCATCACTGTTAGCAAGCGAGTGCAAGAGAGAGAGAGAGAGTATCGATCGACAGTGTCTCAGTGGCCTTGGGGGAAATTGGCGGGAAAGCAGGTTGCCTCACCTATACATTATGCAACTCCCGCCCTGTATCGCCGATTTTGACCATCCAAACGCTGTTTTCACTCGTTTTATTGCTGTAACAGGTTAATACCTTTATAATCAACCTATAATAGGTGCATATGGATAAGTATTAATGCTATTTATGGTAAAATGAATATTTTAGTGATGGAAACAGCTCAAATACATGCGCACAGGCAGACGTTTCTAATTACCCCCATGCGCAGTTTAGAGGTTAAGTAAAATGCAACTAGCAGTTGTCAGCTTATCAAAAATTGAGTATTTATTTATGATGGTTAACTTTTGACCTTGGCATGTGACCTTGACCTTTATGTAGGATTATGTTTTTGTTTGCTTTGATGTAACCCTAGAAAATCAAATAAGCGTGTCAAATTTCATTAAAGATCATCAGTTAGTTTCAGAGGTATTAAAGGAATTGTTGACCTTGACCTTCATCTTGACCTTCATGATGTCTGAAAATTTAACATTTTAATTTTCCCTTAAAGCACAACTGTTTCAACGAATTTTGTAAAATTTACATGAATAGTAAAGAAATGAGCATATTGACTTTATATTTGACGTTAACCTGTGACCCTGACCTATCAAATGGAATTATGTTTATTCTTGTATGACCTTGGTCTAAGCATTCCGAATATGCATGATATTCCTAATGAGAATCTTACATTAATCGATTTTAGGAGTATATTATATAGGAAATACTAATAAAAATCATATTACGACCCTTAACCTTGAACTTTGACCTTGACCTTCGACCTTAGAATTTCTTATCAAGGATTTAGCCTTTTCGTATTAACTAGCAGTATGAATATTGTGTAATTCGTATAAAAACTTATTGATTACAAATAGTGATCATATACTGTGACCTTGACCTTTGACTAAAAATAAAATAGATATATTGGATGGTTGTCACATTGACCAACTGAATTTGCCTGTATAATTTAGTGGCAATACATTAAACAGTCTAGGAGGAGTTTAGGGAAAATGACAAATACTCTTGTTTTGACCTTGACCTCTGACCTTAACTATCACAATATTTATGCGAAATTTGATACATATACTGTATATTTAAGTAATAAGCCATAAATAACACAGCCAGTTTTCAAAAAATTTGAGTAATCTATTTGAATAAATAATAAAAGTTGCCCTTTGACCTTGACCTGTGACCTTGATCATTAGGTAAGAGTAGTTTTTTGTTTGCATTGACATTGCCCATGACAATCAAATAACCATGCCTAATTTCATTAAAACCCATCAGTTAGTTTTATATATATTAATAGAATAGTTGACCTTGACCTTTGACCTTTATTTTGACCTTTATATATCTCAACATTTATTATTTTCGTTTTTACTTAAAGTGCAACTATCTTATCAAATTTTGTGAAGTTTGCATGAAAAGTAAAGAAAATAGCATATTGACCTTTTATTTGACCTTGACCTTTCATATGAAATTGAATAGTTTTTTGCATGACCTTGGCCTAGGTATTCCGAATATACATGGTAATGCTGGGGTCACACATTCACGTATATTGCTCCCGACAGCTCCCGTCAGGCGTGATCGCCAATTTTGTGTTCTGACGGGCGTAGTCCGGCCGTGTACGCCCGTATAGACCACGACTATTGCACTTCCCGACAGACGTACCGTGACGGGGCCAGTGTTGCGTCAGACGTAATGTAGTCGTATGGAACTACGTACGTGCTTGCGACTTGCGTAAGCATGTCCCCGTTAGTCCGCCTGGGCTGCCCGATTTGCGGGAACACAGGCCACGCCCATGGCCACGCCCCCACAAGACCTGCATAGCTGAGGCCGTACATCTTGGGAGTTTGTATGACTTACGTGGACCGCTTCCGGACAATCGTAGGCACACCCCGTCTGTCCAAACACAGACAAAGACAGTCTTTGTCAACCATGTAGGTCTGGGTTGGAATCTGGGAACTACAAAAGGGCAGGGCTGGCCACAACGTTCCCATTCCCACTCCTGACTCGGCACCATGAAGAACATCACGGAATACATCCTGGAGGAGTTCAAGATGGTGAACTCCCTAATCAAACCGGAGAACAGGCATAACACTCGGCTCATTAAATGGATAATTTCCTACGTAGAAATGTTAGAACTGCTTGCAATAGCAAACTACATCCATGAAGATGAACAAGAGAAGAAGAAGGAAAGGAGCAAGAGGACAGTGTGGGTGTGGCCATATCTACAACGAAGGCCTGAACATGGCCATTATGAGAAGCTGATGCAAGAGTTGGCCACAGAATGTCCACAACTGTACAAAAACTTCACCCGGGTAGACAAACAACTATTTGATGAGATAGTGGAACGTGTCACCCCCCTCATTCAGAGGAAACCTACGTTCTGGCGGAACCCCATTCCTCCTGGTCTGCGGGTGGCCATCACCCTACGTTTCCTCGCTACGGGTGATTCCTATAAGAGCCTGCAATACAACTTTCGTGTTGCCCACAACACCATCAGCCAAATTGTTCCAGACACCTGCCAGGCTATCATTTCTGTCTACGGAGATCAGGAGATCAAGACGCCACAATCGCCTGCTGAATGGAAGGAGGTTGCCAGCGGCTATGAGGAACGATGGAATCTGCCGCATTGTGTAGGAGCCATTGATGGCAAACACATACGGATCCGAAACCCAAACTTTGGTGGCACATATTACTTCAACTACAAGAAGTTTTTTTCCATTGTCCTGTTGGCAATTGTTGACTCCAACTACAAGTTCATTTACGTCGACGTTGGTGCCATAGGGTCAGAGTCTGATGGTGGTGGCTTTGCACACACCAGTCTGTCTAAGTTGCTTGAGAAACAGAACGCAAATCTGCCACCCGCCGAGGTCATCTCTACCGATCCCACTGGACCACCCACGGAATACTTCTTAGTAGGTGATGATGCATTCCCTCTGCACGCCTACATGATGAAGCCCTACCCCCTACGATCCCTCACGAAACCGGAACGAATATACAACTACAGAATCAGCAGGGCCCGCCGGACGATAGAGAGCGCCTTTGGCATTCTTGCCAACCGCTTCCGGGTTTTCCACACTGCAATATCTCTGAAACCTGAACGTGTAGAGGTTGTTGTGTTGGCCTCATGCATTCTGCACAACATCCTACGAGGACGATGCCCACCCCAATCAGAGGTAGATCAAGAGGACCCACACACCCACCAACTCATACCTGCCGCCTGGAGGAGTGACCCACCTGTAGGAAACAACATCCCACCCGTGACCCGCAACACTGCAACCATGCTTGCCAAGGCTCAACGCAACTACCTCAAGACCTACTTCAATTCCCCTCAAGGATCTGTGGCTTGGTAGGATGACCGGATTTAGGTGAGTTACATTTACTTTAAAATACTTCATTGAAAATTGTAAGAATTTCCCCTGTTTACTTATTATTTTGCTTTATATTTTAGTTTCATCTTACATTTAAGTTATCGAGTCTTTGATAGTTTGCTTTGTATTGTATTTTTATCTTTTAATTTGGATTTTCTCTAATGTTTTAGGTTCTTCCTTTTTTTATATTATATTTGTATAATTCCTTTAATTACTTAAATTGTACCATGCTTATTTAATTTTACATCTTTGACTTTCATATTTCATTCAATTTTGGTATTTTTTCCATGTTACCTTTGTTTTGTACTTTATGTTTAACAGTTATATTTAATGTAAGTTGTCAGTCAAGGATTTTCATAATTAGTATTAACCATATTATCATTATTGCGTTTAAATGAATTATTTATTTTGTATGCTCATTACTTTCATTATAGATTTTATTTGTCATCTTATTAATCAACAATTATGATAAAATATTGGAAATAGAAACACACACGTCATTACACAAATACATATATTTGTTCAAAATACAAATTAACATTTATTTATATATATTGAGAGGGTATGGTTACTTCTTGGGGGTCTCCGGGGTTTCATTGACGCGATCTATGGCTGACCCAGGTGTACCTGGATTGAAAGCTGCAGGTGATTGTTGGGCCGTCAGCATTTCAATGAAGGTGTTGCCAAACTGCCCCAGGTCGAACGACGTGTGGCTGGGTGTGGAGGCAGTAGGCGGGACGAATTGGCGAGGGGGTGTCGATACACGTGGCTGCACCAGCAACGACTGCAAGGCTGCAATCTGGTGTGCAGGTAGCACGATGCCCCCAACAGCAGGCTGGGGCTGGGTCGGCAGGGTGGGAGGAGGCAGGATGGGAGAAGGCAGGGTGGTTGCCGGAGTGCCCTGGTACATCACTGTCGGATGCTGCTGTGCCACGGGTTGGGGTAGAGGCGCCGGAAAGCCAAACCTCCTGTGGGCGTGGAGCAAGAGGTCCGGACCAGGCCAGGCCACTCCCTCCGCATGGGCAACCTTGAACCGGTCGATGGCTGCCAAGAGTTCCAACTTCAGTGTGGTGTTATAAGCTGGAGGCAGCCCCACACAGTCTTTGACCATGCCCTCAAGGGAGTAGCGCCAATACTTGTGGTCCTGGTCCTCGACCACATTGAACGCCTGACCCAGGTTCTGGCGCAGCTTCTCCGAATTTACGAGGACCTTGAACAAGGAACAAGAGAACATTAAACACACGAAACATAATATTATCATATTTGACCAAGTATTTATTTTAACCAGTGAAATTTTGTGGTATTCTGGGAACCAAATATGTTCAAAGTTATTGTTGATAGTATGGTGTGAAATCATGACATCTTTAGTATTATTATTACGTTATGTTATTCTAATAACTTTGGAAACAGAAACACTTTATCTAATAATAGCATGGAATTGCAATGGGGTGCCACCAATGAACAATGTAACTAATATTTCCTCTACTCACTTGCTCCAGGGTCCCGGGTGTTGAAGTTGAAGGGACAGCACCAGGAGGCTTCCCCTTCTTCACCTTCCGAGCAGGCTGGGCGATGGCTGGGGGTGTGTCCTCCTCCTCCTGACTGCCGGCAGAGGGGTCATCCACCTCGTAGACTGGGACGGGAGGTGTTGGGGTGCGGTCAGGGACAGGAACAGCAGCAGGCTCCGGTGCGGCAGCTTGGCCAGCAGACTGTTGGGACATGAATGTATAATTAGTAACATGTACATTATTTATGAACTTTAAAATAACATTCAACATAAGCATTCATCCTTGTAACCTTTAAAATAACATGAATAAACTGGTTTTAGTTATTATGCGTTTCATTAACAAAAATTTGAAGTTAACACGATAAATTGAACACAATAATAGCATCATTTTAAGCAAAATAATTACAAAAAAAACAAAAACTGACACTGTCACTGTGAAAGGGTTTGAAAACATAACAAATATCAACGTACCTCAGGCATACCAAGTGACCGGGACTTCTTTTGACGGACGATGTGTGGCTTCATGAAGTGGAACATATTGAGGATCCACTTTTCCCTCTCTGTCAGTCGTTTTGCCCCATCACCACTCTTCAACTTGCTGAGCCGGCCGAACCTGGAGCGGAGAGATCCCCACCACGTCTTTAAATCGAAGGCGGTCATTGGTGGGTCCATGGTCGCAGCCTTCTCCGCCCATACAGCCTCGATATGCTCCTTGTTTTTGTGCCTGGGGTCACCCTTGTCATAAATGAAAGGCGCATCCAGCTCAATCCAATCAGCCAGCATACGCTTAGTCTCCTCCGTCAGTATGATGTTAGTCTTCTTCCGGCGCCGTTTCTTTGGTGGGGCCTGTACGCTGTTGGAAGGTGCAGGTTCTTCTTCTTCCTCCTCGTCTCCCTCACTCTCATCCACTTCAACCTCGAGCTCTCCACTAGCGGGGCCGAGGTCGATAACAACTTCATCTTTATCAGGCGTCGAGAGGGCAGGCGGTGAGTTGGAGGGGCCAGGCTGAGAGGGGTCAAAAGGTGAGGTGGCAGGCGGTGAGGTGGCAGGGGAAGCCTTCCTGGCCTTCTTCATGCCTTTCTTATGCATGGTACAGGGCAGGGCAGGGCAGGGTGCAGAGGGTGGCAAGCCGGGCAGGGCAGGGTGCAGAGGGTGGCAAGCAGGGCAGGGCAGGGTGCAGAGGGTGGCAAGCAGGGCAGGGCAGGGTGCAGAGGGTGGCAAGCAGGTGGCAGGGTTGGCTTGTTGTTTGCTGCTCCGGTGTGGTGAGAGGTGTGATGGGAGTGTCCCCCGCTGGTCCTTATATACCCCCCGTACAACGTTGCCGCGTCTTCCCGCCAACACGCAGTGCGGCGGTGCTGCCAGATGCGCCAGGACTAACGTTAACAGTCCCGTTTGACGGGAATATTTTACGATTTACGGGAGCAGCTTACGTTTGACCGGGCGAGCTGCTACGTCTTACGGGGCTGCTCCCATCAGACGTAGCCAACCGCCCGGTCAGACGTAGGATTTTCCGATTTTTGACATACGTGAGCGCGAGCCCCGTATCTGATTTGAAATCCAAAACATACCGGGCGGCCTTGGCCGCACCAACCACCTCCCCGACCAGCGTGGCTACTCCCGCCATGCGTACCAACCCCCACGACTAGACACAATTTCATTTACGTTTTGCGTACTAAGCCCTTACGTTTTACGTATTCGGTTGCCAACTACCAATAAACCTTCGTACGGGAGCATACTGGAGCATATACGTGAATGTGTGACCCCAGCATAAGCCTAGTGAGAGTCTAACAATTAGCATAAGAAATACTAGTAAAAAAACTATTTTGACCTTTGACCTTGAACTTTGACCTTACCCTTTAGAATATTAATTTATCTAAAATTTGGGCAATACGATATCCAGGTTACCAGTAACTTGTATAGTGAAAATGAAGATATTTGAATAAAACTAAAAATAAATAGTATAAGTTGACCTTCCGCCTTGACCTGTGACCTTTACCTTTATGTAAGAGTAAATTTGTTTGTACATTGACATTGCACCGGAAAATCAAATAAGCATGACTAATTTCATTAAAACCCACCAGTTAGTTTTATATATATATTACTAGAATAGTTGACCTTGACCTTTGTCCTTCACCTTGACCCTCATGATATGTGTCTAAAATTTTATTATTTTCATTTTCATTTAAAGTGCAACTATATCACCAAATGTTGTGAAGTTCGCATGAAAAGTAAAGAAATCAGCATATTGACCTTTTATTTGACCTTGACTTGTGAACTTGACCTTTCATATGGAATTGTATAGTTTCTTGTATGACCTTGGCCTAAGTATTCCGAATATACATGGTAAGTCTAGTGAGAATCTAATAGTTAATATAAGAAATACTAAAAAAAAAAAAAAAAATTACCTTGACCTTTGACCTTACCCTTCAGAGTATTTATCTAATATTTGGTCAATAAGATTTCGAGGTTACCTGTAACTTGTATAGTGAAAATTAAGAAATTTGAGTAAAAACTAAGACACATGAAATATTGACCTTATTTTTAACCTTCACCTTTGACTTTAACCTTCAAGTTAAATTGAAAATTTATTTATGACTGACCTTCGCATTGACCAAATGAATATACCTGTGTAATTTGGTGAAAATCCATGGACCGGTCTAGGAGGAGTTTCCGGACGGACGACGGACGACGACAGACAAGCTGATTGGTGGTGCACAGTATAGCCTACGGGTGGGATCTGTGTGCGCGATACCACTCTGCTTCGCAAAGGTGATAAACTATTACTTGGGTAGTCATCTCCTCCCCCCATTCCCCCCTCCCCCACCCCCCAAAAAAAAAATACATAAAAAGTACATACTGTATATATAATAGAAGATAAATGCCATGCCGTATCTCCACATCCTCTTTAAGTTTGCTTTTGTTTTATCAAGGTGTAATTTTATAATGTAAGATCCAAGAATAGAAATTTCTTTAATAAAATATGGCACTGAATATGCGTAGGAGATACCAGTGAAGTGGGTAAGGGAGGATGGAATACCGTCACGTATATTGCGAGGTAAGATTTGTTCATAAAATGTAAGTAAGTGATCAATTCTTTACAATTTATGTCTTGTTGTAGATACTGCCAATCGATTATATTCATCTTAGGAAAGACCACCTGAAATCGGAATGCAAAGTGCGGTCTCGATTTCGTCTATGGACCAAATCCCGAAATCTCACGAATTGGTACAGATGTCCACATGGAATTAGATTTCCTTTCACTTAAACATTAGGCTATTCAGTGTGCAGTTGGCTGTGAGTACATGATTAGATTGGTATCCTGTATTCGATAAATGGATATCAAATCGTAGTCATGTACTTAACCTTTAAGTCTTGATGGTGTAATGGTTAGAGTGTTTAAGATCTGTATGTGGTAACCCAGGTTCGAATCCCAGGAAGATGAAATATGCTTTCATTAATTTCATTGGAAAGTGTTTGGTGTTGGGAGTGAAATTAATACATTAGATTATGTATATACACAGTATATATACTGTATACCGCATAATTATATATATATAATTAAATATGGAAATAACAATATTATGACTGTAGAAGAAGTGCATTTCCTTAGGTAGTAGCTCAATAATAAGATCATATATCGGTTTCATAGCGAATTACGGTAGTCTTGCAATTTATGTTCCTCCTATATTGCAGGCTCGCTGTCGCTCGCCAGAAAGAAATCGACACCTAATTGGCACGAACAGTCTAAATATTGTCAAAGAAAATGGGGTGAAAGGTCTTAAAATCGCCAAACTAATGGGTAAAACGTCTTAAATTTAGAAAACTAAAGGGGCTAAACATGAGGGAGAAGGGGGCCAGAAAAGCACACCATTCACCGTTAATCTAAGGGCCATACGTAGAACTGGAAAAGTGCAAGCACTTAAAGTTTCTGTATAGGCAACCCCAGAACCGAAGAACAAACACAAACAATATAGGCCTATGGTCACTTTAACCCTTTTTTTCTGGTATTATATTTTTGTTTCAGCAATTACACAGAAGTAGCTGTTGAATTATAGCTTTAAAAAGTTTCAGCCTCCTAAAATAGGCTAATTCTAGTTTTGTACTATTTTCCAATACCAATAAAATATCCTTGAACTTTTGCCAGAAAAAATATATGCCGATATGAAATTGATGGAAAAGAGCGCTTGTCTGCCTCAAGCTTAATATCAGTTTTACAAATATGGAAAAAGTTGACCCATTTCAACTAATTATAGGGTGAGTAATCTACAGAGTATGTAATCTGCATTCTTGTTGTACACAGTAATTTTCCAGACACCCTTGATCTTAACCCCCTCCGTCATATATGACAAGATCGCGTCATATGGTGGTTTCGCCCAAAAGTATCATATGACACGATCGCGTCATATGAACTTAGTGAAATAGCTCAATAATAAGTTTATGATGCGATTTGCGTCATATTGAGCTCAGTAAGTTAGGTAAGTTAGATATAATCTGTCGGTTGATGGCAACCCCAAATTCCTCCGACTTCTAACGGTCCCTCAGTGTGAGAAAGACTGTTGTGGGGGAAATACTGGGTGCTCGGGCAACCCCTAACTTTCGTAAGTTAATATGTCAGGGGGTGGGGGGGGGGGGGTTAACATAATCAACATCATTACATTTCACCTCCTATCTTCACATCACTTTAACTAACTCCTGTTAATTATTACTTGCGACACCAGAACCACTTATTTGTGTTTTGTTCTTGTTATTCTTGGTGGCTATTGTTTTTTATTTGTATATTTGTTTATATACCGGGTATATATATTTATATACTTAAGTAGTATAGTCTCTTTTTCTCGGGCTTGGAATACCTGCTTTGGGGTGTGTGATGTTTATTGTTATTTATGGATGTATATAGTCTTATTTATATATATATATATATATATATATATATATATATACATATATATATATACCGGTATATATAAATATATATATATATATATTTTGTTTGTTTTTCTTCTATATTCCAACTACTCCCTCTCGGGCATAGGCTGATAGCCTTTTACACTCTACCGCTGAACACAGTGAGGCCCGTGAGGTCTTGCTCCACTCTAGGGAGTGAGACATGCGAAGCTTCATGGCTCGAAACAATCCCATCTCTGAAGCCGCCTCGCCTCTGCGCTTCACAGTCTCACTCCCCTCACTCGGACCCTCACTCTCAGAACGCCACCTATTGAGCAATTAACTCACTAGGCATTGCCCCCCTGTAGCATATTTTTTAATATGGCAATATTCATACAATGCTATTTTATCAGGGAACAATGAGGGTATTTTTTGGCATTTCGGTGTGCTGTGGTAATGTACTGATACTAGGTACAGCACAAATTCCATCCCAATAAGATCTTCCCATTGACATATTGGGATTCGAACCCGGGTCCATTGGATTACCTGTCCAGTGGCAAGACCACTCCGCCATATATATTTATTTATTAAAATATTTATGTTTGTATTATTATTATTGTTTATATTCGTCATTGTAGTACGTGCTTTGGGTGTGTGGGGTTGAAATGCGACCATGCCACCTGTTATTGAGGAATCTTGAATGTAATACTGAGAATTATATTGTACCTGAAACTGACAAATACTGGCTATAATATCACAATCAGCAATCACGATATAATTTCCTTGAGATGATAGTATCTATATTATTCCTGTTAGTTTCGTGTGTGTATGTGTGTGTGTGTGTGTGTGTGTGTGTGCGTGTGCGTGTGTGTGTGAACTAAGACTATCATAAAACTAATTTATTACGTTTTATCTTTGGTATTGTGCATACAAATTCGCTCTTTCATTTGATATCAGCAATATTTTGAAGATTATATGAAGCTTGAGAAGGATATGTGGTAGCTAAAATGATTAATTGAAAAAAGTCTTTAGCCTCATAATGGGTAGACGTCCTTCCTAATCATAATAAAAGCGTCTAATAGTTGCCAGAATATAATGGAAAGGACGCCACCAGTACTGAACAAATAAATATATTACGGGTGTCATGTTTTGCTTTCTCATGCCTGAATATGTGTTGGTGGACAAGGCAGCATGGCGGCCTAGTTGTTGTTGTTGTACCAGATTCGTCAACACACCTCCAGGACACAGGGTCGGAAATGTCAAAGAGAGAGAGAGAGGGCTTAAGTTTGGGAAAGGTTAACTTCTTTGGATTGATGACGTTCCACCACCCCAATTTATTTATATATTACATTTATATATTAATCTAATTATTCATTGTATACATTTCATATACAATCATAGTATTATTCAGCTCGATGGGAGATGGTTGGTTAATCTGCCCACCCTTCTCCCTCAAATATAGACCCATTAATCTGCCCACCCTTCTCCCTCAAATATAGCCCCATTAATCTGCCCACCCTTCTCCCTCAAATATAGACCCATTAATCTGCCCACCCTTCTCCCTCAAATATAGCCCCATTAATCTGCCCACCCTTCTCCCTCAAATATAGACCCATTAATCTGCCCACCCTTCTCCCTCAAATATAGACCCATTAATCTGCCCACCCTTCTCCCTCAAATATAGACCCATTAATCTGCCCACCCTTCTCCCTCAAATATAGCCCCATTAATCTGCCCACCCTTCTCCCTCAAATATAGACCCATTAATCTGCCCACCCTTCTCCCTCAAATATAGACCCATTAATCTGCCCACCCTTCTCCCTCAAATATAGACCCATTAATCTGCCCACCCTTCTCCCTCAAATATAGACCCATTAGTTTTCAGATTTTTAGACGTTCGGCTCATTGGTTTGGCTATTATAAGACTTTTCGCCACATTTCTTTGTCCATATTAAGACCTTTCGTGCAATTTAGGTGTTCATTCTTTCCTGACAAGCGATAGCGAGCCTGTAATTACTGTAATATTTGTAATAATCGGCCTTTGGCCGGGACATTGTTCTACCAACTAATGTACAAACCTATCTAGAAGGAGGATCTTGGGGATGTTTGTCTTAAGCTTGATGGAGGAATCTAGAAATAAAATAAATAAATATATGAATCGATAAATATATATACACTTTCCCCTTAAGATATAAGTTTTATTAATATTATGCTTAACTCTAATATATTCCAAGCGGAGTGTTTTGGGTCCTCACTCGTTGCCTTGTTGTACAATACCAGTATAGTCATCATGGTCGGAAATGTCAAAGAGAGAGAGAGAGAGAGGGCTCAACTTTGGAGAAGGTTAACGTCTTCCCAACGATGACTGGGTTTTTTTCTTATTTTTTTTTTGTATATTTCATTTCATCCTTGTTAGCACTATGGGTAGCGCCAGCGAACTTTACAATAATCTTGACCCCTTAACTTCTTATAACTCTAAATCAATGAAAGCAATCGGGCTGACGTTTCTATCATTAGGAAAGAGTCCACCTGGAAATGGGTGTTAATATTTACACCCAGTTTGCTCTAGGTAGTTTTGAGTTACAGAGAGGTCAGGGATCAAGATCGTTATCAAGTTCGTTGGTGCTACCTATGGATGGTTTTATGCAGCTAAGGAACGTGTAAGAATCTCAAATCCCATGTGGCTACACATGAGGGAGAAGGGGTCCAGAGCACTCGGCCTCTTTTCACTGACAGCAGGTAATCTGCGAGACCAACACAAAACAATATTACAACCAATAAAGGGGCGGTGTGGCAGAGTGGTCTTGCCACTGGACTGGTAATCCAATGGACCCGGGTTCGAGTCCCAATATGTCAATGGGAAGATATTATCGGGATGGAATTTGTGCTGTACCTAGTTTCAGTGCATTACCACAGCACACCGAAATGCCAAAAAATACCCTCATTGTTCCCTGATTAAATAGCATTGTATGAATATTCCCATATTCAAAATCTGCTACAGGGGGGCAATGCCTAGTGAGTTAATTGCTCAATAGGTGGCGTTCTGAGAGTGAGGGTCCGAGTGTGGGTGATGAGACGGTGAAGCACAGAGACGAAACGGCATTAGAGATGGAGTTGCTTTGAGCCGGGGTGCTTCGCATGTCTCACTCCCTAGACTGGAACAAAGACCTCACGGGTCTCACCGTGTCCAGCTGTGCAGTGTAAAGGCCCTCAGCCTATGCCCGAGAGGGAGTAGTTGGAATATATAAAACAAAATATATATATATATATATATATATATATATTTTTTTTTTTTTTTTTTTTTTAGAGGAAGGACACACAAAGACAACACAGCAAAGGTTCATGTGCCTAAAGGCTTCTAAAGGCATCCTCCATTCATAAAATGTTTGTAACAATTGAACTTAAACTGTTGTGGGTTATAAATTTGTTGAAAGCGACTTCAAGTAAGTAAATTCCAGAGAGTAGACGTTCTGGGGATAAATTAATTTTGATAAGCGGAAGTTCTACATTGTGGAGGAGAGATAGTGAATTCATAGGCATTATAATTATAACAAAATATTTAGCCCCACTAAGAACTACAACCAACTAAACTTGCACTTTATAGCACCATTACCTATGTTTATAGAAAACATTTCTAAACAAGGTATTATGGGGATGGTCTGGACCCCCATCTCCCTTATGCTTAGCCCCATTAGTTTTGATATTTTAAGACGTTCACTTCATTGGTTCGGCTATTCTAAGACCTTTCACCACATTTTGTTGTCAAGTTTAAGACCTTTCGTGCCATTTAGAGGTCCATCTTTTTTCTGGCAAACGATAGCAAGCTTATTTTCTACCGAAAAATTTACAAATTCATCAAGAGGGGTGGTTTTGGGGATACTACTGTATTTTAAGCTTGATGGAGGTCTAGGGAGCACACTTAAACACACACCCACACACTTAAGGAATATGTTTTGTATATATACTGTTTATATATATATATATATTTTTTTTTTTTTGTTTTTTTTGTTTTTTTTTTTCCTGGGAAGAAAGTTCATTCGAAAGCTGTAACAATTATTCAATAAAGCAGGTAAAGAGATGGTAGATATCTTAGTGCACACCTATCAGTGGTCATATTGTACTATGGAATGTATAATTTTCTTTTTATCTAGAGGATAATTCCCAACAATATATTGCAAAGTAATTTGATGTACTAATTATTTTTTCTTGGAAAGATCATATTTCAACTCTTGCTAAGAACAGTTCCCAAAAGTTAGATGTTCTCAACTGACTCCATGGGTTCCTCACCCTCGCGCATATTCTTGCTCTGTATCGGGACACAGTGCGCCCCTCTATTGAGTACTGTTCGCATGTGTGGGAAGGCTGCACCCATACCGCAGTTCTCAAATGAGTAGAATCTAAAGCATTTCGACTCATCAACTCACTTCCTCTTACTAGTTCCTTACAATTTCTTTCTAAACGCCGCATTGTTGCATCTTTTCCACTCTGCTATCGCTATTACAACAATCAGTGTTCTTCAGAGCTCTCTCAGTGCATACAATTCCTTAGTCCGCCCTCTTCTGGAATACTGCGTTCAATCCTGGTGCCCATATTACCAAAAAGATATAAACAAGCTAGAACGAGTTCAACGTAGAGTTACCAAAATTATACCTAGCCTATAAAACAAACCATACGAAGAGCATCTTAGAGAATTAAATATATTTCCTTTAACCCAGCGCAGATTAAGAGGTGACTTAATTAAAGTGTTCAAAATCATCAAAGGCATCGACAATATGAACTGTAGTAAGTACTTCACTATCGACCAATCTAATTACACACGGGGAAACGGTTGCAAAATGATTGGTAAATCTTTTAACTCACACGAATCTAAGAATTTCTTCTTCAATCGAGTTGTCAACTTGTGGAATGGGCTTCCCCGAAACATTATAGACTGCAGCACCGTTGATTCATTCAAACTTCGCCTAGACAAATATCTTGCATCAAACCCGCGACTGACTGCCTTTGTAAATGAATAACTTTATTATATTCCTCCCTCAGATTCATCAAGGATTATTGCATATATATATTACTAAGACGTTACTCTTTTTTTCCCAGATATACGAAAGATCACTTATAACTGTGTTATGTTACTAACCCATCTGTCCCCTACTAACTTCCTAATCCTGCCACGGACATTGGTTCCAGGGCAGTAGTTCCCTTTCCAATTTTCCCTTACCCACTCTAAACCACTGTTTGGACACTTGACTCTCAGTGTTTTGGAGGACAAGCAGCCTAGATAGGTCACTAGACCTATTGTTGCTTGATTTCCTTTGTACTCCTTTGTATCCCCTCCCTTGCGGCGAGCACGAGGCACCCGCCTTTCAACACAGTCCCACTCCTATTCTGTACAAATCTCCAACCCAAGAATTGACACATTTTCCCAGTCTTTCTTCTACTCAACAAGTGAACTCTGGAACTCTCCCTCAATCAATCTTTCCTTCATCCTATGACTAAGTCTTAAACTGCCTTAAACTTCGTGTGTCCAGACATTTTGACCCCAACCTCCTTGAATTTGGCACTGTCACTCTTATGGCTTTGGGGTAGACACTCGATACAAGCAACTGCCTATTGTCTCCTTCATACACATAGACAAAATCTATCTATATCTATATATTTATCTATGTGTCTATATGTCTATGTATCTATCTATATCTATCTATCTGTGTGTCTGTCTGTCTGTCTGTCTGTCTGTCACACACACACATACACACACACACACAACACACAACACAACTCGAGAATGAGTTGGATTGAGTCTGTAGTGAGGAGGGTTGGATGCGAGAGAGAGAGAGAGAGAGAGTGAGTGGTAACCTGGTAATAACTATGATACGTCCGTCCCTCCACATGATGAAGGAAGTGAAGCTCTCAGCCCGCCCAGGTGGAAGCAGCTAGGACAGGTGGTAGAACAGCTAGAACAAGGGAGAATAACAAGTAGAACAGGCTGAAGAACGAGGTAGAAAGAAGATGAAGAGGTAGATAGATAGGAAGAGTAGGTAGGTCAGGTGAGGTAGAGGTAGAGTGAAGTAGATTAAAGGCATAAATAAGTAATGGAGAAGAATAAGGGCCGAGAATGAGTTGGATTGAGAGACTGGAGGGAGAAGGGTTGGATGAGAGAGAGAGAGAGAGAGAGAGAGAGAGAGAGAGAGAGAGAGAGAGAGAGAGAGAGAGAGAGAGAGAAAGAGAGAGAGAGAGAGAGGGGGTGGGGGATGGTTGGATGAGTTAATGATTGGGATGAAGGAGAGGTAGAAACGAGATGAAAAAGAGGTCGATACATGTGAAAAGTAGGAAGAATAAGGTGGGGTTAGTGGTAAAACAGAGCGAATAAAGTAGAGAACATGCTAAGCAAAAATTGAGAACAAAAATAGAACTCCCAGCCCACCCAGGTACCAGGAGGAACAGCTTCAAGAACAGGGAGAACACGATGAAGAACAGGTAGGCTAGAATGTAGTAGAGATAGAACAAGAAGAACAACAAGAAGAACAGGTAGGCTAGAATGGAGTAGAGATGGATACATAGTAGACAACAAGAACAGGTAGGCTAGAATGGAGTAGAGATGGAACAAAGTAGAATAACAACAAGAACAACAGGTAGGCTAGAATGGAGTAGAGATGGAACAAAGTAGACAACAAGAACAACAGGTAGGCTAGAATGGAGTAGAGATGGAACAAAGTAGACAACAAGAACAACAGGTAGGCTAGAATGGAGTAGAGATGGAACAAAGTAGACAACAAGAACAACAGGTAGGCTAGAATGGAGTAGAGATGGAACAAAATAGACAACAAGAACAACAGGTAGGCTAGAATGGAGTAGAGATGGAACAAAATAGACAACAAGAACAACAGGTAGGCTAGAATGGAGTAGAGATGGAACAAAGTAGACAACAAGAACAACAGGTAGGCTAGAATGGAGTAGAGATGGAACAAAGTAGACAACAAGAACAACAGGTAGGCTAGAATGGAGTAGAGATGGAACAAAATAGACAACAAGAACAACAGGTAGGCTAGAATGGAGTAGAGATGGAACAAAGTAGACAACAAGAACAACAGGTGGGGCTAAAATGGAGTAGAGATGGAACAAAGTAGACAACAAGAACAACAGGTAGGCTAGAATGGAGTAGAGATGGAATAAAGTAGACAACAAGAACAACAAGTAGGCTAGAATGGAGTAGAGATGGAACAAAGTAGACAACAAGAACAACAGGTAGGCTAGAATAGAGTAGAGATGGAACAAAGTAGACAACAAGAACAACAGGTAGGTTAGAATGGAGTAGAGATGGAACAAAGTAGAATAACAACAAGAACAACAGGTAGGCTAGAATGGAGAAGAGATGGAATAAAGTAGACAACAAGACCAACAGGTAGGCTAGTATGGAGTAGAGATGGAACAAAGTAGACAACAAGAACAACAGGTAGGCTAGAATGGAGTAGAGATGGAACAAAGTAGAACAACAACAAGAACACCAGGTAGGCTAGAATGGAGTAGAGATGGAACAAAGTAGAACAACAAGAACAACAGGTAGGCTAAAATGGAGTAGAGATGGAACAAAGTAGAACAACAACAAGAACACCAGGTAGGCTAGAATGGAGTAGAGATGGAACAAAGTAGAACAACAAGAACAACAGGTAGGCTAGAATGGAGTAGAGATGGAACAAAGTAGAACAACAACAAGAACAACAGGTAGGCTAGAATGGAGTAGAGATGGAACAAAGTAGACAACAAGAACAACAGGTAGGCTAGAATGGAGTAAAGATGGAACAAAGTAGACAACAAGAACACCAGGTATGCTAGAATGGAGTAGAAATGGAACAAAGTAGAACAACAAGAACACCAGGTAGGCTAGAATGGAGTAGAGATGGAACAAAGTAGACAACAAGAACAACAGGTAGGCTAGAATGGAGTAGAAATGAAACAAAGTAGAACAACAAGAACAACGGGTAGGCTAGAATGGAGTAGAGATGGAATAAAGTAGACAACAAGAACAACAGGTATGCTAGAATGGAGTAGAGATGGAACAAAGTAGAACAACAAGAACACCAGGTAGGCTAGAATGGAGTAGAGATGGAACAAAGTAGAACAACAAGAACACCAGGTAGGCTAGAATGGAGTAGAGATGGAACAAAGTAGAACAACAACAAGAACAACAGGTAGGCTAGAATGGAGTAGAGATGGAACAAAGTAGAACAACAACAAGAACAACAGGTAGGCTAGAATGGAGTAGAGATGGAACAAAGTAGAATAACAACAAGAACAACAGGTAGGCTAGAATGGAGTAGAAATGGAACAAAGTAGAACAACAACAAGAACAACAGGTAGGCTAGAATGGAGTAGAGATGGAACAAAGTAGAACAACAGGTAGGCTAGAATGGAGTAGAGATGGAACAAAGTAGAACAACAGCAAGAACAACAGGTAGGCTAGAATGGAGTAGAGATGGAACAAAGTAGAATAACAACAAGAACAACAGGTAGGCTAGAATGGAGTAGAAATGGAACAAAGTAGAACAACAACAAGAACAACAGGTAGGCTAGAATGGAGTAGAGATGGAACAAAGTAGAACAACAAGAACAACAGGTAGGCTAGAATGGAGTAGAGATGGAACAAAGTAGAACAACAGCAAGAACAACAGGTAGGCTAGAATGGAGTAGAGATGGAACACAGTAGACAACAAGAACAACAGGTAGGCTAGAATGGAGTAGAGATGGAACAAAGTAGAACAACAAGAACACCAGGTAGGCTAGAATGGAGTAGAAATGGTACAAAGTAGAACACCAAGAACACCCGGTATGCTAGAATGGAGTAGAAATGGAACAAAGTAGAACAACAAGAACACCAGGTATGCTAGAATGGAGTAGAAATGGAACAAAGTAGAACAACAAGAACAACAGGTAGGCTAGAATGGAGTAGAGATGGAACAAAATAGACAACATGAACAACAGGTAGGCTAGAATGGAGTAGAGATGGAACAAAGTAGAACAACAAGAACAACAGGTAGGCTAAAATGGAGTAGAGATGGAACAAAGTAGAACAACAACAAGAACACCAGGTAGGCTAGAATGGAGTAGAGATGGAACAAAGTAGAACAACAAGAACAACAGGTAGGCTAGAATGGAGTAGAGATGGAACAAAGTAGAACAACAACAAGAACAACAGGTAGGCTAGAATGGAGTAGAGATGGAACAAAGTAGACAACAAGAACAACAGGTAGGCTAGAATGGAGTAGAGATGGAACAAAGTAGACAACAAGAACACCAGGTATGCTAGAATGGAGTAGAAATGGAACAAAGTAGAACAACAACAAGAACACCAGGTAGGCTAGAATGGAGTAGAGATGGAACAAAGTAGACAACAAGAACAACAGGTAGGCTAGAATGGAGTAGAAATGAAACAAAGTAGAACAACAAGAACAACGGGTAGGCTAGAATGGAGTAGAGATGGAATAAAGTAGACAACAAGAACAACAGGTATGCTAGAATGGAGTAGAGATGGAACAAAGTAGAACAACAAGAACACCAGGTAGGCTAGAATGGAGTAGAGATGGAACAAAGTAGAACAACAAGAACACCAGGTAGGCTAGAATGGAGTAGAGATGGAACAAAGTAGAACAACAACAAGAACAACAGGTAGGCTAGAATGGAGTAGAGATGGAACAAAGTAGAACAACAACAAGAACAACAGGTAGGCTAGAATGGAGTAGAGATGGAACAAAGTAGAATAACAACAAGAACAACAGGTAGGCTAGAATGGAATAGAAATGGAACAAAGTAGAACAACAACAGGTAGGCTAGAATGGAGTAGAGATGGAACAAAGTAGAACAACACGAACAACAGGTAGGCTAGAATGGAGTAGAGATGGAACAAGGTAGAACAACAGCAAGAACAACAGGTAGGCTAGAATGGAGTAGAGATGGAACAAAGTAGAATAACAACAAGAACAACAGGTAGGCTAGAATGGAGTAGAAATGGAACAAAGTAGAACAACAACAAGAACAACAGGTAGGCTAGAATGGAGTAGAGATGGAACAAAGTAGAACAACAAGAACAACAGGTAGGCTAGAATGGAGTAGAGATGGAACAGAGTAGAACAACAGCAAGAACAACAGGTAGGCTAGAATGGAGTAGAGATGGAACACAGTAGACAACAAGAACAACAGGTAGGCTAGAATGGAGTAGAGATGGAACAAAGTAGAACAACAAGAACACCAGGTAGGCTAGAATGGAGTAGAAATGGTACAAAGTAGAACAACAAGAACACCCGGTATGCTAGAATGGAGTAGAAATGGAACAAAGTAGAACAACAAGAACACCAGGTATGCTAGAATGGAGTAGAAATGGAACAAAGTAGAACAACAAGAACAACACGTAGGCTAGAATGGAGTAGAGATGGAACAAAATAGACAACAAGAACAACAGGTAGGCTAGAATGGAGTAGAAATGGAACAAAGTAGACAACAAGAACAACAGGTAGGCTAGAATGGAGTAGAGATGGAACAAAGTAGACAACAAGAACAACAGGTAGGCTAGAATGGAGTAGAGATGGAATAAAGTAGACAACAAGAACAAAACAGGTAGGCTAGAATGGAGTAGAGATGGGAACAAAATAGACAACAAGAACAAACACGTAGGCTAGAATGGAGTAGAGATGGAACAAAATAGACAACAAGAACAACAGGTAGGCTAGAATGGAGTAGAAATGGAACAAAGTAGAACAACAAGAACAACATGTAGGCTAGAATGGAGTAGAGATGGAATAAAGTAGACAACAAGAACAACAAGTAGGTTAGAATGGAGTAGAGATGGAACAAAGTAGACAACAAGAACAACAGGTAGGCTAGAATGGAGTAGAGATGGAACAAAGTAGACAACAAGAACAACAGGTAGGTTAGAATGGAGTAGAGATGGAACAAAGTAGAATAACAACAAGAACAACAGGTAGGCTAGAATGGAGAAGAGATGGAATAAAGTAGACAACAAGACCAACAGGTAGGCTAGTATGGAGTAGAGATGGAACAAAGTAGACAACAAGAACAACAGGTAGGCTAGAATGGAGTAGAGATGGAACAAAGTAGAACAACAAGAACAACAGGTATGCTAGAATGGAGTAGAGATGGAACAAAGTAGAACAACAACAAGAACACCAGGTAGGCTAGAATGGAGTAGAGATGGAACAAAGTAGAACAACAAGAACAACAGGTAGGCTAAAATGGAGTAGAGATGGAACAAAGTAGAACAACAACAAGAACACCAGGTAGGCTAGAAGGGAGTAGAGATGGAACAAAGTAGAACAAAAAGAACAACAGGTAGGCTAGAATGGAGTAGAGATGGAACAAAGTAGAACAACAACAAGAACAAACAGGTAGGCTAGAATGGAGTAGAGATGGAACAAAGTAGACAACAAGAACAACAGGTAGGCTTAGAATGGAGTAGAGATGGAACAAAGTAGACAACAAGAACACCAGGTAGGCTAGAATGGAGTAGAAAATGGAACAAAGTAGAACAACAAGAACACCAGGTCGGCTAGAATGGAGTAGAGATGGAACAAAGTAGACAACAAGAAACAACAGGTAGGCTAGAATGGAGGTAAGAAATGAAACAAAGTAGAACAACAAGAACAACGGGGTAGGCTAGAAATGGAGTAGAGATGGAAATAAAGTAGAACAACAAGAACAACAGGTATGCTAGAATGGAGTAGAGATGGAACAAAGTAGAACAACAAAGAAACACCAGGTAGGCTAGAATGGAGTAGAGATGGAACAAAGTAGAACAACAAGAACACCCAGGTAGGGCTAGAATGGAGTAGAGATGGAACAAAGTAGAACAACAACAAGAACAACAGGTAGGCTAGAATGTGGAAGTAGAGATTGCAACAAAGTAGAAACAACAACAAGAACAACAAGGTAGGCTAGAATGGAGTAGAGATGGAACAAAGTAGAATAACAACAAGAACAACAGGTAGGCTAGAATGGAGTAGAAATGGAACAAAGTAGAACAACAGCAAGAACAACAGGTAGGCTAGAATGGAGTAGAGATGGAACAAAGTAGAATAACAACAAGAACAACAGGTAGGCTAGAATGGAGTAGAAATGGAACAAAGTAGAACAACAACAAGAACAACAGGTAGGCTAGAATGGAGTAGAGATGGAACAAAGTAGAACAACAAGAACAACAGGTAGGCTAGAATGGAGTAGAGATGGAACAAAGTAGAACAACAGCAAGAACAACAGGTAGGCTAGAATGGAGTAGAGATGGAACAAAGTAGACAACAAGAACAACAGGTAGGCTAGAATGGAGTAGAGATGGAACAAAGTAGAACAACAAGAACACCAGGTAGGCTAGAATGGAGTAGAAATGGAACAAAGTAGAACAACAAGAACACCAGGTATGCTAGAATGGAGTAGAAATGGAACAAAGTAGAACAACAAGAACACCAGGTATGCTAGAATGGAGTAGAAATGGAACAAAGTAGAACAAAAAGAACAACAGGTAGGCTAGAATGGAGTAGAACTGGAACAAAGTAGACAACGAGAACACCAGGTAGGCTAGAATAGAGTAGAAATGGAACAAAGTAGACAACAAGAACAACAGGTAGGCTAGAATGGAGTAGAGATGGAACAAAGTTGAACAACAAGAACAGGGAGGCTAGAATAGAGTATAAATGGAACAAGAAGAACAGGTAGTATATGCGAGGTAAACGGTGGTAGAGGAATATTAACCCCTTCTGTACCGGCGACGTCATTTTATATTATATTCTAGCTAGATTTAGACAATTTTATGAAGGATACATGGAAGCTAAAATGATTAACTGAGATAGTCTGTAGCCTTTTAATGGGTTATTGTCCTTCCCGAGCTCAATAATATCGTCTAATAGTTGCCAGAATATAATGAAAAGGATGTTACTGGTACTGGAAGAGTTAAAGGGGAGGTAGTTGTTTTTTCTCCCTCATGTTTAATCCCATTAGTTTTGAGATGTTATGACGTTCGTTTCATTAGTTTGGCGATTTTAAGACCTTTTGCCCCATTTCTTTGTCAATACAATGACCGTTTTGTTCCTGGCGAGCGATAGCGAAATTGTTGTACCGAAAAATTTGCAAATGTATCTTGAAGGGGTTCTAAGGGGTATTTATTTAAGCTTGATGGAGGTCTAGCGAGGTTACTATCAAATAAATGAATACATACATAAATAAACCCAAAAATAATCACTATCCAACCTTAAGGGGGGTGACCTGTTTTTGTGCTGTCCTTTTCTATCTTTCTCTGGCTTGTATCCATTTGGCCCCATTCAGCCTACTGTTTTAAGACGTTTATCCCCATCCAGGTGTCAATTTTTTACTGGTGAGCGGTAGCGAGCCAGCTTATTTTTTATTTTTGTTTGACAGCAGGCTAAATTTGTACATTCTTCGATAGAAAAATTTCTCCGGCGAAGCCGGATTTCTTCATATAATGCTGGCTCGCTATCGCTCGCCAGGAAGAAATCGACACCTAGATGGAGATAAACGTCTTAAAATAGTTGGCTGAATGGGGCCGAATGGATACAAGCCAGATAGAGAGAAAAGGACAGAAATAACAAAAAGCAGGTCACCCCCGTAAGACCAGATGAGTGTTGTTTAGGCGATGGAAACTGTGATAACATAGTCTCTAGCCCATTCATAAACATTCATGGACCTCACCTATTTCTAATCATGGAAGTATATCTCGGGAAACAAATTTATGAATACAATTGTCTATGCATCAACTAAAAAAAATATCTACTATTTATTGAAGAACAACTGCCATCCAAATATCTATTTAGGTAGTTATATTGCATGAAGAAAAAATGTAAGGGGCACACATTTTTATAATTGACTGTTCATCTACAAGATTAAGGAATTGAACCCCTCAGCCCGCCCAGATAGCGGCCAGAACAGGGGGGTAGAATGCTATTCCCTGTTCCAAAAAGGTAGTCCAGAAATCGTAAACCCTTTGTTAAGTTTCATAAGGTCTAGGGCGCAAACTAAAATTTAATTATATACCAATACCAAAACAATACATACAAATATGAACATATATAATAAAAATAACCCCCTATTCAGCAAAGAAAGTTGGGACACATA
>CM064508.1:30657470-30782542 GCA_032716605.1 Paralithodes platypus
AACAAAGTAGACAACAAGAAACAAACAGGTAGGCTAGAATGGAGTAGAGATGGAACAAAGTAGACAAACAAGAACAACAGGTAGGCTAGAATGGAGTAGAGATGAACACAGTAGATCACAAGAACAACAGGTAGGCTAGAATGGAGTAGATAGCTAGAATGGAACAAAATAGACAACAAGAAACCACAGGTAGGCTAGAATGGAGTAGAGATGGAACAAAGTAGAACATACAGAACACAACAGGTAGGCTTAGATAGATGGAGTAGAGAGGGAACAAAAGTAGACAACAAGAACAACCGGGGCTAGGTTAGAATGGAACCCAGAATGGAAACAAAGTAGAGATGGAACAAAGTAGACAACAAGAACAAAACAGGTAGGCTAGAATGGAGTAGATATGGAATAAAGTAGACAACAAGAACAACAGGTAGGCTAGATGGAGTAGAGATGGAACAAAGTAGACAACAAGAACAACAGGTAGGCTAGAATGGTGTAGAGGTGGAACAAAGTAGACAACAAGAACAACAGGAAGGCTAGAATGGAGTAGAGATGGAACAAAGTAGACCACAAGAACAACAGGTAGGTTAGAATGGAGTAGAGAGGGAACAAGTAGACAACACGAACAACAGGTATGCTAGAATGGAGTAGAGATGGAACAAAGTAGACAACAAGAACAACAGGTAGGCTAGAATGGAGTAGAGATGGAACAAAGTAGAACAACAAGAACAACAGGTATGCTAGAATGGAGTAGAGATGGAACAAAGTAGAACAACAACAAGAACACCAGGTAGGCTAGAAGGGAGTAGAGTAGAGATGGAACAAAAGTAGACAACAAGAACAACAGGTAGTGAATGGAGTAGAGATGGAACAAAGTAGAACAACAACACAACCAGGTAGGCTAGATTAGAGATGGAACAAAGTAGAACAACAAGAACAACAGGTAGGCTAAAATGGAGTAGAGATGGAACAAAGTAGAACAACAACAAGAACAACACAAAGGTAGGCTAGAAGGAGTAGAGATGGAACAAAGTAGAACAACAAGAACAACAGGTAGGCTAGAATGGAGTAGAGATGGAACAAAGTAGAACAACAACAAGAACAACAGGTAGGCTAGAATGGAGTAGAGATGGAACAAAGTAGACAACAAGAACAACAGGTAGGCTAGAATGGAGTAGAGATGGAACAAAGTAGACAACAAGAACACCAGGTATGCTAGAATGGAGTAGAAATGGAACAAAGTAGAACAACAAGAACACCAGGTAGGCTAGAATGGAGTAGAGATGGAACAAAGTAGACAACAAGAACAACAGGTAGGCTAGAATGGAGTAGAAATGAAACAAAGTAGAACAACAAGAACAGCAGGGTAGGCTAGAATGGAGTAGAGATGGAATAAAGTAGACAACAAGAACAACAGGTATGCTAGAATGGAGTAGAGATGGAACAAAGTAGAACAACAAGAACACCAGGTAGGCTAGAATGGAGTAGAGATGGAACAAAGTAGAACAACAAGAACACCAGGTAGGCTAGAATGGAGTAGAGATGGAACAAAGTAGAACAACAACAAGAACAACAGGTAGGCTAGAATGGAGTAGAGATGCAACAAAGTAGAACAACAACAAGAACAACAGGTAGGCTAGAATGGAGTAGAGATGGAACAAAGTAGAATAACAACAAGAACAACAGGTAGGCTAGAATGGAGTAGAAATGGAACAAAGTAGAACAACAGCAAGAACAACAGGTAGGCTAGAATGGAGTAGAGATGGAACAAAGTAGAATAACAACAAGAACAACAGGTAGGCTAGAATGGAGTAGTAGAATGGAACAAAGTAGAACAACAACAAGAACAACAGGTAGGCTAGAATGGAGTAGAGATGGAACAAAGTAGAACAACAAGAACAACAGGTAGGCTAGAATGGAGTAGAGATGGAACAAAGTAGAACAACAGCAAGAACAACAGGTAGGCTAGAATGGAGTAGAGATGGAACACAGTAGACAACAAGAACAACAGGTAGGCTAGAATGGAGTAGAGATGGAACAAAGTAGAACAACAAGAACACCAGGTAGGCTAGAATGGAGTAGAAATGGAACAAAGTAGAACAACAAGAACACCCGGTATGCTAGAATGGAGTAGAAATGGAACAAAGTAGAACAACAAGAACACCAGGTATGCTAGAATGGAGTAGAAATGGAACAAAGTAGAACAACAAGAACAACAGGTAGGCTAGAATGGAGTAGAACTGGAACAAAGGAGACAACAAGAACACCAGGTAGGCTAGAATAGAGTAGAAATGGAACAAAGTAGACAACAAGAACAACAGGTAGGCTAGAATGGAGTAGAGATGGAACAAAGTAGAACAACAAGAACAGGGAGGCTAGAATAGAGTATAAATGGAACAAGAAGAACAGGTAGTATATGCGAGGTAAAAGGTGGTAGAGGAATATTAACCCCTTCTGTACCGGCGACGTCATTTTATATTATATTCTAGCTAGATTTAGACAATTTTATGAAGGATATATGGAAGCTAAAATGATTAACTGAGATAGTCTGTAGCCTTTTAATGGGTTATTGTCCTTCCCGAGCTCAATAATATCGTCTAATAGTTGCCAGAATATAATGAAAAGGATGTTACTGGTACTGGAAGAGTTAAAGGGGAGGTAGTTGTTTTTTCTCCCTCATGTTTAATCCCATTAGTTTTGAGATGTTATGACGTTCGTTTCATTAGTTTGGCGATTTTAAGACCTTTTGCCCCATTTCTTTGTCAATACAATGACCGTTTTGTTCCTGGCGAGCGATAGCGAAATTTTTCTACCGAAAAATTTGCAAATGTATCTTGAAGGGGTTGTAAGGGGTATTTATTTAAGCTTGATGGAGGTCTAGCGAGGTTACTATCAAATAAATGAATACATACATAAATAAACCCAAAAATAATCACTATCCAACCTTAAGGGGGGTGACCTGTTTTTGTGCTGTCCTTTTCTATCTTTCTCTGGCTTGTATCCATTTGGCCCCATTCAGCCTACTGTTTTAAGACGTTTATCCCCATCCAGGTGTCAATTTTTTACTGGTGAGCGGTAGCGAGCCAGCTTATTTTTTATTTTTGTTTGACAGCAGGCTAAATTTGTACATTCTTCGATAGAAAAATTTCTCCGGCGAAGCCGGATTTCTTCATATAATGCTGGCTCGCTATCGCTCGCCAGGAAGAAATCGACACCTAGATGGAGTTAAACGTCTAAAATAGTAGGCTGAATGGGGCCGAATGGATACAAGCCAGATAGAGAGAAAAGGACAGAAATAACAAAAAGCAGGTCACCCCCCTTAAGACCAGATGAGTGTTGTTTAGGCGATGGAAACTGTGATAACATAGTCTCTAGCCCATTCATAAGAATTCATGGATTTCACCTATTTCTAATTATGGAAGTATATCTCTGGAAACAAATTTATGAATACAATTTTCTATGCATCAACTAAAAAACAATATATACTATTTATTGAAGAACAACTGCCATCCAAATATCTATTTAGGTAGTTATAATTGCATGAAGAAAAATGTAAGGGGCACACATTTTTATAATTGACTGTTCATCTACAAGATTAAGGAATTGAACCCCTCAGCCCGCCCAGATAGCGGCCAGAACAGGGGGTAGAACTGCTATACCCTGTTCCAAATAGGTAGTCCAGAAATCGTAAACCCTTTGTTAAGTTTCATAAAGGTCTAGGGAGCAAACTAAAATATAATTATATACCAATACCAAAACAATACATACAAATATGAAAATATATAATAAAAATAACCCCCTATTCAGCAAAGAAGTTAGACACATATTGGGAATTATTAAGCAGATAAGGGTGAGCCTAAGAATATAAGGTGAGCTTCTAATACGTGCGATATGCTGTAGTATCTGGCGGGGTACTTGATCAACTGGTAATAGGGTAATGATAGACAATTAGGATAACATGGCTCAGAGTAATGCCAGAGTAGTCTTGGTTGGTATACACAGGGGAAGCCCAATGGTGGGGCAATTAAGGGGGTTGGATTTATCTATTTGTTTATTAATTGATTTATTATTTTTATTTAGTTTCTTCCCTAGACCTCCATCAAGCTTAAAAAATATCCCCGATATCCCCCTTCCAGATAAAGTTCTACCTATTTTGGTAGATATTATCCCGGCCGAAGGCCGGTCCTTCTTTGATTATAGGCTCGCTATATGTGTACACCTAAATGACACGAAAAGTCTAAATATTGAAACAGGAATGGGGCGAAAGGTCTTAAAATCGCAAACTAATGGGCCAAAAGTCTTAAAATATGAAAACTAATGGGGTTAAATATGAGGAAGAAGGGGGGGGCCAGAAAAAGCCACTACCTCCCCCTTAAAGAGAGGAGTAGGGAAAAACACGTTTTGTTCAAGAGCGGATAAGGAATAAGCTTTTGTTCGTCAAGAAAGAAACTATTAACTGAAGATAATCAACAAAGCTAATGATATAAACTAAATGAAAGTAAACCATTCATAAACAAATAGAAAGTTTAGAAAAGTAATATAATTCCTTAGAGTACATTTTTGCCATTTGTTTATTCAACAACCATCTGAATACAGTTGGTATTATTATTATTATATATATATATATTGTTACGTATCTTGATCCTCAAGTGGTTAACTTGATGAATCTAGATAGCACAGAGATATATATTAAGGTATCAGTCAGCTGAAGGCAAAACAAAAGTAAAATCTAATAAAATAATTTCCTGTTGTTGCTTCCTTTCCTTTAGGATCTTAGGACTTAGTATCCTTTATTGACTGATACTCTTTAATTATGAAAAATACTGAAACTAATTAAAGTCATGTAGTATTTATAAAGAATTATTATTTAACCGAAGCTTAGTAGGCTATGGTTATGACCGAAGAAGTATATCTAAAGAAGAACTATTAATTCTATAAAAAGTCTTGAAAGATAAACATTAAAGTAAGAATATTTCTGTCTCTTACCCTTCTTGAAATGAATAGATAGTTTTATTATATGTCCTTTTATTTATATTTAATGTAATTATTCTTGGTTCTTGTCTTACGTTAATAGTATTATATTATTATCATCAGGATTTATATCAAAGTCACATAAAAAGTTAGATATATATTTAATAATTAGTTAAATGTATTTCTTAACCACGTAACAATGAGGTTTGCTTATGAGTAAATAAAGTTACAGGATCTCTTCATAGATTCGATTCAGGTCTCACTCAAATAATATGAAAAGCAAAATAATATTTTGAAGCTAAAAGAATTTTCTTCAGCTTAGGAAATCACTAGAAGTAATATTAACACAGCCATGTTAGTCTAAGGCGATATTACTAATATGAGACAATAGCATCACCGTACTAAGCACCGTTAAGCAATGTAAGCTTAATTCAAAGAAAATGAAAGAACTCGTAAGTATTAATATAAAACAATAGTATTACTTTCATCATAACCCAATTACTTAAAGAGTTGCTTTAGTCCACAAGTTAGTCAACTAAAATAGTTAAGTACATAATAATAGCGTTAACGTTAATTCCCAATCAAATAGTTAAGTGCATAAATAGTAGCGTTAACGTTAATTCGCAATCAAATAGTTAAGTACATAATAGTAGCGTCAACGTTAATTCGCAATCAAATAGTTAAACACATAATAGTAGCGTTAAACGTTAATTCCCAATCAAATAGTTAAGCACATAATAGTAGCGTTAACGTTAATTCCCAATCACATATCTCACTAACCAACATAACATAAGTGTTTACACCTGAACACACTTAACACACATTTATATAATCTGACTGACAGTCACAATCCCATTATAATACTTCACCCCGTCTTCCTCCAGCTGCAAGTTCACCTTCCCCAACTCCAAATGAGACTGATTTGAATGCCCACAACTCGGGTCTTATATACTAAACAATGATGGTGTAGGAACGAATCAGGAGGCGAGGGGTGGTGCCCGCTCCAATCATATCTCCTCGAGTCGCATAACAGGTGCCTGGTCCACTCACAGCTCCTGGCGTCGATCATACGTCATAGCGTCGGGTAGTTTGCAGGGTCCCCTATGACGCACACAGGTGTGAAGGCTTGTTTGCTGGTATGCGGCGAGCTGGTTTCCCCACTCGCTAGTTCGCTCACTAGTTTGCTTCGCCGTTTGGGTAGTTTGAACCTCCTTCAACTCTAATTCTAACTCTTAAATTAACATACAGGGCTCCGTATGTCAGAATATATATATATATATATATATATATATATATATATATATATATATATATATATATATATATAGGCCTATATATATATACTGTTTATACATTATATATACATATATATATATTTTTTTTTGCTTTATTATTATTTTTTAATGGAGAACACCATTAGGGCAATTAATTATTGATGTGATTTTTTTATTTTTTTTTTATTTTTTTTCCGTTCTTTCATGTAAAAAAAGGAATGCATGATGCACAATCGCCTGCACATCTACCTGGTACACTGCTGTTATAAGCTAGAGACAGTGAACAATGAGAAGAGGAAAATACTGAATACAGATTGTACTATAAGGGAATAATAGGAGTAATCAACGTGTCGACATTATTTAACCCCTACTGTACCGACGACGTTTATGTTTTGTTATTCTAGCTATATACATTATAGACGATGTTTGTGTTTTAAGAAGGATTTGCGGTACGAAAAAGGGCTATGTGAAATAGTTTGATACCTGTTAAATGCTGAACGCCCTTTTTAAGCTAAATACAAATTGTCTAATAGCAGTCAGAAGAAAGTTAAAAAGACGTCGCCGGTACAGAAGGGGTTAATAAAACTTGCACCACTTTTCACTGCTAGCAAAAACACACGCAAAACTAACAGACATCAACGATCCCAATTTCCTCAAAAACGCGTGGGTGAGTTAATACGAGTGTCTAAAATGACATTAGGACAGGACATTGCTGTGGGGTGAATCGATCGATATAATGGGACCCAAATTACTAGTACGGCAACAGGTCGATCTCGTAATGTAAGTAATAGAGCGAATAAGAGAGAGAGAGAGAGAGAGAGAGAGAGAGTGCAACTTCACCTATTTGGCCAACTGTACTTGTATTACTAAATGTTTATATGGCTAGGGTTATTTTTGAGTATGAAGGGAAGAAATTATGACTAGAGGGTAACAAGATGGCGGAAGTTGGCCGATCTGTGTTACTAGAGGGTAACAAGATGGCGGAAGTTGGCCGACCTGTGTTACTAGAGGGTAACAAGATGGGGGCAGTTGGCCGACCTGTGTTACTATTGGGTTGAGTATAGGAACGATTTTTTTTTTTTCTATATTCCAACTACTCCCTCTCGGGCATAGGCTGAGAGCCCTTACAATCCACCGCTCAACACGGTGAAGCCCGTGAGGTCTCGGTCCAGTCTGGGGAGTGAGACATGTGAAGCATCCATTCATTGCTCGAAGCAGCTCCATCTCTGAAGCCGCTGGTTGCTTCGTTCAAGTGCTTCACTGTCTCACCCTCCAGACTCAGACCCTCACTCTCAGAATGCCACCTATTGAGCAGTGAACTCACCATTAACCCTATCAGTACCGGTGACGTGTTTTCTATTGGATTTCAGCTACATTCAGATGATTTTGTGGAGCTTCGGAAGGATGTATGGTAGCTAAAAGAATCAATTGGTGTAGTGTGTAGCCTTTTAATTTGGTAGACGACCTTCCTAAGCTGAATAAAGACGTTGAATAGGTGCTAGAATATAATGAGAAGGATGTCACCGTTACTGAACGGGTTAGAGAGGAAATAATAGAGAAGGACTTTAGACAAATATGGTGTTGATGTGATTTCATTATAACCAGATGGGAATGGCCTGTAATGGTCTTCCTCGGGGATATTTTCAGTTAACCCCTTCAGTACCGGTGACATCTTTTTCATTATATTCTGGCAACTATTTGACGATTTTTCGCAGGTTAGGGAGGACGTCTACCCATTAAAGGGTTGCAGACTATCTCAATTAATTTTTTTAGCTACCATTTATAATTACCTAAGCTTTATACAATCGTGCAAATGTAGTTGAAATCCAATATAAAAACGTCACCGGCACATAAATGGTTAAACATAAACCGGTAAGTAGTGGGGACAAAAACTCTTATAGACTTTACTTAAACTCATAGTTACTGTTGAGGGGGTTGCGAATACTATCTGCTTTGCGAAGTTCAAGGCTGGAGGAATGTTTGAACGGAGTATGATATCGAATGAAACAAAAATACAAATATGAAAATGAAATATATAAATATTAATAAGTAGCAGTGAAGGAGGGTTTTGTGGATATTGGAAATTTAAAAAGCAAACTCATAGGTCTGGGACCTGGAATTTTTTTGCTGGAAGACCCCAAATGGACCTGGGTCTCTGGATCTTCTCCTGAGCGACCTAGAAGTGCGTTAATATGCACATATTATATTTTTTATTATACTGTACATACATTTATATACATAAGTTTACGTATTAAAATATGGAAGTAATATCTCCATAACAAGATATCATAATAGCTTACAAGCGGATCAGAGAGTGTTAGTTGGGAAGAGGAAATAAACTATTGATTGTGACCGTACCAGTATGTTTGCTTGCATGTTCACCTAATAGCTAATATGTAAAATTGTATGGTAATAACAGTTTTAATCCATTACTGTTAACACATTATGTTCAGCCTCTAATGAAGTTGCATGTCAGTGAGAGGGAGCAAACGTTCTCTAAAAGGGCATATATTTTATTATTGTGAAAAGTAGACCTAAATACTGTATATTATCTAAATATTCAAATGGCCTTTAGTGTATATAGAGTAGGGTAGATAGAGGAGGCGTTCTGAGAGTAAGGGTCCGAGTTGGAGGGTGAGACAGTCAAACGCGGAGGCGAAGCAGCTTCAGAGATGTGGCTGCTTCAGGCCGTGAGTGGGTGCTTCACATGTCTCACTCACTAGACTGGAACAAAACCTAACTGGATTCACCGTGTTGATCGGTAGAATGTACAGGCTGTCAACCTATGCCCGAGAGAGAGTAGTTTGAACATAACAACAACAAACAAATATATATATATATATATACTGTATATATATATATATATATATATATATATATATATATATATATATACTGTATAGAACCTGAAATACAATTAGAAAATAGCATAACAATATAATATTTAATAGAACATGAATAACAATGTCAAAAATAACATAAGCATCATCTTCATTAATGGCATCTACATTATCAAGTGTTTTAGGGTAAGTTAAGTAGGATAGGTTAGGTTAGGTAGGTTAAGTTAGGTTAGATTAGGTTTGATTTGGATAACTTTATCAACGCTTAAAGGTGGGGGCTCATGGGTTGAGGTAAACATGGAATGATAATCGCCAAGCTGTACATAATTATCTTGCAAAATGCAATGGCACTGAAATAATTATTAACAATGGTATAAGGATTTTGCGGATCGTCTATACCAGGCCTGTGACGTCATAGTGACGTCACACCAGTATCCTTATCCTAGACTGGATGGTGGACTTATACTGGTGTGACGTCACTGGCCTGGTATAGACGATCCACAAAATCCTTTATACCATTGTTAATAATTATTTCAGTGCCATTGCATTTTGCAAGATAATTATGTACAGCTTGGCGATTATCATTCCATGTTTACCTAAAACCATGAGCCCCCACCTTTAACCCCTACCGTACCGGCGACGTCTTTTTAATTTTATTGTAGCTACAATTAGTCAATTTTGTGGTAGTAAAAGAGTTTAAGTGAGATAGTTCGCAGACTGAATATGAATAAAATGTTCTAATATATTCATCCTCCTATGAAATGAGCTACAAGGTGGAGTCCCTCGCCCTGTGCGGTGTTGTCAAATATTCAAAGCTTTAACAACAAATGTTAGTTTTTCAGGCTATTAACAAATTAATTTTAGCTTTTATGACTATATATATTATATTACAATTTTTAAAGGTTATGTGGTGTTAAGAAACATAACATTTTAAGGATATATAGAAGGAATTTATACAACATATGGCACGCTATTTAGAACATGCTGCCATTTTTCTGGGGACAGCTATAAATAGATTTAAGGAATGGTAGGATATGCGACGTTGCCAAGTAATGTCAATGCGGTTCTGTTGGGGTTCTGTTGGCTACGCACGCACTCACACACACCCCTACAGATACACACACAAACACACACATACATACACAATCTCCAAAATGCAATATAGCACAATGTAATCCCATCAAAAGAGAGAGAGAGAGAGAGCTGGATACGAGTAATGGCAATGCTTTAAATGGCCTCAAACTACGACAACAACATCATCCAGGTCAGACGGTCACTAACCCTCATTCATAGCGCGACCACCATGGAAGGAAAAACTCGGAAAAGTTACTCTCATCTTCATAGCTAGGCAAGGGAGATGCTGTACATTGTAAATAGGTATATACAAATATAGCCTACTTATTATTTCGTTTCTTTAACTTTTATACAAGAATACCAATAACCCTTCCAGACATAAAAACGTCTTTTACATTTATTTCAAGTCTCCCTTCTAATTGTGGTGTTCCTTGGTTTCCCGTTTTCTAAATGGTTTGTTTTGGTAGAAAAGTGGCAACACCGCACAGGGCGACCTTGACCTCTTTGGAGCTCATTTCAGTTGAGTTTGACTATAGTAGCCAGAATTAAGTTAAAAGGACGATATCGGTACTGAATAGAACACGTAATAGAAAGCATGCATAGCTCAATTTTATACCGATAATACCGATAAACACATCGTCGCTTACATATGTGTGTGTGTGTGTGTGTGTGTGTGTGTGTGTGTGTGTCAGCCAGGTCTCTATTATGAGACACTTGACAGCTGTGACACTTACTCCTGGATTACCGACCAATGCAATTATTCATCATTTATGAACCCTACACTTTATTGTGTATGTGGTTAGATGTTAAGGACGTTTGTGGATGTAATGATATAATAATAATGTCGTGTTAATTGACATTGCTTTCATAATAATATATCCACATGTTTCAGTACTTCCATTCGGCTATCATAGTGAGGTTGGGTTTAGTCTAAAACTCAGTACATGTTCCTATATATCGACAAGGTATATGTACGAAGAGTGTGTGCTAAACTTATAACCTTCTTGGCAGCCCAGTGGTAGAGCACTGTCGTCCTGTTTGTGGGTCCCGAGTTCGATTCCCGGCAGTTGCAATCATTCGTCATTAATTAACCTTACACTTTATTGTGTATGTGGTTAGATGTTAAGGACGTTTGTGGATGTAATGATATATATATATATATATATATATATATATATATATTTTTTTTTTTTTTTTTTTTTTTTTTCTATATTCCAACTTACTTCCTCTCGGGCATAGGCTGAGAGCCTTAACATTCACCGCTTTACAATGAACAGTGAAGCCCTTGAGGTCTTGTTCCAGTCAAGGGAGTGAGACATGTGAAGCACGTAGAGTACAACGAGCACCTGCCATCTTGCCTTCACATGAGGCACGGTGCTCACTCATGGCCCGAAACGACCCCATCTCTGAAGCCACCTCGTTCCCGTGCTTCACTGTCTCATCCCCTACACTCGGACCCTCACACTTACACACACATATATATATATATATATATATGTATTAAGTATCTCACAAATACGCGTGAATTACTAAATATTTATAGCGAGGCCTTCCTAAGGGTTAAATTCCCCATTAATTACTCCTTCCATTCGTCTATACATTAGGCTACCATAGCGCAGTTGGAATATATGTACATGCTCAGATTAATATGCAGGATTCCAAACTGCATAATATGTCGTAGACTTGTCCATATTTCTTTAACTGTCTTTATAGCGTAATGCATAGTGCGTGGAATTTCAATGTGAGTATCCTGGGTTCGAGTCCTCGGAGTGCCACATGTATTTGTTGATTTCATCAACTGAGTTTAGATGTGAAGTTGTTTGGTGAAAAAAATATAATAATTCATTCTGGTTCAGGAGCAATTTATAGCGAGGCCTTCCTAAGGGTTAAGTGCCCCATTAATTACTCCTTCCATTCGTCCATACATTAGGCTACCATACCGCAGTTGGACTATATGTAGCCTACATGCTCAGATTAATATGCAGGATTCGAAACTGCATAATAAATCGTAGACTTGTCCATATTTCTTTAACTGTCTTGATAGCGTAATACATAGTGCACGGAATTTCGATGTGAGTATCCTGGGTTCGAGTCCTCGGAGTGCCACATGTATTTGTTGATTTCATAAATTGAGTTTAGATGTGAAGTTGGTTGGTGTAAAAAACATAATAAATACAATTTTTATATACTCACAGCCGGACTCGAACCACCGACAGTTAGGACGAGTGTCAATACATTACCCCCACTATACCACAGCGTGATAGAGGATACTTATGTATAGTGGATTAAATCATGGACACTCGTCCTGACTGTCGGTGGTTCGAGTCCGCCTGGAAGTATATACAGTCTATATATATATATATATATATATATATATATATATATATATATGTATATATATTAACCCATTGGCTGCGGGTGACGTTCCAGAGCGCATAGGCAATTTAGAGCATCTTCCAGGCTTTAAAAGCCTGTAAAAGCTGTAGAAATTAAGTGTCAGTGGGCGGGAGCGTGAGGGACCACCGTCCGATCCTCAGAGCAGCCAGCTGCTCACTGAGGTAGTCTGTGGTCTCGCGTGGCTGTCTCGACAGTGTTGCCGAGCGAGCGAGAGCTAAAAATTAGCGAGTTTTTCCGAATGTCTATGGCAACGCTGCAGGTGAACCCTGCCACCTACGAAGCTCGTTCTGGTGTCATTTTGAAGCTATTTTCGCCTAGTTTTTGGCAGAATACAGTTAATTTAATGCAGGTATTTGAATAATAATTCAGGAATGCCTGAATATGCGCTAAATAGCGCAAATTAGCCTGCAGCGTAAGGGTTAAATATAATTACATAATTAAATTATGTTCACATTTAATCTTAATAATTGGAATATTTTTCTGTAATTTGGTCACCGTAACTCTATTTTGTAGCCTTTAAAATATGGTTTAGTTCAAATTAAAATATATAAGAAAGAAATACTGACCATAATCTGTAACCGTCACCATTCACCTTGACCTTTGAATAATAAAAACACAATATTTGGACAATCATTGCATTGACCAACCGAATTTGGCAGCAAAATTTAGAGACGCTACATTAACCCGTTCAGTACAGTTTAGTAATGTTTATTTCATACCGGATAATAATAGACGATTTTATTCAGAAAATTAGCAGGCTTGCAACTATCTTAATTTTCCCATTTTACTACCACAGGTCCTTCGTAAGCTCCACAATATCGTCTAATTATAGCTAGAATACAATAAAAAACACATCGCCGGTACAGAAAGGGTTAAACAGTCTAGGAAGAGTTTAGGGAAAATTATTAACACACTTCTTTTGTTCTTTGACCTTGACCTTTAACCTTAAGTATTATATATAATATACTGTATACAGAGGCACAGTGCGTCCTTGTATTGAGTATTTTCACATGTGTGGGGAGGATCCTCTCACACAGCACTTCTTGGCAAAGTAGAGAGGAAAGCCTTTTGTATAATTAATTCCCGTCCCCTCACCGACTATTTGCAATCTCTCTTCGGCGCAATGTTGAATCTCCCTCGCTATTCTATCGCTACTACAATAATCAATGTTCCTCAGAGCTCTCTCAGTGTATACTACCTCCTCTACGTAGGGTATGTAGTACTAGTCTTGCAACACAATCCCAACTCTATTCTGTGCAACTCTCCAACTCAAGAGTGAAACGATACTCCCAATCTTTCTTCTATTCAACAGCTGAACTTTGGAACTCTCTCCCTGAATCCATTTTTCCCTCATTCCAAGCCTGAAGTTGTTTCGAACTCCGTGTGTACAGACATTTTGGGTCGACTGTTCCTTGAGTTTGGGTCTGTCACCCTTTCATCTCCTTTTGTCTCCCTCATCCACAGAAAAAATGAAAACATATATATATATATATATATATATATATATATATATATATATATATATATATATATACCACCGATGGACATCTACCCTTCCTCGACCTCCTTGTCTCCCTCCACGACCACGGCTTCAAAACTACCGTGTACACCAAACCTACTAACAATGGCCAATGTCTTAATGGGGAAAATGAATGCCCTAAACGATACCTACAGTCCACCATCGCCGCCTATGTCAGGAGAGCCCTCACCCATTGCACCACCTGGAATGACACACAATGAACTGGAAAGGCTCACCCAGGTCCTAGTCAACAATGGGTATTCCAACACTGACGTCACCAATGCCATCAACCACCACCTAGAAAAATGGTACAAACAAGACCCCCCTAGCACCAACCCGGCCAATGACATTACATTTGTCTACAGAAACTACATGTCTTCCGACCACACAACAGACGAATCCATTATGAAAGAAATAATTAACAAAAACGTCCTCCCCACCAACCCTGACAATAAAATCAAACTAATTATTTACTACAAATCTCCTAAGACCTCCAACCTTGTCCTCCGTAACCACCAACCAACCGAAAGACGACCATGTGATATACCAGCATATTTGCACCTCTGGGGACTGTGGACCCCTATCCTATGTTGGAATGACACAGACTCGCCTTTCCCGTCGACTAACCCTCCACCTTCAATCTGGCGCTATAAAAGATCACTATCAAGCCCCCCACCATCTTGCCCTAACTCGCGCCGACCTAGACAAACAAACCACCATACTCGACAAAGAATCAGACTCCAGAAGACTAGCTATTTTAGAAGCTCTATACATCCAAACACTCAACCCCAGCATCAACAACCAAACACAAGACCTTCAAATTCTTCCTTCAGGCAAGCGCTACAGGCATGCTGCCCCCCCCCCCCTCCTCTCGCCCCGCGCCCCCCTCCCTTACGCTTCCACGCTCAGCACACAACTGACAACACCAACCAATCACAGCCACCCACAGCCAACAACCAACCACTGATAAGATTTAGTGCCCGTCTCGTGAATAGACTGCCTTCCACCAATGAACAGCCACCACACACCCAGTAACTCCGCCCACCTCCCTCTACTTGATCCTCGAATTTTGTATAAATATGATGCTTTGTCCCTGCTTCACCATTGGCTCTCTCCATCGGCCAATCAGCTTGCAGCCCCACCACCTGCCTCTCCACACTACCATGGCCACCAACAATATTACCTGTGGTACTGTCAAATGGTACAATTATAAGGCAGGCTATGGCTTCATAACTACGAAGAGTAACGAGGATGTCTTCTGCCACCACACCAACATTAGCAACAACAACAACAGCAAGAAGAAAGCCTCACTAAGAAATGGTGAAATCCATCAAAACAGGGAGACAGGGACGTGAAGCTACCAACATCACAGGCCCTGAAGGAGCTCCAGTCAAGGGCTCCTCTTTCTCCCCACGGAATGCTCTACCAGAGTCGACACCACCTACAACTACAGCAGATGGGGAAGCAGTACTGAGGGCCAAGATCTTTGCCTGTATTCAGTCAGCCATGGCCATTGCTGGCCCAGACAAACACCAACTCTGCCAGCTAATCCCCTGTCTGTTGTCAAACAACAATCTACCCACCATCACCATACCTCAGAAGGCCTTCTCCACGACCCCTGCAAACATCAAAAGGGCATCAACAAAGAAGAAGCGCCCCAAGACACAAGATCGAGTTCCAGAACTACAGGAATCTCCAACTCTTCACATACATGAAGATCACCAAGAAGAGGACGAGACACAAATGGAACCCGAGGAAGCCAGAGCATCATCATCACCACCAACTTCCCCCAACACCAAGCCAAAATCGCCCAGAAAGAGATCCCCAGGACCACTCCTTCCCCTCCCGACAAACCCGGAGACACCACCAAAAATCGCCAAGGAGAAGGAACCGGGAGAAGACACCATCGAGCTTTCAGAACTAACACTGGGCAGTATTGGATTCATCTGTGACGTCTTTGAACAAGATCCCGACGTTATGAGGCAAGCATATTCTCATATTAATCAAGAAGACTTGGAACGAACTCTCACAGATGAAGGAAAAAACAAACTGGAAGTAAGACTCAATAGATCAGATATAGACATCCCTAAATTAAAATCATTCTTATCAGCACTTTAGTAACTTAAGTACAACAATAAAGCATGAATGAAAGTTTTAAAAAAATGACTAGACAAACAAAATAAAGTAATAAACATCCCTCAACAACAGCAAGGTGGACGGCCCACTAACTTTTCTCTTCCACTGTATTTCATCTTTCCTACTTTCTCTTCCCTCCACCCACTCTGAGGTGCCTCTCTTCCCCCCCTACCTTAAAAAAAAAAATAAAAAAAAACAAAAAACAAAAAAAATCTAATCATTACCTCTCCTTTCCCTGAAGATGCAAACTGTTTACTTGTGAAACGTTGGATCCACCATGAATTTTGCTAACCTTTTGTACCTCATCTCTGAACCCCAGAGGAAAATTGTTAGAACTTTTGAAAGCTGTAACAATAAAATCCTGAATGCTGAAACTGCTATTGCTTTTAACCTCATCTGTTTAAAAGAGAATCTATTACCTGGCTATACTAACATATATATATATATATATATATATATATATATATAGATATGTATAAAAGTTATTTAATTAAAATGCAAATAACAGTCAGCTTATCGAAAATTTAGTATTTTTTATGATGAAGGTCAACTTTTGACATTGGCCTGTGACCTTGGCCTTTATGTAGGATTACAGTTTTGTTTGCTTTGATGTAACCCTGGCAAATCAAATAAGTGTGCCAAATTTCATTAAAGATCATCAGAGGTATTAAAGGAATAGTTGACCTTGACCTTCATCTTGAGCTTCATGATTTAACATATGTATTTCCATTTAAAGCACAACTGTCTCAACAAAGTTTGTGAAGTTTACATGAATGTTAAGAAATGAGCATATTGACCTTATACTTGACCTTGACCTGTGACTTTGACCTATTAAATGGAATTATGTTTATTCTTGTATGACATTGGCCTAAATATTCCAAATATACATGATATGCCTAGTGAGAATCTTACAGTAAATATGAGATACTACTAAAAATCTTATTTTGACCTTTGACCTTGACCTTTGACCACAGAGATTGTTATCGAGAATTTAGTTAGCTGAACACCAGTGTCATTATTAACTAGTATTATGAATTTGGTGTAATTTGTATAAAAAACTTATAGATAAGAAGTAGTGACCCGTTAATGTGACCTTGACCTTTGACCATTGACTTAAAAGATAAAACATATATTTGGATGGTCGTCCCATTGACCAACTGAATTTGCCTGCACAATTTGGTGACAATACATTAAACAGCCTGGGAGGAGTATAGGGAAAATAACAAACACTCTTGTTTTGACCTTTGACCTTGACTTACAGTATGACTTTAACTATTACAATACTTATAGGAAACTTGATGTATATGTTAGTTAAGCAATAAGCAACTTACATAACCAGTTTTCCGATATTTGAGTATTTAATTTAATTAATATGAAAAGTTGAACTTTGACCTTGACCTGTGACCTTGACCTTTATGTAAGAGTACATATTTTGCTTGCATTGATGATGCCCAACAAATCAAATAAGCATGCCTAATTTAATTAAAACCCATCGGTGAGTTTCATATATATTACTAGAATAGTTGACCTTGACCTTTGATCTTGATTTTGACCTTTAAGATATTTGTCTCAAAATGTATTATTTTCCTTTTCATTTACAGTGCAACTATCTCACCAAATTTTGAAAAATTTGCATGAAAAGTAAAGCAATTAGCATATTGCCCTTATATTTGACTTTGATCTGTGACCTTGATCTATAATCTGAAATTGTATAGTTTCTTGTATGACCTTGACCTAGGTATTCCGAAAATAGATGGTAAGCCTAGTGAAATTCTAGTAGTTAGTATAAGAATTACAAGTAAAACACTTAGTTTGACCTTTGACCTTGATCTTTGACCTTACCCCTTCGAATATTTCGTTAAAATTTGGTTAATAAGATATCAAGGTTACCAGTAACTTGTATAGTGAACATGAAGAAATTTGAGTAAAAACTAAAAAACATTAAATATTGACCTTATTGTTAACCTTGACCTTTGACCTTAACCTTTTAGTTAAATTAAAAATATATTTTTGATTGACCTTCGCATTGACCAAATGGATATACCTGTGAGATTTGGTTAAAATCCATCGAACAGTCTAGGAAGATTTTCCGGACGGACGACGACGGACGACGGATGACGGACGACGGACGACGACGACAGACAAGCTGACTGATGGTGCATAGTATTCGGGCAAGATCTGTGTGCGCGATACCACTCTGCTTCGCAGAGTTGATAAATAGATTAAGGGGTTGAATAGTGACTGGGATCATTTGAAATACCGGCATGCAATTTCGTACCAGTGTGGTGTTTGTAATGTGGCCAACAGTACCCATATCTTTTTTCATCTCCTAACGTGATCACTTAACAAGCTTATTATACACATATTCTCTCTTGCTCTCGCTCTCTTATACACACACACACACCTTTTTTTATATCTCTGGTAACAAGAAGCAATTTACGAGTGTCACATGCGCAAGGTATTTGCGCACGTGGATGTGTATGTGTGTGTGTGTGTGTGTGTGTGTTTGTGTGTGTGTGTGTGTTTACTCTTCTCGTATGGTCACATTAAAAGAAAAATATCTTATCCTTATTTTACTCTCAACAAATATTTGAATAAACACATTTCGTTCCTCCTGCGTTAAGGGAAGTCCCTCATGTTTAGCCCCTTTAGTTTTCAGATTTTAAGATGTTCGGTCCATTAATGTGGCGATTATAAGACTTCGCCCAATTTTTGCTATCAATATTTAGACCTTTTATGACATTTAGTTGTCGATATTTTCCTGGCGAGCTTTAGCGAGCCTGTAATGTAGGAGTAACTGGCCTTCGGCCGGGACATTTATCTACCGAAAAATGTACAAATGTATCAAGATGGGGATGTTTTTTAAGCTTAATGGAGGTCTAGGGAGGAAACTAACAAAATAAATGATGAAATATATATATATATATATATAGCAATACTTAAACCTTCCCCCATTAATTGTGAATAAAAAGCTCCCTTGTTTACGATTGGTTGTCATTTAGCCGCCACAAATGTATAGACCATACTACTGATATAATACAGAAAATTGGACTTGTACACAGAAAATGGGAACAAGCTAAGCAACTTACACATAAAGCAACACTACAAAATGCAACTGTAACTCAAGAAGCAGAAAAATATAATAAAGGCAAGAAGCAAGAAATTACCCTACGAAAAGGATACGATCATAATGTTAAAATTATGGCTATTTACGCGAACAAAACAAGGGTCTTATAATAACACTAAAATACAAGAATGCGTCCGAAATACCTTACAAATATATACAAACGATTACTACAAAATATGGTTAAGGGGAGATGGGCGTATTTATTTGATTATTGTTCAATTTGTTTTATTATATTTTAGTTTCCTCCATAAACTTCCATCAAGTTGTGAAAAACACTCCCTTTGATAAATTTGTAAATTTTTCGGTAGAAAAATTTCCCGGCTGAAGGCCGGTTACTCTTAAAATTACAGGCTCGCAATCGCTCGCCAGGGTAAAATCGACACCTAAATGGCACGAAAGGTCTTAATATTTTGCCCCCCCCCCCCCCCCCCCCCCCGCTTCTGCTCCCTATTTTTGGCGAGGTCAAAACATTTTGCTCCTTTAGTTAGGGGACTATAAGACGTTTCGCCCCATTAGTTTGGTGACTATTCGACGTTTCGTCCCATTCTATTGGTGAATCAAAGACGTTTCGCCCGATTCTACTGTAGATTACTTATATGGGCGAGCGTTACCGAGCCTACTATTGGGGAGAAATCGACCTTTGGCCGGGACAATATTTCTACCAAAAAATGCATAAACTTAGCGTGGATAGGGGACTTTGGAATGATTTTAATTAATGTATATATTCTATTTACTTATATATTTCTTTGTTTGTATAAAAGGGGTCTGGGGAGGCGTTTTGTTAAGTCTAGCGGACAAACTATTTATGCATGGCTCGAATATTGAAAACAACATCAAAACCATCCACAATTAAAAACAAACTGACGATAATTTCCTGGCAAGCGATAGCGAGCCTTACATTTAGGAGGAACCGCGTTCGGTCTAGACATTTGTGTACGAATTTATCTCGAAGGAGTGTCTTGGGGGTATTTATAAAGCGTGATGGAGGCATAGGGAGGAAACTAAAAACAATATATGAATAACAACATAAATGAACAAACAGATGCAAATAAATAAAAATCCTCCTTTAACACTAGTAAAATATTTTACTACGCCCAGAAATATATATATATACAGTATATATACAGTATATATATATATATATATATATATATTTTTTTTTTTTTTTTTTTTTTTCTATATTCCAACTTACTTCCTCTCGGGCATAGGCTGAGAGCCTTAACATTCACCGCTTTACAATGAACAGTGAAGCCCGTGAGGTCTTGTTCCAGTCTAGGGAGTGAGACATGTGAAGCACGTAGAGTACAACGAGCACCTGCCATCTTGCCTTCACACGAGGCACGGTGCTCACTCATGGCCCGAAACGACCCCATCTCTGAAGCCACCTCGTTCCCGTGCTTCACTGTCTCACTCCCTACACTCGGACTCTCACACTTACACACACAACGCCACCTGTTGAGCAGATAACTCACCAGGCATTGCACCCCTATAGCATATTTTGAATATGGGAATATTCTACTGTGCTATTTAATCAGGGAACAATGAGGGTATTTTATTGACGTTTCGGTGGGCTTGTGGTAATGCACTGATAATAGTTACAGCACAAATTCCATCCCAATAATATCTTCCCATTGATACATCGGGATTTGAACCCGGGACCTTTGGATTACCAGGCCAGTGGCAAGACCACTCCACCACACCTCCCCTATATATATACTGTATATATATATATATATATATATATATATATATATATACTGTATATATATATTAATAAAAGCATATGGTCTTCCCGGGATTCGAACTCGGGACACCACACCCAGAATATAAGTAGCTAAACTATTATACCACTAACACAATTTATAATGAAAGCATAATGATCCTCCCGGGATTCGGACTCGGCACACCACACCCATGGTTTACGTGTTATATAAGTCTATGGGTTTTGCGCGCCACAACCCACGCCTTAGGGATGCCTGTACACTCGGATGCCATAGCCTTTATACCCTGTTCAAGTAAGCAGTCCAAGCTGGCATAGACGAGACTCTAACAGACTGGTACAACACAATAACAGACAACATAAGAAAACATATACCGACAACAAACTACAGAACATTAACTAACACAAGACACAGTCCAGAAACACAAAATCTACTTGTACAATATACTGCGCTCAGACAACAAGCACAAAATCTATGCTGGACTAACGAACACTACAGACGATACAGGGACATACAGTACAGACTACAAATAAACCTAACACAAGAGTGCAATGACCAGTGGAGTACAAAAATAACTGAAACTGCCGACACATACAAAGACTCAGCTACTTTCTGGAGAAAAATTAGGGCACTGCAAGGACACGACACTCACGACGTAGATTACTTGATTAATAGCCAAGGACAAAAAATATACCCTCCCAGACTACAGGCAGACATACACAAAAGACACTGGGAGACAATACTAAATGACAATGATGACGTCATGCCTCAAAACAACGACATCAGCGACTTTATGCAAAGACATATCAACAGAACAACACCATACCAAACAATTGACTTAAGTAGACTTGATGACTATAATATACTTACCAGACCTATAACAGAAATAGAAATCAAAAGCATAATTAAAAAATCCAGAAAATCATGTCCTGGGAAATCAGGCATAAATAAAACGATTCTAACAAACCTCCCAGACATTGCTATAACAAGACTTCAAAATATCTTCAATGCCACATTATCTCTAGGATACTTCCCCACCAAATTTAAAACCACTATAATTAAACTAATACCAAAAGCAGGAAAAAACCCACACCATCCAGAACACCAAAGGCCTATTTCATTATTAGAGGTCCCAGGTAAAATCCTTAAAAGAATAATAAATTACAGACTAAGGCAACATCTCACTGAGGAAAACCTGTACAACCCCACACAATTTGGCTTCAGAGAAGGTAGAGGCACAACACACGCCCTTGCTCTAACCAACGAAATTATAGCAAACAACAAAGCAAACAAACATCAGTGTAATTTAATCCTTCGGGATATATCTAAGGCTTTTGATAAAGTCTGGCACTTGGGGCTCAAATATCAAATATTACATCTTAACCTCCCTACCATAATCGAAAAATTCCTATGCAACTTCCTTAATAACAGAACAGCCAGAATAAAAGTCAAAAATACCCTAAGTGACAGTTTATCAATAACTTGTGGAGTCCCTCAAGGATCTGTCCTATCCCCTACTCTCTTCACGATATACACAACACAAACGACACACCAACATCACTCACTGGCACAAACATTACATACGCAGATGACATAACACAGATAATAGGGTACCCGGGACAGTCTAGGGTGATGATGGCTAGACGTACACAAAGAGAAGCAGAGAGAATAAATAGATTTGAAGAACACTGGAAAATAAAAACAAACTTAAATAAATTCACAGTCCTACAACTTGCCATTCAAAATAAGCAACAAATTACGATAGATGGTAATATAATCGAAAACAAAAACAAAGGCAAAATACTAGGCCTAAATATAAGCACGCAAGGTTATATACAACATGTTACAGAAAGGAAAATACTAGCCATTGCCGCACTAGTAAGGCTTTTTAGATTCAAAGAATTACCTACTAAAATCAAAACTCACTTAGTAAAAGCCACTGTACTACCCATCCTGGACTATCCACCCGTACCCACACACGCACTAAGCAACAATCAGTTAAGAAGACTACAAAAAATTCAAAATAAAGCCTTAAGATTTGCCACCAACCATCACTACCCATACACTATGACAACGCAGCAAATACACGAACATACAAACACACCAACACTTAACGTACGTCTCCACAAGCAGGCTACTAAAATATGGGAACGATTAGAATTGTTAGATGACCCCACTTTTAGAATGATAAGAGATGATGATAGGGATAAAATGTACCATCAGTGGTTCCCAAGTAGCCTACATTCACTGCAATTTAACAACGCTCAAGTGCCTGCCCCTATATACTAAATAGGCTACTAAGCATGTAGAAATTAAGTTTCAATATTGTTTATAAACTCAACTGACAATCCAACAAATAACATCCTCGAATCTAGCTAAATCGTAAGTGACAACTGTAGGCTATACAATTAAGCAGGCCAGTATAGTATAAGTATAATTAATAACATTTTAGGCTACTTAGCTAGTAATAATTTTAAGACACAACTATCACTGATTGTATAGGCTATGAAAAACTAACTATGTATTTAGCTAGCTCCAAAAATGCATGTTACAAAAAAAAAATAATACTAATAATACTACAACGAAAAATGTATAATGTGTGAAACCAATGTATTATAAATAAAGCGAAGTGGTATGCCCACTAACTTTTATGCCTCACACACTTGCTTCATCTTTCCCTCTTTGCCTCCCACATAAAACCCTCTCCTCTCACCCACCTTTCCCTAAAAAAAAAAAAAAAAGAAAAACAAACAAAAATCTATAAGGGGGTACTACTCGCTTTTTCTAAACCTCCTTCTCCCTCGTGTTTAACATATTAGTTTTGAGATTTTAAGACCTTCCTTCCATTAGTATGTCGATGTTAATACCTTTTGCCCCATTTCGTTGTCAATTTCAAGACCTTTCGTGCCATTTAGGTGTCGATTTTTCCTGGCGAGCGAAAGCGAGCCTGGAAATTTATGAGGAACCTGCCTCTGACCGGGTCGTTTTTCTATCGAAAATTGTACAAATTAATCTTGAAGGGGGGTCTGGGGGGTGTTTTCTTAAGGTTGGAGGTCTAGCGAGGGAAACAAAATAATAAATTAATTAATAGCCCAAAAAACAAGCACTATCCCCTTAAACATTAACCTCTATAACTCACAAACGATTAGAGTAATCGAGCTAACATTTCTACCATTTGGGAAGAGACAGCCAGGGAGTAGGTGTGGAAATTTGACAGCACATTTGTTCTAGCCCTTTTCGAGTTACAAAGGTTAGGGTTCCCAATATCTGGCCTACTTATCTGGAACAAGGTATAGGCCACTTGTAACACTCCTTGGAATTCCCCTACTTTCAAATTATGGAAGTATTTCTTTGGATACGAATATATGAGAAAAACAATTCTATACACCAGCTACAAAACTGTATATACTATTTATTGAAAATTAAGTTCTATCTAAAAAGTCAATCCAGATAGTTTTATTTGCAACAAAAACATAGGGTGTCCACGATGTTATATAAATGGGCTTAATACTATATATGACATGCTAGTGTATATTCATTTGTTTAGCCACTTGAAAACTTTACAGTTTGTTTTTCTATGTGAATGAGGGAGACAAATGGCAAAACTGCCTGTGACGAGTGCCTCCCCCAGAGTTGAAAGAGTGACAGGGCCAAAATCAAGGAACCGTCGAGCCAAAGTGCCTTGACACACGGAGTTTGAAGCAATTACATTCATAGTATGAGGGAAAGATGGATTCAGGGAGAGAGTTCCAGAGCTCAGTTATTGAATAGAAGAAAGATTGGAAGTATCGTTTCACTCTTGAGTTGGAGAGTTGAACAGAGTAGGGGTGGGATTGTGTTACAAGACGGGCACCATGTACCCTACGTAGAGGAGGTGGTATACACTGGGAGAGCTCTGAGGAACACTGATTATTGTAGTAGCGATAGAATAGCGAGAGAGATGCGACATTGTGGCGAAGAGAGAGAGATTGCAGTGAGTTGGTGAGTGGACAGGAGTTAATGATACGAAAGGTTTTCCTTTCTACTTTGTCTAGAAGTGTGGTGTGAGTCGATCCTGCCCATACATGTGAACAATACTCAATACAAGGATGCACTGTGCCCCTGTACAGAGCAAGAAACTGTGCAGGGGTAAAGAACCCCTTGAGGCGGTTGAGCACTCCAATATTTGCTACAATCGTACTATTTCCATCTAATTAAGATTTTTTCTTTTGGCGATAGATAGATTAACAAACATTATTTTAACAATTCAGTAGAATCCGATGTAGCAACTTATGTTAGGAAGACGTTTGTGAGTCTCCTTTACTGGGTTATTGTTAGGTAAACCGTTTGTGAGTCTCCTTTACTGGGTTATTGTTAGGTAAACCGTTTGTGAGTCTCCTTTACTGGGTTATTGTTAGGTAAACCGTTTGTGAGTCTCCTTTACTGGGTTATTGTTAGGTAAACCGTTTGTGAGTCTCCTTGACTGGGTTATTGTTAGGTAAACCGTTTGTGAGTCTCCTTTACTGGGTTATTGTTAGGTAAACCGTTTGTGAGTCTCCTTTACTGGGTTATTGTTAGGTAAACCGTTTGGGAGGTATTATAGATTTTGGTTTGTTTGTAGTTTGATAAGCTGTTTTTGTTTTTTTGTTTTTTTTCTATATTCCAACTACTCACTCTCGGGCATAGGCTGAGAGCCTGCACACTCTACCGCTGAACACGGTGAGGCCCGTGAGGTCTTGTTCCAGCCTAGGGAGTGATTTATGCGAAGCACCCACGGATCGAAGCAACTGCATCTCTGAAGCTGCTCCGCCTCTGTGCTTCACAGTCTCATCCCCAGGCTCGGACCCTCACTCTCAGAACGCCACTTATTGAGCAATTAACTCACTAGGCATTGCTTGAAGAATACTGGGACGTTCTCTCTGCTTTTCTCGTTGCATGTAGATTGGTTTTCTCCTATGTTGTTCTATTCTTATTAAGTAATAGTAAATGCTGCCACCGTAATCCTTATACCCAATAAATATAATATTGACACTTATAGGTAAAGAGGATTTAAACTATCTTATCCAGCCACGTTGATTTATTCAGGAACAAATGTAGATTTAAATATTTTATGGAGTATTCCCCTAAATTGGGAGGAATAAATCCGGGCTGTGATCTTGCCCATGTCTCGAGTCTAAGTCTCTCAATACCTCTCTCCTCCCTATCTTCTTACCTCCCCTGAGCTGATGGAAAATCCCATGTCTACTTCCGATCACATGTACAGTGTCTGGAGCAGCTCAAAAGTGCGTGAGTAAGGTATAGCAAAGTCTGACATAGGTAGAACTAGAAGCAGGAAGTTACAATGATTTAACCTTCTAATTGTACAGTCCCTCGCTTAAATACATCACCTTAAAATTATATGAGAGTTGAACAAATGATTCCTATAATATTTACTGAATATAACATGTAATATTTACATTATTTGTTTTTTTCCGTAGATCTCTATTAACCATTTCAGCACGATGACGTTATTTTCACCATGTTCTGAATACCATAAACCGATTTTCTTTAGCTTACAATCCTCCTCTATGACTCAAAGGGGTAAGTACGATCTCCATAAACCCTTTGTATAACATAGGTCCTTCTTAAATCGCAGATAATCGTCTAATATCACCGAAAAGAAAAGGTAAAAATACGTCATCCTGGTGAAGAGATTAAGGTTAAAAAGACCTCCCCCCAAGACTCCCTAATTCGAAATAAATGTGTACCTTTCTTGGTAGAAAAATATACCGGCCAAATGTCGATTTCTCCTAAATTGCAGGCTTGTTAGGGCTCACCAAGAAAAAAATCGACACCTAAATGGCACGAAAAGTCTTTAGATTGACAAAGAAATGGGGCGAAAGGTCTTATAATCGCTAAACTAATGGGGTGAACGTCTTAAAATATAAAACTAATGAGGTTAAACATGAGGGAGAAGGGGATCCAGAAATGGCACCTAAGTGAAAATCCTTTTAAAATTAAGTTAAAGGACATTGAAACTGACGTTGCATTTATTTATATGTAAAACGCACCTTCCTTAGCTCCTTGAGGATTATGACTCATCTGGATAGTATATTCTGGCTGTTACTAGACGATGTTATTAACTCCTTCTGTATAGGCGACGTCGTTTACAAAAAAATCTAGCTACATTTAGATGATTTTGTCCTGTTTAAGAAGGATCTGTGACAACAAAAAGGGTGAAGTATGATAGTTCGAAGCCTGTTAATAGCTGAAGGACCTTTTGAAACTGAATAATATCGTGTAATAGTAACCAAAATAAAGTTAAAATTACGTCATCGGAACTGAAAGGGTTAAGTAAAGGAGAGATCTGCGTGAGTCAAAAGAATAATAGAGATCTGCAAAACCCCTTTGGTTTCAAGAGATCTTTCAGAAGCTGTGTTAAATCGTCTAATAATAGCCAAAAGAAACCGCTAGACGCGTCATGATCCTCAAAGAGTTAATAGGTGAGCCATCGCATCACAATGCTTAAGGGGGTTGACCCGTTTTTGTTCTGTCCTTTTCTATCTTTCTCTGGCTTGTATCCATTTGGCCCCATTCAGCCTACTGTTTTAAGACGTTTATCCCCATCCAGGTGTCAATTTTTTACTGGTGAGCGGTAGCAAGCCAGCATATTTTGTATTTTTGTTTGACAGCAGGCTAAATTTGTACATTTTTCGATAGAAAAATTTCTCCGGCGAAGCCGGATTTCTTCATATAATGCTGTCTCGCTATCGCTCGCCAGGAAGAAATCGACACCTAGATGGGGATAAACGTCTTAAAATAGTTGGCTGAATGGGGCCGAATGGATACAAGCCAGAGAAAGAGAGAAAAGGACAGAAATAACAAAAAGCAGGTCACCCCCCTTAAATCTATTAACCCCTTCAGCACAGTGACGTAATATTCATCATATTTCGGTTACCATTAGACGATTTTCTTTACCTTATAATCTACCTCTAAGACTCAAAGGGTATACTACTATGTCAATAAACCTGAATAACATAGGCCCTTCTTAATTAACCTGCATAAAATCGTCAAATTTTAGCCAGAATCAAGGGCAATAAGGCGTTATCGTGCTGATGGGGTTAAGGCAAATATAATAAGGTTGATAATAAATCTTGTAAACTGGAATGGACATTATTAGTTAAAGCTTCCAAAACATATAAAGTAAGTATATTAATTTAAATGTCGCGAACCGTGGCATAGTCAGTAGAGCGTCGGCTGCTGATCAAAGAGTCGGTGGATCGAGCCCGCACTGTCAAAATGTTATTGGTAGATGTCAAGCCCGGGTAACTTGACCTAGCGATTCGTGACAAAACGCCTAATATTCATGGCCACCCCTTCTCGGAAATCACGCGTCTGGCAAAACAAATTTAATAAAACAAATAAAAATATAACCATATATAATAAAATAAGAAATAAAATCATAACAAAATAAAAACAATATAATATTCAACATGGCTTCATAATGTCTTAATTACTTATGTCCAAATATATAGTGTACTGTCAGACTTTATGGGCTTCATGTAAGACTTATAATGGGCAAGACTTCTTATCCAGGAATCGAACACGGGTTCTCTCGGTTCTGAGCCGAACAGGTTATAACCTTATTTTAACGTCTTGTTCTGTTCGTGTTAAGATTAGTGGGAGGTTTTTAGTTTCCTCCTTAGACCTCCATCAAGCTTGACAAATATCCCCCAAGTCTCCAACTCGAGATCAATTTGCAAATTTTTCGGTCACCAAGGACCACGGACATACGAGAGGGTTATATCGTAAATAATGGAAGACATTGACTATAGTCTATTCTATATAATTAGGCCAGAAATCTGGACCATTAACCTATATAACTATAACAAGGACTAGAGTAATCGAGCTAGCATTGCTACCATTTGAAAAGAGTTAGCCAGGGAATAGATGTGAAAATTGACAGCCAAATTGCTCTAACCATTATTGAGATACAAGAGATTAGGGGTCACGATGTTTTCCTGCACAAAAGTGAATAGACTAACAGTTGTTATATTAAAATTGAACGCTTAATTGTATCAAAAATGGAATACATAAAAAAGCATTACTCGTTATATCCATTCAAATTTTGATATGTCAGCGATCGAAACAGTTATGTGTATATTTGTGTACAATATTAGTCGTTCTAATGTAAGTGTAGTGAACAAAACGAGCAAATCTCAAGCACTCAGTATGTTGGAATTTATTATGATATCTTTAATAATTAAACAACGGAGCAACTTGGTTGAGCCCACATACTTTTATCTTTTACTCTACTTCTCATTTCTCAACGTATTCTTCCTCTATCCAAATTACTCTACTCTCCTACTTTACCCCATCCATCATCATCAATCAAATCAGCCTGTAAATCGGAGGTGTAATGGTTTAGATGCTTGTGTTATGGGCGTGGTGTCCCGAGTTCGAATCCCGGGAGGACCATATATGCTTTCATTAGTTTATGCAATTACATTGGGGTTTGTAATTGATGATTAATGTTAAGAGCGGGGTGTTACTGATTATGTCTTTTTTCTAGGACAGTCCATGGCTGGGATATTTCCATACAACACTTTCTGGCATAGGATCCAATCCCCGGGGGAACTGACATTAAAGGTAAATTATCAGTACTAATTGTTTGTGTTCTACAGTAACTTGTACATCATAGGATAAACTTATATAAGAAGTGCTCTTGTTTATCTCTCTCTCTCTCTCTCTCTCTCTCTCTCTCTCTCTCTCTCTCTCTCTCTCTCTCTCTCTCTCTCTCTCTCTCTCCCTGTGCGTGTGTAAACGCATTGGTGAGTACAAGTATTATATTTGTAGGTTTATGTGTAAAAGTAGATTGAACCGAAAGTTAATTGTCCACACACTTACCAAATACTTGTTCTAGGTTAGGTTAGGTTAAGTAGGCTAGGTTATGTTAGGTTAGGTTAAGCTCGGTTCACAAATACACGAATTAACGTCCCGTCCGTCCCCGACCTCTTAATTCGCCTGTAAACGGGCAAAGACGCCGGCAAAATCGCTTATGGTCGGGACAGGGATGTGAAGTGTCGCCAGCCCATGAGTTGCGGGGGCCTAGGCGGCGACATATTTGTGCATGCACAAAATGGTCGGCGTAGGCCAGGTCAACTGTCAGAAAACGTGATATGTCGGGACACCCACGGGAGCAGTCGGCATCTAGACGCAGCCTGGTGGCGTCTAGACGCCAACTAACGGGATGAGAACGGCGGCAGAAAAACGATGGAAGGAGAGTCGGCGATGTGGCACCGTCGCGTCACATGAGCTGGCGACACCACACGTCCGTTTACCGACCATAGGCAATTTTGCCGGCGTCCTTGCTCGTTTGCAGGCGAATTAAGGGGTCGGGGACTGACGGGACGTTAATTCGTGCATGTGTACCATGGGGCCTCCTGATTGATGCCGTCCTGCCTATTTTCTTGGTCGGGGACGGACGGGACGTTAATTCGTACATGTGTACCATGGGGCCTCCTGATTGATGCCGTCCTGCCTATTTTCTTGGTCGGGGACGAACGGGACGTTAATTCGTGCATGTGTGAGCCGAGCATTAGGTTTGATAACGATAGTTTTGTTTAGGCTTTCATGAAATGTACTTGTAAGTATACTGTTGATTAATACTTGTTGTACCGATAAACACACATCGTAGCTTACATGTGTGTGTGTATGTGTGTGTATGTTTCTATTATTAGCGATCTCGTATATAAATTCTCACTTAAAACTCGTATTTCTTTCCCAGTATTAAGATTGTTCTTGAGGAAATACTTTACAATATGACTGCGTTAATGTGGATGGACTTCCAGCTGTCCTCAGAGGGGTTTTCTAATTAAACTTCTTCTTTCTCGTTTAATTAAAATGTGATTAACCTGTAACCTTTCCGTCAACGCGCTCAACAACAACAACATCACCACCGCTGCTGCTACCATAAACACTTCAGGGTTTTTCATTTACCGTTTTACTTATTCTGTAAATACAAATGTTAATACATTTTAAACGTATAACTAAGGATCTATGTTGCGGATTCACTAATGTGGCTAGTCCCTACTTTATAATGTGTTCAACTGTAATGGAGAGCCACACAATCTAGTAAATGTAATTTATAATCCAACATATAATTATAATATACATAATAAGTGTCTCAATCGTTTCAGTGTGCTAATTTATGTATAATTTCTGATACATTTAAACGCACGATATTTACGGTGCATTTCTTTCAAGCTGTTCTGTTTTCGGTTAGCTCGTTCATAATCTAATCTCTTACGACATTAAATTATATTTTCTTTCAATAAGTTAATGCATATTCAGATATATATGCTTTTATATTAGTCTTTGCAGCTCCGAGTATTTAAAAGTGGTTGTTTGTATAAAATGTCATATTTAAAAACCGTCTAAATACACACACACACACACACATATATATATATATATATATATATATATATGTAATGTGTGTGTGTGTGTGTGTGCGTGCGCACATATAGTACAATAGCCCAAATGTTAAGGCATAGAAGTCAGTACAGCGATATATTATATTATACATATATGAACTGCATACTAACAAATGTCTAGTCCACATTACCCCTTTCAGTACCGGTTCCGTCCTTTTAACTTTATGTTTGATACTATTAGACGATTTTTCAGTTTTAATTTAAAGGGCTTCCAGCAATCAACAGGCTTCGAGCTATCTCACTTAGCCCTTTATACTAGGCTACCACATATCCTTTTTAAACCTCTTAAAAACCCTGAAAGGGTTAAGGGTGTGTGGTTTTGTTTGTACCTCCGTAGACCCCCATGCAACTTTTGAAATAAATCCCCCCCCCCCCCCCCTCCAGACCCTTATTCAATATATATTTGTACATTTTTCGATGGAAGAATTTCCCGGTCAAATACAGGCTCGTTATCACTTAAGTGCATGGTAAATATCGATACCTACAATAAATGGCACTAAGTACCTATAACTGACAAAGACATGATGACAGGTCTAAAAATCACCAAACTAATGGGGCGAAAGTCATAAAATCACAAAACTAATGGGGCTAATCATGGGAGAGAAGGGGGTCCAAAAAAATCACCCCTTAACTCCATGAGGATTATGAAACATGTTGACTGTTTATTCTGGCGATCACTAGACGATTTTATACAGCTTAGCAAGGATCTGCGTCTGTGGGCATAACAAAAGTAAAGACTATCGCAATGAACCCTCTGACTTCAACACACCCTTCTTAATCTCAATAAAATCCGCTTAATGATAGCCAGAATCAACTATCAAAATGCGTCATAATTATCAAGGGGTTAAGGGGGATGCTTGTGTTTTTGTGGACCCCCTTCTTCCGCATGCTTCGCCCCATTAGGTCTGAGATTTTAAGACGTTTGCCCTATTAGTTTGTCGATTTTAAGATCTTCGCCCCTTTTTTGTTCAATAATAAGACCTTTAATTCAACTTGGATGTAGATTATTTCCTGGCAAGCGATAGCGAGCCTGTAATTAGAAAGGAAACTGGCCTTCGGCCGGATTTTTTTTCTATCGAGCAAATTACAAATTTATCTTGAAAGGGGGTTTTGGGATTTTTTGTTTAAGCTTAACCCCTTCTGTACTGGTGACGTCTTTTAAAATCTATTCTTGCAATAGTAAGACGATTATGTGCAGTTTAATAATGATCTGTGGTAGTAAAAAGGGTTAAGTTAGATAGTTGGAAGCCTGTTGTGCATGGAGGCCCTGTATAAACTTAATACAATGTTCTAATAGCAACCAGAATAAGGATACAAAGACGTCGCCCGTACGGAAGGGGTTAATGGAGGTCTAGGGAGTAAAATAAAAACCTCCCTTAACCCCTTGACTTCCATATACCCATTTAAATCTGAATAAAATGCGCTTGATGATAGCCAGAATCAAGTGTCTTTATGCGTCATAATCCTCAAGGGATTAACTGATGATGCACTAAGAGCAGGGTACACTTGCATTTCTAACACCTAGACTGTCATTCTCAAAGAATCGGCCTTTCTATGTAGATGAGGGAGGCAAAAGACAGAACTGCCTGTGACGAGTGCATCCCCCAGAGTTGAAAAAGTGACATGGCTAAAATCAAGGAATGTTCGAGCCAAAATACCTGGACATACGGAGTTTGAAGAAATTTAAGTCATAGGATGAGGGGAAGATTAATTCAGGGAGAGAGTTCCAGAGCTCAGCTGTTGAATAGAAGAAATATTGGGAGTATCGTTTCACTCTTGGGTTGGATAGTTGTACAGAATAGGAGTGGGATTGTGTTGCAAGACGGGTATTACGTGATCTACGTAGAGGAGGTGGTATACACTGAGAAAGCTCTGAGGAACATTGATTATTGTAAAATGGCAGAATAGCGAGAGAGATGCAGCATTGCGGCGAAGAGAGAGATACTGTAGAGAATTGGTTAGTGGACCGACAAGTTTTTCTAGAAGAGGGATCTTGGGGATGTTAGGAGACTAAAAATTATATATATATATATATATATATATATATATATATATATATATATATATATATATATATATATTACCATAGAGCAGTTAGGTGTATGTGAATGCTTAGATTAATATGCAGTATTCGAGAATGTATAAATAATATATCGTAGGTTTTTGCATAAACCTTTAACTCTCTTGATAGCCTAGTGCTTAGTGTGCGGAATTTCGGGTGTGAGTATCCTAGTTTCGAATCCTTGGAGTACCACATGTATTCATTACTTTCATTGATTTAACTAGTTAGGTTTATTTGTAAGACAAGCTTTGGATGATAGAGGAATGACTATAGATCAGTCAAGGGAAGTGGTAATAAACAGTTATGAATGGAGAATGCTTGTTTATTAATAGATGAGTGAACACATGGTCATTTGGGAAAGGAGGTCGTGTGCAAGTTGGAGTAGATAATAGTCCATCAGGCACCTGGCCCGGGGAGTCGGTATATATGAAGGGTGTGCCTGGAAGTGTGGTGGGCGGGCTTGTGGCTTTGGCTTCGCTGCATGTCTGCCTGTTGAGACCAGAACCTCTCCGGGTGGTCGGGGGCCGGGGGAGTGCTAGAGGGACCTTGGTGACCCTGGTCTCTGGGTCTTCTCCTGGCTGACCTAGATGTTTGTGAATTTTTATTTTTGTTTTGTGTGTTCATTGTTTTCTGTTATGTTGTCCCTATTCGGGCTCTGTCTTGAGTCAGCTACCCACAGAAACAAAAGTGGGAATGGGCCTGAGTACCTACATAAATACATACATGTTTATTTGTAAATTAATTGAAGAGTTTGCGAAAACAAATATACAGTATATATACCGTATATATATATATATATATATATATATATATATATATATATATATATATATATTTCTATTCTCTCAGTGGGGTTCGAACCGCCGACCGTCAGGACGATAGCCGACGCTTTAATCAACTACACCACGGCAGATTAAAGCGTCGGCTATCGTCCTGACGGTCGGCGGTTCGAACCCCACTGAGAGAATAGAAACATTTAGTAGCTCACGTGTATTTGTGATATATACTCAATATATATATATATACCGGGTATATATATATATATATATATATATATATATATATATATATATATATATATATATATATATATATATATATATATATATATATATATATATATATATATATATATATATATATATATATAATATATATATATATATATATATATATACAGTATATATACTGTATATACATATATTTGTAATAGTATTTTAATGTTATCTTCATTTTATTTCATGTTTTAATAATTTCTAGTTTTATAGTCCGTTGGTTATCAGAGCGTGATGTGGGGCCGGTGGCGGAAGTAATACGGCCCCACAAACCTATTAACACACAAAATTGTTCCAGGAATGAGTTTTTAGTCGACGATAATGCTTGATTTAAATGCAGACATTTTAATCGTCAGATCAGAGGTTAGAGGCTTCCTATAACCCCCCCTCCCCCCCCTCCCCTCCCTGGCCTGGTGAGACTAGGAGGCTTTATTGAATATCCCAAATAGTGGTCCTGTAATTATCGAGATATATTATGAATTGAATATGAGATACCTCTGCTGTGTGTTATTTATGAACGGGATATTATATTTATTAATTATATATGTATTATTGATGTATTTATTAATTATATATGTATTATTGATGTATTTATTAATTATATATGTATTATTGATGTATTTATTATTTTTTTAGTATTAATTATTATTTATTTTAGTTCAAGACCTTTCGCCCCATTTCTTTGTCAATATTAAGACCTCTCTACCAATTCCTTTTTAAATCTTAAAACCTCTCGCGCCATTTCTTTGTCAATTTTAAGATCTTTCGTGTCATTTAGGTGTCGATTATTCTACGGCGAGCGAAAGCTAGCCCGAAACTTAGGAGGAACTTTGGCTGGTCCTTTGGCTGGGACATTTTTCTACCGAAAAATTTACAAATTTATCTCGAAGGGTGTCTTCGGTAGCGAGTAATCTGGAATATATATATATATATATATATATATATATATATATATATATATATATATATATATATACTATATATTGCATTGCAATTATAAGATTAAATATATATTAAAAATATGTATATATAAAACTTATATTTCCGTTTTAAATCCTAAGAACGGCAAAATGGCGGCGTGTGTCTCCTGCCAAACCTGACTAAGACCAGAATAAAAACCAGTCTGCGGAAATATTTGTAGAGCGGAGAAGAGAGATGATAGTACAGACCCTGCGGTATAGGGAGAAGGGACAACTGCTAGTATTGCCTAACCGTATCATTTTAACCCATTCCGCTTTTTTGGACGTTATGCTTCGAATTATTTTTGTTTTTTTGTTTTTGTTTTACTATTAGATTATTCTGGCTAGTTTCTGACTATTTTACCCTGCGGAAAGGGCAAATTATATATCAATTAATCCTCTGGCTTTCAAAGTTCCTTCCTAAGCTAAATATATGCTTCTAATAATTGCCAACATACTTAAAGGGTTAACCCTATGAAGATTATGACGTATTTTTGCAGTTTATTCTGGCGATCATTAGGCGATTTCATACAGCTTAGGAAGGATCTGCGGGAATTATGATGGTAAAGAACTAAAGACTATCTCAAATAACCCTTTGACTTCCATATACCCTCCCTAATGTGGAAAAAATCGTCTAATAATAGCTAGAAAACAGAAAAGAAAGGCGTCATCATTAAGACTTGACCAATCAAGTTAATAAATCTACAACTTAAAACAAAATAATAAACAGTAAATAGGCTTGGAGATTTACAGCCTGTTTGCTCTAGCTCTGCCTGAATTACAAAGAAATAGACAAAGAAATATCTAGCCTAATTGTATATAGAGGTAACCACGAGTTTCAGAACAACTAACATAGTCACAGAAGTCAAAATTTTCATTGTAAATTGATAACCTTTCGTGCCATTTATGTGTCGATATTTTCCTGGCGAGAGAGAGCTTGAAGTAATCTTCAGGATAACAGCGGCTTTATACCAGGATTATGCCGGTATATTATAATTATATCTCGCATGTTTTATCTGTAAACAGTTGCCAGCACTGATTAGTTTGAAATTAAATCTTGTATATTTTAACTGAACTATTAGGAGGTCAACTCTAATGAAACGGACTATAAGTATATATTGGGGTTTTTAAGACCTTTCGCCTAATTTCTTTGCTAATGTTGAGACCATTCGTGCCATTAACCCGGCAAAGGCTAGACTATGGTATTTGAAACGTCCTGCCATGTGAAGGTATTTAGGTTCATTCCGGACGAAAATTGTCATTTTACCATAAATATCGTTATTACTTATTCATATGCACCTATTTTACATTTAATATGAAGATATTAACATTTGAGAGCAATAAAACAAGTGGGAATAGTAGTTAGGGGGGTGAAAAAGATGGATTATTGTCAACCGGTCCATTCATGAGGGCAAAGCCGCGGCGGCACATATTCTTTCCTCCCGAGTTCTCAAGCAACACTGACGGCTCTAAGTAGAAGTCTCTCTGTTGCAAGGATCTCTAGATGCCTCACCCATGCTATAGAGACTGCACGAAGGAAATTCGCGCCGAAAATTACCCGATAGAAGAAGGAATAAGAGGAAAAGTAGGTGATAATTGAGGAGGGGGGGAAAAGGGAGGGAAGGGGGGGGGGACACATATGTAGGAATGGTAGCATGTGATGGAGGTAAATTATCTCACCTAATCACATATTGCTTTATTTTGAGTGCCACTGGGGTGTTTTAAAAGTTTTTTTTTAGGCCTTGGATCTTATGAGGACTTTCGCCTTCCACCACCAAACCTCTTATGAGGTTGGTCGCCTTTCCCGGGTTAAGGTGTCGATTTTTTCATGGCGAGCGACGACGAGCCTGTACAGGAGTCTGTAATTTGGGATTGTTATATATTGTTATTATGTTTATATTATTGTTATATTTTATTTGTTAAGCTTGATAGAGGTCTCGGGAGCAATCTTATATAATAAATAAAATATATAAAAATTCATTTATAATTATATATATATACCGTATATATATATAATATATATACTGTATAATTATGTACAGTATATATATATATATATATATATATATATTGTATAACATATATATATACCGGGTATATATATATATATATATATATATATATATATATATATATATATATATATATATATATATATATATATATATATAGCTGTATATATTTCCGTGGTGGAGTTGGTTAAAGCGTCGGCTATCGTCCTGACGGTTGACGGTTCGAACCCCACTGAGAGATTAAAACATTTAGTGGCTTACGTGTATTTGTGATATATACTTAATATATATATTATAGCACACACACACACACACACCAGTACCTAGTACATGTATCTGAGTCCCCTAACATGGCTGGCTTCCCGGAACCTAGATATCCCCCTCCTCCACCATGGTAAGATCTGGCCATGTGATAGTGGGTTGGTGATGGTGGGGTGGACGCTACATGATAGACAGATTACGTGTGTTCTCCTGATTAGCTCTAGGTGGGATTGTGTGTACGTGTGTGTACTATGTGCGTGTGTGTAGTGTTGCGTGTGTGTCTGTTGGTTTGTTCTGTGTGTCGTCGTGTTTGCATTAGGGATGGGGGTATGTGTGTTTTAAAGGGCCTGTGTTTCTACGTGTGTAACTCTGTGTATGCGTGTCTGTATCTGTGTGTAATTGTCCATGTGTGTGTGTGAGCTACAGAATGACTTGTTTACAGTCTTGTGTTTTTTCAGTATGGTCGGTTTCAATTGGTGCATTCTACTATAATAGACGACGTTAGTGCCATTCTACTATAATAGACGACGTTAGTGCCATTCTACTATAATAGACGACGTTAGTGCCATTCTACTATAATAGACGACGTTAGTGCCATTCTACTATAATAGACGACGTTAGTGCCATTCTACTATAATAGACGACGTTAGTGCCATTCTACTATAATAGACGACGTTAGTGCCATTCTACTATAATAGACGACGTTAGTGCCATTCTACTATAATAGACGACGTTAGTGCCATTCTACTATAATAGACGACGTTAGTGCCATTCTACTATAATAGACGACGTTAGTGCCATTCTACTATAATAGACGACGTTAGTGCCATTCTACTATAATAGACGACGTTAGTGCCATTCTACTATAATAGACGACGTTAGTGCCATTCTACTATAATAGACGACGTTAGTGCCATTCAGAAACCTCCATCACCTTCAACATATGCTCAACAAGATGATGACAACACTTAAACTGGTGTCATAAGAGCGTTTTTTCAGTCAATTTTTGCAGGCAATTTTTAGTCTGGGATCATCAAAATTCAAATCTTATCATAAATGAAGCACCTAGTATAATCTACCACCAGTCTACAGTAGTTTCCGATGCCAGTGTAAAAGAACTTCAAAATATTACGAGAACAAACTTACTCATCGAAAACTGCCGAAAAAGCGCTCGTGTGACATCACCATTAATCAAGAGATTAACCCTTTCAGTACCAGTGCCTTCCTTTTCAATTGAGGCTGGCTACTATTAGACGATTTTATTCAGTTTAAGATTGGACTCCAGTAATTGACAGGCTTCGAACTATCTTTATTAACCATTTTTACTAGCACACATCCTACCTATTCTGCATATTATCGTCTGAATATAGCTAGAATACAATATAAGACACGTCGTTGGTACTCAAAAGTAAAGTCAAGAATACTTAATCAATGGGCATATAGAGAAGAGACTGACAGACTGTAGGCAAACATGTACATTGCCTACAGACACATACTCGACTTCAGCGACTCTGAGTAAATAATAGACAGTCAATAATTCCAGGTGATTGGTTCTTGTTTCCGTGTCCATTGTCTCGTCCTGTAACAAGTATTTATGCTTAACCCTTTCAATAACGGTACCGTCCTTTTAACTTTACTCTGGCTACTAATAGACAATTTAATTCAGTTTAATATATAACAGATAGCTTCGAAGTATCTCACTCAACCCTTTTGACTACCACTGCGCAAACTGCGCTAAATGTTCTAAAAACAGCTACAGTAAAATTTGCAAGATGTCGCCGGTATAGAAAGAATTAACCCTCTCCGGCATATGACGCAATTTTGAGCCGATTAGGGATACTTTAAAGCCTTTGTTTCCATCAGGGGTATTTAGAAACCTTTAGTTTAGTTACTAAGTTAGATGGAGTGAGGAACTACATGAACGAAGGCGGTGCTGGTTGGGGGGAGGTGCGTCGACTGACTGGGGACAGAGGTGCATGGGGGCGGTTCGTTCGTGGCCACCCCTTCGGGGATCACGGCGTCAGGCAATAGATAGATAGATAGATAGTTTAGTTGCTTCAACCTCTGCAGTTGTCTTTGAGTTATCTGTGGGAAGAAAACTAATTTTGGAGAGGTAATTATATGAGTGAGAGAACTATTTCTTCTTGCTAATCTGGCAACCTCTGCGTCATATGAGTCTGAAGGGGTTAACAAGAGTTTTGATAATCAAGGTCGCACAAGTCAATCAGCTGGAACTATTGCCATAATTATAAGTAGGAATCCCTTCCTCCAGGTTTTGACTAGAAAATTCTATTGGGAGAGGCGTACCTTATTTGTTTAGATAGACACCATGTTGTTAACCTTGCAATGTATAATGTGACTCAGTTTATCAAGCAAATAGTTATTTTTCTAAGTTGCCAAAGCAAATTGCAAGAACATTATTGATTAGTTTTGTTTTGGGCAGTTAAAGACAGCCGGTAATATCTTGAGTATTGAGAATACAACAGAGGTACTGTACATGTAAGTGTACATAGTAAATGATATATGAATACACATATATACAGTATATATATATATATATATATATATATTTATAATTATATATATATATATATATATATATATATATATATATATATATATATATATATATATATATATATACGGTATATATACAGTATATACTGTATATATATATATATATACGGTATATATATACTGTATATATTGACATGCTGGAACTAGCACGCCAATACTCATACTAAATAGAGATTAACTGAACAAAAAATGTTAAGCAGAGGAGAATATAAATCAATTTCTCTCTCTCTCTCTCTATTGCCTTTGTTTCCTTGCTCTGAAACTTTGGCTGCTTTAGGCTTCAGTTTCGGCGCGGGTAATGGGGCGAAGTTGGGAGAGAGAGAGAGAGAGAGTACATAGAAGTACAAAGGAAATCAAGCAACAATAGGACCAGTAACCCCTCTAGGCTGCTTGTCCTCCAAAACACTGAGGATCAAGGTTCCAAACAGTGGTTTGGAGTGGGTAAGGGAACTACTGCCCTGGAACTAATGTCCGTGGCAGGATTAGGAAGTTAGTAGGGGACAGATTGGTTAGTAACATAACACAGCTATACTGTAAGTGATCTTTTGTATATCTGGGAAAAAGAGTATTGTCTTCGTAATATATATACGCAATAGTCCTTGATGAATCTGAGGGAGGAATATAATAAAGTTATTAATTTACAAACAAAGTCAGTCGCGGGTTTGATGCAAGATATTTGTCTAAGTGAAGTATAAAAGAATCAACGGTGCTGCAGTCTATAACGTCTCGGCGATGGGTTACCATCATCCCTACTATTAACACCATTATAACTACTACTATCACCATCATCACTACTGCTATCATCACTACAACTGTCACCATCAACACTACAACTGTCATTATCATCACTAAAGCAGTCACCATCACCATTACTATCACCATCGTTCATCACTACTGTCGTCATTATTACTACAACTATCACCTTCACCACTACCATTATCACCATCATCTTACAATCACCATTACTACTGTCACCATCATCACTACTACTAGTACTATCACCATCATCACTACTACTGTCACCATTATCACTACTACTAGTACTGTCATCATCATCACTACTACTGTCACCATCGTGACTACGCTCATCATCACTACTTTCATCATTATCACTAAAAGTATGACCATCATCACTACTAGTATCACCATCATATCATTGCTATCACCATCATCCCTGCTGTTACTACCATCTCTGCTACTGTCATCATCAAAACTATCACCATCATCACTGCTACTATCACCATCATCACTAATAATATCACCAAGAATACTGTAGGATTTGCCCCGAAAACAACTTGCCCCCGACGGGTGTGGGGGGGGGGGGGGGGACAATAGTCCCACTGACCAACCGAAATTGCCTGCAAAATTTGGTGACGATACATTAACCTGTTCAGTACCAGTTCTGTTCTTTTCATTATTCTATTCAGCTTAATTAGAAAGCTCTTAACTATCGTAATCACCCTTTTTCCACCACAGATCCTTCTTAAGCTATACAAAATCGTGTAATTATAGCTAGAATATGATAAAAAAAGACGTTGCCAGTACAGAAAGGGTTAAACAGACTAGGAAAAGTTTAACACTCTTGTTTTGATCTTTGACCTTAAGTATTAGAATATGTATATGAAATTTACATATATGTTATTTATATAAAATGCAACTAACATACAGCTTATCAAAATTTGAGTATGTTTTATGGTGAAGGTTAACTTTTGACTTTGACCTGTGACCTTGACCTTTATGTAGGATTATATTTATTGCTTGCATTAATGTAACCCTTAAAAATCAAATAAGCGTGCCAAACTTCATTAAAGATCATCAACTAGTTCCAGAGATATTAAAGGAATAGCTGACCTTGACCTTTGACCTTCATCTTGACCTTCATGATGGCTGAAAATTTTAAATTTTAATTTTCATATAAAAAACAACTTTTTCAACAAATGTTGTGAAGTTTACATGAATATTAAAGAAATTAGCATATTGACCTTATATTTGACATTGACCTGTGACCTTGACCTATCAAATAGAATTATGTTTATTCTTGTTCGACCTCGGCCTACTGAACATCTTACATTAAATTAGAAATACTAGTAAGAATCATATTTTAACCTTCAACCTTGACCTTTGACCTTAGAAATTCTTATCGAGGATTTAGTTAGCTTAACACCATTGTTCATATTATTAACTAGTATTATGAATATGGTGTAATTTGTATAAACACTTATAGATTACAAATAGGGATCATATACTGTGACCTTGACCTTTGACCTTTGACTCAAAATATAATACATTATATTTGGATGGTCGTCGCATTGACCAACTGAATTTGCCTATACAATTTGGTGACAATACATTAAACAGTCTAGGAGGTGTTTAGGGAAAATGACAAACACTTGTTTTGACCTTGACCTTTGACCCTAACTATTACAACATATATGTGAAATTTAATATATATGTTATTTATGTAATAAGCAACTAACACAGTAAATTTTCCAAAATTTTACTAATCTTTTTAAATTACTAATAACAGTTGACCTTTGACCTTGACCTATAGGGGAGAGCGGTGATGGTTCAGACGGTTGGATGGTTCGAACAGTGCATTTCCTGAGAAACGCATGGGACCTAAATCCGCGAGATCGTGCGTGAAAGTGCGAGAGTTTGTTTACTTTACTCACAGAATTTCGGGCATACAAACACCATACTTTTCGATGCAGATCAGATTTTATGTTTTTTTGCACTTCCTATGTTATATTTTCAGTTTATATCGTAAGCTCTACCTCCATGAACATGTCAACCAGCGTGTTATGCATTATTATGGTGAATCTGTGTTGCATGCAGAAGATATTGCCGTAAAAAACGAATGCTTAACTCTCTTGTGTGAAAGTTGAGTATACCCAACAATTAACTATTTAGATTCGGGATGGTTCGGCCAGTTGAGGGTGGTGATGGTTCGACAGTGGTCGAACCATCCCGCTTTACCTATATTGTAGGGGGACAATAGATGTAAATGTATCTATTTATTTTATTTATTGATAAATTACATGCCTATTATGATTTATTACAGATGTTTGAGAGAGAACGAAAGTACAGTAGCCTACAGATTGGAGTGAATATGTGAGAGAGAACTGGTGTATGAATGAGATAATTATAAAGATCGAGTGAATGTGTGTATGACAAAGGCAAGGCCTATATATGAGGAGAATTGTAGTGTCGTAAGAAATAGGCTACCAGAGATGATACCCTAACTGAAAAACAAAAAATATGAAATATGCAGAAATAGGCTACCAGGGGTGATAACCTACCTAAAAAAAAAAAAAAAAAAAAAAAAAAAATATATATATATATATATATATACTGTATATATAATAGAATATGCAACTAAATATACAATTCACCAAATAGAGGTTATATAAAATGAAAGTGTAACTGCACACAAGGGGTTAATATACTGTATTAACAGATGGCGTTTGTGTCACAGTAGCCTACTCAAGCAGGATTATAATGATTTAGATAAGCAAAGTTTATCAGTCAAAGGTTACTACAAGATCATGCAAGCAACAATTAAAATTACAGATATATATATAGCTACAGTAGGATACTGAATACGATAACTATTAGAGTTAATAAGAAAATACAGTAATTCATTGTGTGTTATGGCCTTGGCCTTGCTCGGGGCCTTGGGGCTGTTCGGCCAGGCAGCTTGGGGAACAACAACAACAACAACATAAGAAAATACAAAGGTCGATTAGAGGTGCGCGTCGTCTGCTACACTCACAAGCTAGGATAAAAAGGTAAACAACGATGTTTATCAGTCAGAAAAGCAATAAAATAACATGCACGGCAACTACTGAACAGTGTGGAGGTTTACAAGCACTTAACTACTGTTCATGCAATAAATAAAGGGAATAGGGTTATGAAATACTCATATTATGATCGAGTTTTCTCAGTGGCGATGCAAGGCTGTTGAAGCTGCTAGAGCCGGGCGAGAGAGAGAGAGAAAGAGAGAGGGGAGGGAGTGGGAGTGAGGGAGGGGGGGAAGGGTGAGTGGGAGAGAGAGAGTTACAATGAACATATTTTTATTCAACACCTCGCAATCAAAACCAAGCTGATGAAGTGAAAAGAAAAGAGAGAGAGAGAGAGTTACACAGAGTTACATATATACTCAGACCATACAGACCTTGCGATCCTAACTAGGTGATCCATTCTTAATACTACTAGACAGGTACAGTTTATAGTGGAAGAATAGGACAGTAAAGTAGAAGGTTCTCTCCCCACCCTCCACTCCCTCCGGCTAAAAAGCCGTACCGGAAAATAGGATGAAGTGTAACCTTTTGGACCAGCAAATGACCACAAGGATTTTTTTTTATAGAGCATAGAAAGAAATTAGTTTGAGAGGGAAATTACACATGCCTACTGATTAATTCATAATAATCCAATCTTCATCAGGTGATCGTCCAGTCTTTTCTTAAACTTATCAATTGAAATACTGTCGACCACCTCCCTTGGTAAACTATTCCACTCTTTAACCACACTGTATGTGATGAAAATTGTGTGTCACATCTAAGGATGCCTTTTTTTATTCAGAGAGAGCGAGAGAGATTTGCTTTGATTTATTACCCAGGTACGTAAAATTATTCCAGGATGGATAGCCGACGTATGACTGAAGACAAAAACACCTCAATGGCTCAAACAAAATTATCCAGCTGGTTGGTTAGGCAGGAAAAATAACCTTGGTTTATAAACAGTTTGGAAATTACGTAATGAGGAGAAAAACACATTGAATGGAGGTGCAGCAGATCAGATAGTTTTTGGAATAGATGATTGTTGGGAGGGTTTGCTTGGAAACTGCAACATGTATGAACGTAGAAGATATAAAAAGAGTTATGCATGTTTTAATGAAGAGAGAACAGGGGAAGTAAAGACAGTTAAGACATTTAATTAAACATTATATAGTATGAACAATGAATGGATGAATATACGAAGGAATTATGGTTTTGACTTGAGAATAATGGTATTGTGAAGGAAAACATAAATACAATCCAGACGAATGCATGGACAAACAAATTATAAGTTAAGATCGAAAAGTGAATGATCGATTTCAGTAAAAAATATTTTACGAGCAAAACAATTATTATAAATAAAACTAGAAGAAAAAGAAAAACAAGAATATGTACAGTTATATGATGAAAAAGCTAAGGTAGATTGACTCAAATACACTTTGCAGAGATCGAGAAAGAATCAGTAATTGGCAAGATAAACAATGATATGATAATGCATTCAAGAAATAATAGAGTATGCATGTGAGTTCGAGACATATAATAATCGTTGAATGAGATAAATTACTAGAAAGAGACTAACATAAGAAATTTAAAAATTAAGAATGGGAATAATGTGTTATCAGTATTTGTGTGTGTGTATGTGTATGTGTGTGTGTGTGTATGTGGGGGTGTGTATGTGTTATGTGTAAAGAGAGAGAAGAGGAAAATTAAAGACACACATCAGATGTAGGCTAAAATTGTCTAAATTCGTCCAATATTTGTTTATAAATCCTGCTGACAAACAGACAGACGCCAGACGGAAAGACAGCCGTCAGTGACGATCACATAGTATCCGCAAGACTTCGTTCAGCGGATATAATAGAGACTGAAGGTAGGAAGGAAGAGATGGAGAGCCGAATGATTAACTGCAGGAGAGGAGGGGGGGGGGGGGTATTTGGGCATCAGGTGGGGTAGAGGAGAGAGAGATGGTAAAGAGTAAAAGGAAGAAACAGAGAGGTTGATGATTTATTGCCAGCAGAGCATGAGGTGGGATAGGAGTACCAGGGCGATAATAAGGGGTATTATGGAGGAGAGGAAGGAAAATAGAGATGCTGAGGAGGAGGAAGAAGAATGGGAGAGGGAGGGGAAGGACCCCCCCCCCCCCCCCCCGTCCCCCTGCACCCCACACCCAACCCATCCTCACCCACTCCAAAAGGTGTCTTGAGATCGCCTCGTACCCGTTCGTTGTGTGTGGGTACGAGGCGATCTCAAGACACCTTAGCTCCCAGTGCACAACGAACCGGATCATGATTATGTCCGCCTGTATTAAATTATGTATTATGTTGATTTATACCATTGCCTATTTTTGTAATAATTGTATTCAGCTAACTATGATCTCAATAATCATTGATGTAATGAAAATATGAATAGTCTCCTCATACGATTGCACTAGTTCTGTAGTGCTATTATTTACAACCTGTCAATTAATAATTCAGTCACTACAAGCTTGCTTGCTTGCTTGCTTTTTTTTTTTTTTTTTTTTTTTTTTTTTTTTTTTTTTTTTTTGAAATACGTATATACAGACCATGTGACAATTAAATGAGGAAACTATAATAACGCATCTGAATAATGCCAACCTGACTTATAAACACAAAATGAATGTAACCAGACGACGATGCTGTTGTTTCAGTGGAATAATGGCTCTTTGAGCAGTATGTATCGCCTTACTAGTGGTTGTCCCCTCACAGGATGGGGGGCGCTGCTCAATAAACTCGCCCCTCGGGGCAAAATCAAAATCAAATCACCCACTCCCTCTCTTGTCCTTGTTAAATTCCCAAAAGATCTCACTTAACAGCCACTTCTTCTATCTTTAGATATACTATTTATTTAATATATATTATTGTATTTGTTTACGCAATTTATTATAAATTGGTATCAAAGTATGTTAATTAGTCCCATTATATCAAGTATTGGTATCTGTAACTAAATCTACAATAAGTAAAGCCAAACAAATTAGTATATATCCTTGTACCAACATGTATTGTGTACTAATCATGAAGGTTATAATCAATAATCTGCACTGAGGGGAAAGAAATAGGGAACACAAACGGAATATAGCTAGAAACGAATATGAAAGATGAGGGGGAGGGGGACTTTCAAATGTCTTACAGGTTTATCATTTTGAGTACGGGTGATGTCTTTTCATTATATCCTGGCTGTTACTAGATGATTTGATTCAGTCTGGGAAGGACCTCTAGCTATATAATTATAGGCTACTATCCCAGTTAACCATCTTAGCTACTACATATCCACTCAAAGAGGCTAAACAAAGACTACCGAACAAGTAGGAGGGGCGGCGGTATAGCAGTGTTTGTCAGGAGTTCATTAAAAAGCTGTACTAAATCAGGTATTAGAGTAAATAATTAAAATGAAAGTGTTTGGGTAGAAGTTAACGAAGGTAGTGAGACTTTAGTTATTGGAGTTATGTATAGACCGCCAAATATGAGTAGAAATGACGGAACATCATTATGGGAGGAAATTAAAATAGCATCAAGGCGTGCATTATGGGGGATTTTAATTTCCCTAATATAGATTGGCAGCAACAAATAGGCGACTCTGATTCAAAGGAGTTTATTGAGGTAGTACAAGATAGTTTTTTATCTCAATTCATAGATACGCCGACTAGAGGTGATAATATTCTCGATTTAGTTTTCAGTAACAATGAACATATGATAAATAGTGTAGAAATCGGGGACCACCTAGGAAATAGTGATCACAATTCTGTGTATTTTAATATACAATGGAAAGGTAATATCAGAGAGAATACAACATTAATACCTGACTTCAGAAAAGCCAATTATGGTGGGTTAAGAGAAGCCCTGTTAGCGGACCCTATGGTAAAAAAACTAAGTCGATCCAGGTGTCCCAATGAGTGTATCCTTTCTCAGGCACCTGTCATCTTAAGTCAGGAAGAGACGTCAAACTTGGTAGATACATACGATAATTTTATCAAGTCAGTATTCAATGCGCAAAATAAATATATCCCCAAAAGAAAATTTAGATCAACACAGAACCAACCCAAATGGATGAATAATAGACTATTAGATCTTATAGAAAAATTAAAAAAGGCGAAATTCACCTACTTGCTTACTATCAGAATCTATCACGACAGGTAAAAAAGGATATTAGGAAAGAAAAAAGAAATTATGAAATTAAGGTTGCCAATGACTCAACAAATAATCCTAAAGCTTTTTACCAACTATATAAATCCAAGGTTAGAGATGTAATTGGTCCCCTTAAAACTTCGATAGGAGAAATGACAGAAAATGATTTAGAAATGTGCAGTACATTAAATAGTCAATTTCTTTCCGTTTTCACTAATGAAAATTTGGCACAGTTTCCAGAAGTCCGTAAGGTATACAGCGATAGTATAGATAATAGGTTAAGTACGGTTACTATAAGTAGAAATGATGTGCTTAAGGAAATTGACAGACTGAAACCTCATAAATCGCCTGGTCCTGATGAGGTATATGCTAGAGTATTAAAAGAATGCAGAGATGAGTTAAGTTACCCATTAACATTTCTATTTAACAAGTCATTAGAAACAGGTATAGTTCCAGAAGCTTGGAAGCTTGCAAATGTAGTTCCGATCTTCAAAAAAGGTGATAAATCAATAGCATCCAATTACCTTCCCATTAGTCTCACTTCAATCATAGGAAAGCTACTAGAGTCAATTATTGCTAGGAAAATGAGAAACCACTTAGAAACATTTAGCTTAATCAATTCTTCTCAGCATGGATTCACTCAGGGACGGTCTTGCCTTACTAATTTGCTTAGTTTTTTCTCAGAGGTATATGAAGCAGTAGATAATGACAAGTCATATGATATTATATATTTAGATTTCAGTAAAGCTTTCGACAGAGTCCCTCATGAGAGATTGATGAGAAAGGTTGAGGCACATGGAATAGGTGGGGCGTTGTTAGGATGGATTAGGTCATGGCTAATTGGTAGGAAGCAGAGAGTCAGCATAAATGGTACCAAGTCAGAATGGGGAGCAGTCAAAAGTGGTGTCCCCCAGGGATCGGTATTAGGTCCCCTGTTGTTTCTTATATACATAAATGACCTAGATTTAGGTATAACTAGTAGGATAAGTAAATTCGCAGACGATACTAAAATAGGGAGATCAATTGATTCAGATAGCGATATAGAGTGCCTCCAAAGGGATCTAGATACCTTACATGAATGGTCAGTAAATTGGCAGATGAAGTTTAACATTGACAAATGCAAGGTATTAAAGATAGGGAAGATGCAAACAAATGTTAAATATAAACTAGCTAATTTAGAATTAGAAAATTCAGACTGCGAGAAAGATCTAGGTGTGTTTGTTAGCAATGATTTGAAGCCTAGAAAACAGTGTATAAGCGTTCGTAATAAGGCAAACAGGATTCTCGGGTTCATCTCTAGGAGTGTGAGTAACAGAACTGCTGATGTTATCTTAAAACTTTACTTGTCATTAGTGAGACCCCATATGGATTATGCTGTCCAATTTTGGTGTCCTTATTACAGAATGGACATAGATTCATTGGAGAGAGTACAGCGTAGAATGACAAAAATGATCCATAATATTAGAAATCTTTCGTATGAAGAAAGGTTGAAGAAATTAGGTTTACATTCGTTAGAGAGACGCAGAGTTAGAGGGGATATGATAGAGGTGTTCAAGTGGGTTAGTGGGATTAACAAAGGGGACATGACAAATGTACTAAAGCTCAGTGATAGTGAAAGAACTCGTACCAATGGTTTCAAATTAGATAAATTTCGTTTCAGAAAAGATATAGGCAAATATTGGTTTGGTAACAGAGTTGTAGATGGGTGGAATGGACTACCAAGTGCTATAGTGGGATCTAAAACTGTAGGGAGCTTTAAGATAAAATTGGATAAGCATATGGACGAGAAGGGTTGGGTGTGAAGGGGGATCAGCCGGGTTAAGCCAATCAGCGCTCTGCAGACCCCCATAATCCTGCGTTAATCTCTAACTGTTTTGGTAAGATGATCCTCAGGGTATTAGAGTGTGAAGCCTATAATTGGGCTTTGTAATTGAATTGGGGTTGTGTGGGACAGGGATCTGCCTTGCTTAGGCCAATCGGCCTTCTGCAGACTCCCATTTTCTTATGTTCTTATGTTCTTATGTAAATATCGCTAGAAAACCCGCACTGAACGGGTTAAACTTCACATCTATTATAGGTTCATGTCAATTTTTGTTAAAATAAGGGAGCAAACAAAAATACATTGCTCGGAAACGGCAAAAGTAAACGGAATCCTCAATAATAATTAAACCAAATATCATAATAACCAATTAGACGACGGACCAAGTAGTGTTAAATGACTTGTGTATTATAGGGTCACGTAAATATCGCTTCATCTTCAAACCACACACATCTTTGCCACGTCTTCTTTACCCAGTATTCCTGGCTTTATCTCATGATCGGCTTAAGGGGCTAGTGGTTAGGGTTTTTTGTTTTTTTGCTTTAGTATTCACTCATTTATTCACATAATGTTAAGTTTCCTCGCGAGACCTCGCTCAAAATTATACCCCCCCCCCCCCTCCCCCCTAGACTCAACCTCAAGATAAATGTGTACATTTTTCGGTAGAAACATTTCCCGGCCGAAAACCGGTTCCTTTTATAATTACAGGCTCGCTATCGCTCGCCAGGAAAAAAATCGATACCTAAATGACACGATAGGTCTTAAAATTAACAACGAAATGGAGCTAAAGGTGTTAAAATCGCCAAACTAATAGGCCAAACGTCTTAAAATGTAAAAACTAATGGGACTAAATACGAGGGAGAAAGGGGTCCAGAAAAACGTCCCATCTCCCCTCCTTGAGGAGGTTGATGTTTCCTCCTTACTTACAACAGCCTCCATTAATGCATTCAGTATAATTATGGTGGCGTTATTCTGCTTTGATTCTGGCTGACATTAGACGATATTACTCAGTTTCGGAAGGCCCTCTTGGAATCAAATGGGTAAATAATTTCTCCATTAATCCTCCGAATCCTGCAATTCTTTCCGAAGATGAATACAATCGTCTACTAATAACTAAAATAAAAGGAATACAACAAAATGAATAAAATTTAATTAAAACAAAACAGACTAAAAGGAAGAAACGCGCCCTCGTACCTTGAAAGGGTTAAGGGGAAGTATTCGTTCTTTTTCTAAACCCCCTTCTCCATCTCATTGACCACCTGCGAGTTACAAGATAAAAGGAAGTTGGAACCATAATCATCAAAATGTAGCAACAAATACAACACTAATACGAGTAGGTGATGGATAAAAAGTGTGTTGAATTTGATATATTATAATTATATATGCAGTACAACCATATTTTAGCTGGTAATTTTGCTAAACATCAATTGTCTACAGCTCCACCTACCTGATAGCCTGAAACTCGCAAATGGTCAATTAACTCTTTGAAAACTATATAAAATCGTCTAAATATAGCCACAATATTTCGATGAAAGGCGGCAAATTACACTGAAAGACTAAAATGGCAAAAGTACAATCGCGCTAAGAAGTCATGACTCGATTTTTCTAATGCTGGGGTCACACATTCACGTATATGCTCCCGTATGCTCCCGTACGAAGGTTTATTGGTAGTTGGCAACCGAATACGTAAAACGTAAGGGCTTAGTACGCAAAACGTAAATGAAATTGTGTCTAGTCGTGGGGGTTGGTACGCATGGGCGGGAGTAGCCACGCTGGTCTGGGAGGTGGTGGGTGCGGCCATGGCCGCCCGGTATGTTTTGGATTTCGAATCAGATCCGTGGCTCGCGCTCCCCCGTATGTCAAAAGTCGGGAAAGCATACGTTTTACCGGGCTAGCTGCTACGTCTTACGGGAGCAGCCCCGTAAAACGTAGCAGCTAGCCAGGTAAAACGTAAGTTTCTCCCGCCAATCGTACAATGTTCACGTAAAACGGGAAAGTGAAAGTAAGTCCGGGCGCATCTGGCTACACCGCCGCACTGCGTGTTGGCGGGAATACGCGGCACCGTTGTACGGTGGGGACAACGGGACCAGCGGGGGACCAGCGGGGGACACTCCAGTCACACCTCTCACCACACCTGAGCAGCAACCAACAAGCCAACCCTGCCACCCTCTGCACCCTGCCGAAAACAAATCGTAGCAGCGAAACGACTGCACCTATGGCTTTCATATTTTTACCACATGTACCTTACCTTTTAGGCTACCCACCACAAAAATCCCAAATCCCTCCTCCCATCCACTCGCTGACTGTCCGTCCCGTCAGAAGGAAAAAAAAGGAAAATCTGTGGCGGCGAAACGACTGTACCAATCGGTTCCATATTTGTGTGACAAGTCCCTTACCCTTCTGCCTTCCCCCAACCACACCCCCAACCACCTCCAACCACCCACTTCCAGCGTATCCGTACGAAGATAAGGAAAAAAAGGAAAATCTGTGGCGGCGAAACTACCTCACCAATCGGTTCCATATTTGTGTGACAAGTCCCTTACCCTTCTGCCTTCCCCCCACCACACCCCCAACCGCCTCCCACCACGCACTTCCAGCGTATCCGTACGAAGATAAGGAAAAAAAGGAAAATTCGTGGTGGCGAAACTACCTCACCAATCGGCTTCATATGTGTAACACAAGTCAATTACCCTTCTACCTTCCCCCAACCAACCCCAAAACCACCCTCCCACCCATACATTCCGATACCATAAAAGTCTCTGTAGTCTATAGTGTCTTTTCAGCTACTTTCGGGACCATCGGGGACCTGATTTCTGGCGAGGGGAGTGTTTTTTTTACAATTATCCTTCCTTTCTCTCCCAACTTGATAGATTTAGCCAAAAAAAAAAAAAAAAAAAAAAAAAAAAAAAAAAATCTGGCACTGGCAGAAGCACATCGTCAAAATTGGCTGGCACTCAGCGGGTTAAAGGTTACAAGGATGAATGGTCTTTCCTCTATAAAGGGAGTTCACAAAATTGAACTCCTCCAGGATGAATTCCGCGATGTTGTTCATGGTGCCGATGAAGGACTGGGAATGGGAATGGTGTGGCCATTCCTGCCCTTATGTAGTTCCCAGATTCCAACCCAGACCTATGTGGTTGACAAAGACTGTCTTTGTCTGTGTTTGGACAGACGGGGTGTGCCTACGATTGTTCGGAAACGGTCCACGTAAGTCCCAAAAACTCCCAAGACGTAAGGCCTCAGCTACGCAGGTATTGTGGGGGCGTGGCCATGGGCGTGGCCTGTGTTCCCGCAAATCGGGCAGCCCAGGGGGACTAACGGGGACATGCTTACTCAAGTCGCAAGCACGTACGTAGCTCCATACGACTACATTACGTCTGACGTAACACTGGCCCCGTTACGGTACGTATGTCGGGAAGTGCAATAGTCGTACTCTATACGGGCGTACACGGCCGGACTACGCCCGTCATTACACAAAATTGGCGATCACGCCTGACGGGAGCATACGGGAGCGATATACGTGAATGTGTGACCCCAGCATAAGGCTCGGACAAAAGTCCCCAAATCTGGCTACCGCTGGCAACTCTCCACTGGCCGTCAGAGCCCAGTCATTTCCTAATTTATAACTATAGGTCTCAGGATATTCCCAATAATTGGCCTACTGACAAAATTAACCTATTTAGGTCTTTTAAATTATATTTATGCTGTTGTTTGAATATATATAAGTAAGGTTTGTTTTCAATATCTTTATAGAATAATGAAAGTATTTAATTTCCTGGCGCTATCTAGCATGTTGCACTCCCTGGGCCTGCCGCCTGGAGGCCTTCAAAAAAATGCAAGTCAGTCACTGCCAGTATATGAGGGAGAGTGTATCTCTTCCGCTCATATATCCACCTTTGTCCTTTACTACATGCCTTTCCATCTTTCGTTCCTATATGGGTGTCCCTATGGGCTATTAAATATGGTATAAGTGAAATTTCATCGTCTGTCTATACAAATTACAAGCTGTTCTCGAGTATTCAAGCTTTATCCCAAAATATACTGGAGACTGCTTTGTTTTTTAAGGCAGACTTGTCCCACTTAGAGAATTAAATGTGGAAAAAACAATCTGGTATATGTTTATTTACGTGATTTATTGACACTCATGGGTTGAATATTACTTTTAACGGTTGGTTTTAATTTTATGAGATACTTTTCTCCCAGTATTGTTGGCTTAAAAAGTAATACAAGCATTAAGAGACTTCCTTTCTTCTTCTAAGAATTTCTTCTTCAATCGAGTTGTCAACTTGTGGAATGGGCTTCCCCGAAACGTTATAGACTGCATCACCGTTGATTCATTTAAACTCTGCCTAGACAAATATCTCGCATCAAACCCACGACTGACTGCGTTCGTAAATTAATAACTTTATTTTATCCCCCCCTCAGTGACTAACCCATCTGTCCTCTACTAACTTCCTAATCCTGCCACGGACATTAGCTCCAGGGCAGTAATTCCCTTTCCAATGTTCCCTTACCCACTCTAAACCACTGTTTGGACACTTGATCCTCAGTGTTTTGGAGGACAAGCAACCTAGAAGGGTCACGATATCTGTTGTTGCTTGATTTCCTTTGTACCCCTTTGTACTCCTTTGTACTCCTCCACATTTTAATCCTGAATTTAGTGAGCGAAATACTACGAGTTTCACATTCTTTCGTTCGGGTTAGTCTCAACTTTCGTATTATTTGGTTTGCTCTCACATAATGAGATAAATATATTGTAACAATACTTATATAATTATCGTGTTTTTGGTATTTTGTCCTTCAATACAGTTCTCCCCGGTGTGTAATATATGAATATAGTAGAGCCTCAATAGTTGCCAGATAGCACTTTCTGAACAAAGGTGCTGGGAACCGAGTCATCACTTCTTAGCGCGATTGTACATCAAGTACATACATCTCCTCTTTCGATATCCTAATATATTTCAACTACGGGTTTATTATAGGTTATTGTTAGTATCGGTTCGTATATCTTCAACAACAAATACATCACTCTCTCTCTCTCTCTCTCATTCTCTTTTTTTGTCTGCCTTTCTTTCTTTCTTTCTTCCTTTCTGTCTGTCTGTCTGTCTGTCTGCCTGTTTGTCTGTTCTTTCTTACTCTCTCTCTCTCTCTCTCTCTCGTCTCTTATCTGGTGATCGGATTGAGGAGGTTCATTATTCATTTTTACCTACCGTACATCATACTCCATTAACTCACGGGTGTTATTAACCAGCTCCGTGGGTTTTTCTCCCTGGTGCAGCTTCTTGCTCTTCACGGCGGTTTGATACGCCTTTGTCTGAAGTATTCATATATTTTCACCAATCTTTATTTTACCCACAAAGCTTAACCCTTTCAAGCTCCATTACGCATTTCTGTTTTCTTTCTGGTAATTATTAGACGATTTTATTCAGATTAGGAAGGGTATATGGAAGTCAGAGGGTTGATTGAGAGTTTCTTTACCCTTTTAACACTCACAAATATTTCCTAAGCTGCATAAAATCGTCTAATGATAGCCAAAATATACTGCTAGAACGCATCAGAGCTTCAAGGGGTTAAGCCTTTCAAAATACGATGACACATTCTGTTTTCTGGATATTATTAGACGCTTTTATTCAGGTTAGCATGGGGTTATGGAAATTAGATGATTAATTGAGGTGATTTACCCCAATAGTTTTTATATTTTAGACGTTAACCCAATTATTTTGGTGATTTTAAGACCTTTCGTCCCATTTATTTACCAATTTTAAGATTTGTCGTACCAATTAAGTGTCGTTTTTCTGTTTTGTCCTGGCCAGCGAAAGCGAGCCTGCAATTAAGGAGGAAGTGGGGCATTTGTCTCTCGAAAAAGGCTCAAATTTATCTCGAAGGGGGGTCTTGGAGGTATTTTATTAGACTTGATGGAGGTCTAGGGAGTAAACTAAAGATAATTATAAATAAACCACTGAAATACATTTTCCACATAAAGTTATAAACAGTAGGTGGTAGTAATCTTGAAAGGCTAGAAAGGTAAGTATCCATTAAGGGGAGATTTTTAGTTTGCTTCCTAGACCCCTATTAAGCTAAAAAAGATGCCCCCAAGACCCCTCTTCGATATAATTTGTAAATTTGTCAGTAGAAAATTTGTCCGTCTGAAGGCCGGTTCCTCGTTAAGTACAGGCTCGCTATCGCTCGCCAGGAAACAATTGACACCTAAATGGTACGAAAGGTTTTAAAGTTGACAACAAAATTGTCGAAATGTCTTAAAATCACCAAACTAGCGGGGTGAACGTCTTACAATATCAAAACTAATGGGGCTAAACATGAAGGAGGAGGAGGTTCGAAAACAAATCCCTTAAATGAAAATCTCCCCTTAATACACCCAATGATTTTAGGAGAGTTATGGGAAGTGCTAGGATAGGACCATAGCTCTATCCTTCCCTCCTACCCCGATATCCTTCCTGCACAGTAAATATCCACTGTGTTACGTGATAATTATAGATGATACCACGCGCAATCAAAGTAGGCATTATTATGAGGTCGATATGTCGAAAAATATGAAGCTTAAGGGGCTAGTGGCTGTATGTTGGTCTATTAATTCATGTATTCATTTATATTTTTAGTTTCCTCGCTAGACTTTCCTCAAACTTAGAAAAACACCCCCTATACCCCTTCTCGAGATTTTCTTCCCAGCCGAAAGCCGATTACTTTTACAATTACAGGCTCGCTTTCGCTCGCCAGGAAAAAAATTCGACACGATAGGTCTTAACATTGACAACGAAATGGCTCGAAAGGTCTTAAGATCGCCAAACTAATGGGTCGAACGTTTTAAAATCTGGAAACTAATGGGGCTAAATATGAGGAAGAAGGGGGACCAGAAAAACGGCCCATCTCCCCTTAGAACAACTCTAAGAACACCATCATGGTCTGTACATATTTATCTATTTCATGCAAATGTTTTCAACTGTGGAATATTTCGGAGAATAATCGAAAACCCGCCTAAATTACAAAGTGATTAACTATTACTGTGCGTAATTGTTAATACTCATCATTATTCATATAAGTTTATTTGTATTATAATTCTTAAAATACCAGTAGCCTTAAATATATATTCTGCATTTAATGAGGTAACATATAAGGCAATGTATGCAATGGTTGTGAATATATTGTTTGTTATAATAAAATATCCATTACGCGGTTCACGCAGACTACCCGATTAGCTATATAAATATATCGAGAGGCAACGTTGCCATGTCTGGTAGGTGGGTAACCCAATTTTGCACCACCCTTTATATAGGCACTCTAGTCACCGGGCGCCATATTGTTTCTGACTCCCTGGACCCCCTATTTCGTCACACTCTCTATAAAGGCACTAGAGGTTGTCGCTACTCTCTCCATAAAGATACTGTAGCGATTGTCACTACTCTCTCTATAAAGGCACTCTAGGGGTGGGGTCTCAACTAATAACATAATGACAGGATAAATAACCCGCGGGACAAGATGGCGCTCAATGACCAGGTATTACGGCCGTGATGGAGGCTCAGGGAGGGAGGGAAGTTGATTTGTTCGCCTATTATGAACACGATACCAGGAGATAGACGACAATATAAATATTTTAATTTATATTTTGTTTTATTATCTTTATTTTTTATTTTATTTTTGTGTTTCTTAATGACTAATTGGGGACAGGAGGTGAGGGAGCAAGGGAGGAGCATAACAAGTGTATCCTATCAACACATGCGAGTCCACTCCAAACCCATCTTCTCTCTCTCTCTGTCTCTCTCTCTCGCTCTCTCTCTCTCTCTCTCTCGCTCTCGCTCTCTCTCTATCTCTCTCTCTCTCTGTTTGTACACTAGATTGGAATTCCTGGGATGAGCTCAAAATATTCTGATCAGTTAAATAGTTCAAGTGGTTAAACTAGGCCAAACGGCCGATTATATCCAAACACTGTTATGGGCACCTTGGCGAATTTGGCGAGAGTGGCCGTGTTGGGCAACAGGGTCATATTGGGTCGTGGAGATATGTTGGGTTCAGTCTCCGATTTGGGCCATTACTAGATGTGGGGCTCTAATGGGGCCTGTAGGGTTATGGGACTGTTTTGGGCTATGGCTGACATGGGCTATTGGCAGAATTTGGCTGCAGGGCTGTTATTGCTTGCTACATGGAGCCATATTTGGCAATGTCGTTGTTTTGATTCATGAGGCCATTATGGCCGCAGGGCTAGTTAGGGTCACAGCAGAAATGGGCTTTAAGGCCGACTTAAGATGACTGCAGAGAAGTTATAGGTGAAGGGGCCATTTTGGGCCAAAGCTGATATTAGTCATTCTGTTGAGCTGCACTCCTAACCTCCAGTCAAATTGGGAATAGGACGCTTTGTGCCACAGGGCATTTTGGCTGTAGCCGAATTGAGTCGAGCGGTCAAATCGAGCAGAGTGGTGAGGACGAGCGATTGACACTGAACTACTTTCAAGCTTCCATTCTCCTGTCTTCTTCATGTGATTTTCTCTCAAAGATCTCTGCTGAATCCAGCTTCAGATCTTTGCTAACCAACAAGAACATACTTTCAGTATCCCATGTGTTTACAGTCTCAGGGCTGGTAGCACCATTACCAACATAGTATAGTAATTGTCACAAACCTAGTTCTTTATAAGAGGTACAGTGTGCCCATAACTTGAGTACTGGTAGTATGTGTGGGGAGGCTCCACCCACACAGCACATGTCGAAAGCGTAGAGTTAAAAGTATTTTGTGTTATCAACTCACCTTGGGAGATGAAAGGCTTACAAAGAGAATATATGAGTCAGATACAAGGGGAGATAGAAGGGCAGGAAGACCCCCATTGAGATGGAGAGACTGTGTAAGACAAGCTTTGGATGATAGAGGAATGACTATAGATCAGGCAAAGGAAGTGGTAATAAACATGAATGAATGGAGAATGCTTGTGAATAGTTGAGTAAACACATGGTCATTTGGGGGAAGGGGTCAGGCGCAAGTTGGACTAGATAATAGTCCATCAGGCGCCTGGCCCGGGGACACGATTAATATAAAGGGTGCGCTTGGAAGTGTGGTGGGCGTGCTTGTGGCTTTGGCTCCGCTACATGTCTGCCTGCCGAGATCGGAGCCTCTCCGGGTGGTCGGGGGCCGGGGGAGTGCTGGAGTGACTTGGGTGTTCTCCTGGGTGACCTACATGTGTGTGAAGTTTGTGTTTTGTCTGTGTTTGTTCGCTGTTTTGCCTTGTGTTTTGTGTTTTCCTGTTCTTGCTCTGTCTTGAGGCGGCCACCCCCAAGAAAACAAAACAAAAACAAAATTATAATAATAATAAAATAGAGGAAAATAAAAGTAAAACATAGGAAAAGTGGGGATTGGGCCTGAGCATATAGATAGATAGATAGAACTTACCTTGGTAGTGGCAATTTACGGTTTTCTTCTGTAAAGACTACGAATATGTCTTATTTTTATAGTGCAAGAACCAAGGAGCTGGATAATCGAATGAATTGCCTCCATGGATGGGATTCATTCGTGGTTACCCCCTTGTGGATCAAGGTGCCTCACAATAAATACATTTTGTGCACGAGGAGACAGGAAATTGACGGAAATTGACAAATTGTTATTATATAATTATACACTATTATTATTAATATAATGATTATTATTATTATGTATATACAGTATATATATATATATATATATAAAATTATGTTTTTTGTTTGTATTTATTTATTTTATTTTTTGAGAGCGGGGGGGGGGGGGGGGGATGCGGAGTGCACAACGTAAAACAAAATATAAATACAATTGTTTTAAAAGCTAAATATCTTCTTACTGTAACTAAAACTCTGTGGTGAACTGAGATATTGACAACTCTGGTGTTGTGATAAGGGGGAGGGAGGGGGTGCCAAGTAACGCAAGACAAATAATAATAAATCCTAAATATTTGTTATCTGCTAGTAAGATTAAGTGGGGGTTGCATTATATTTAGACGGGTGATCCTGTACACGAGGAGATAGACAGAAGATTATTATTTTTATTATTAGTGTTGTTATTATTATTATTATTTTTATTTTTTTTATTTTCTTGGGTTGTTTAAAGCTTGAGGTGTACACAGAAACAGACAGACAACTTTCTCTCTCTCTCTCTCTCTCCCTCTCTCTCTCTCTCTCTCTCTCTCTCTCTCTCTCTCTCTCTCTCTCTCTCTCTCTCTCTCTCTCTCTCTCTCTCTCTCTTTATTTTTTTTTATATATTTTTGTTTTAAGGTATCGCTTGACTGATAGGCGGGCGGATACTCGCGTGGCCAATTACCTACCTACTTAGCTGTGTGTGAGCAACAAAGTACTCATGCTTCTCTACAAATAACCTGTACCTTACAGCATGCTGTTTCTGCGGTATCTTCACTGGCTACTCCGGAAGGTAATACAGCCATTATATTATTATATTCTCACCCGTAGTGTTGCCAACTTAGCTACTTTCCCACTTAATCTAGAGGTATTTACTTCGATCTACAGGCAATTTTTTTCATTTAGCAACATGATTTCGAGCGATATTCTGGAGACTTGAGCTATTCTACAGTAATATTGTAGAGATAGAGGCATTATTCTGAAGACTTGAGCTATTCTACAGTAATATTGTAGAGATAGTGGCATTATTCTGAAGACTTGAGCTATTCTAGAGTAATATTGTAGAGATAGAGGCATTATTCTAGAGTAATATTGTAGAGATAGAGGCATCATTCTAGAGTAATATTGTAGAGATAGTGGCATTATTCTGGAGACTTCAGCTATTCTAGAGTAATATTGTAGAGATAGTGGCATTATTCTGGAGACTTGAGCTATTGTAGAGTAATATTGTAGAGATAGTGGCATTATTCTAGAGTAATATTGTAGAGATAGTGGCATTATTCTGGAGACTTGAGCTATTCTAGAATAATATTGTATAAATAGTGGCATTATTCTAGAGTAATATTGTAGAGATAGTGGCATTATTCTAGAGTAATATTGTAGAGATAGTGGCATTATTCTAGAGTAATATTGTAGAGATAGTGACATTATTCTGGAGACTTGAGCTATTCTAGAGTAATATTGTAGAGATAGTGGCATTATTCTGGAGACTTGAGCTATTCTAGAGTAATATTGTAGAGATAGTGGCATTATTCTAGAGTAATATTGTAGAGATAGTGGCATTATTCTGGAGACTTGAGCTATTCTACAGTAATATTGTAGAGATAGTGGCATTATTCTAGAGTAATATTGTAGAGATAGTGGCATTATTCTAAAGGAATATTGTAGAGATAGTGGCATTATTCTAGAGTAATATTGTAGAGATAGTGCCATTATTCTGGAGACTTGAGCTATTCTAGAGTAATATTGTAGAGATAGTGGCATTATTCTAGAGTAATATTGTAGAGGTAGTGGCATTATTCTAGAGTAATATTGTAGAGATAGTGGCATTATTCTATAGTAATATTGTAGAGATAGTGGCATTATTCTAGAGTAATATTGTAGAGATAGTGGCATTATTCTAGAGTAATTTTGTAGAGATATTGGCATTATTCTAGAGTAATATTGTAGAGATAGTGGCATTATTCTAGAGTAATATTGTAGAGATAGTGGCATTATTCTAGAGTAATATTGTAGAGATAGTGGCATTATTCTGGAGATTTGAGCTATTCAGGAGTAATATTGTAGAGATAGTGGCATTATTCTAGAGTAATATTGTAGAGATAGTGGCATTATTCTAAAGTAATATTGTAGAGATAGTGGCATTATTCTAGAGTAATATTGTAGAGATAGTGACATTATTCTGGAGATTTGAGCTATTCTAGAGTAATATTGTAGAAATAGTGGCATTATTCTAGAGTAATATTGTAGAGATAGTGGCATTATTCTAGAGTAATATTGTAGAGATAGTGGCATTATTCTAGAGTAATATTGTAGAGATAGTGGCATTATTCTAGACTAATATTGTAGAGATAGTGGCATTATTCTAGAGTAATATTGTAGAGATAGTGGCATTATTCTAGAGTAATATTGTAGAGATAGCGGCATTATTCTAGAGTAATTGTAGAGATAGTGGCATTATTCTGGAGACTTGGGCTATTCTAGAGTAATATTGTAGAGATAGTGGCATTATTCTAGAGTAATATTGTAGATAGTGGCATTATTCTAGAGTAATATTGTAGAGATAGTGGCATTATTCTGGAGACTTGAGCTATTCTAGAGTAATATTGTAGAGATAGTGGCATTATTCTAGAGTAATATTGTAGAGACAGTGGCATTATTCTAAAGTAATATTGTAGAGATAGTGGCATTATTCTAGAGTAATATTGTAGAGATAGTGACATTATTCTGGAGACTTGAGCTATTCTAGAGTAATATTGTAGAGATAGTGGCATTATTCTAGAGTAATATTGCAGAGGTAGTGGCATTAGTCTAGAGTAATATTGTAGAGATAGTGGCATTATTCTATAGTAATATTGTAGAGATAGTGGCATTATTCTGGAGTAATATTGTAGAGATAGTGGCATTATTCTAGAGTAATTTTGTAGAGATAGTGGCATTATTCTAGAGTAATATTGTAGAGATAGTGGCATTATTCTAGAGTAATATTGTAGAGATAGTGGCATTATTCTGGAGATTTGAGCTATTCTAGAGTAATATTGTAGAGATAGTGGCATTATTCTAGAGTAATATTGTAGAGATAGTGGCATTATTCTAAAGTAATATTGTAGAGATAGTGGCATTATGCTAGAGTAATATTGTAGAGAGAGTGACATTATTCTGGAGACTTGAGCTATTCTAGAGTAATATTGTAGATATAGTGGCATTATTCTATAGTAGTATTGTAGAGATAGTGGCATTATTCTAGAGTAATATTGTAGAGATAGTGGCATTATTCTATAGTAATATTGTAGATATAGTGGCATTATTCTAGAGTAATATTGTAGAGATAGTGGCATTATTCTAGAGTAATATTGTAGAGATAGTGGCATTATTCTAGAGAAATATTGTAGAGATAGTGGCATTATTCTAGAGTAATATTGTAGAGATAGTGGCATTATTCTAGAGTAATATTGTAGAGATAGTGGCATTATTCTAGAGTAATATTGTAGAGATAGTGGCATTATTTTAGAGTAATATTGTAGAGATAGTGGCATTATTCTGTGGATTTGAGCTATTCTAGAGTAATATTGTAGAGATAGTGGCATTATTCTGGAAACTTGAGCTATTCTAGAGTAATATTGTAGAGATAGTGGCATTATTCTAGAGTAATATTGTAGAGATAGTGGCATTATTCTAGAGTAATATTGTAGAGATAGTGGCATTATTCTGGAGACTTGAGCTATTCTAGAGTAACATTGTAGAGATAGTGGAATTATTATAGCGTAATATTGTAGAGATACTGGCATTATTCTAAAGTAATATTGTAGAGATAGTGGCATTATTCTAGAGTAATATTGTAGAGATAGTGATCTTATTCTGGAGACTTGAGCTATTCTAGAGTAATATTGTAGAGATAGTGGCATTATTCTAGAGTAATATTGTAGAGATAGTGGCATTATTCTAGAGTAATATTGTAGAGATAATGGCATTATTCTATAGTAATATTGTAGAGATAGTGGCATTATTCTAGAGTAATATTGTAGAGATAGTGGCATTATTCTAGAGTAATTTTGTAGAGATAGTGGCATTATTCTAGAGTAATATTGTAGAGATAGTGGCATTATTCTAGAGTAATATTGTAGAGATAGTGGCATTATTCTGGAGATTTGAGCTATACTAGAGTAATATTGTAGAGATAGTGGCATTATTCTAGAGTAATATTGTAGAGATAGTGGCATTATTCTAAAGTAATATTGTAGAGATAGTGGCATTATTCTAGAGTACTATAGTAGAGATAGCGGCATTATTCTAGAGTAATATTGTAGAGATAGCGGCATTATTCTAGAGTAATATTGTAGAGATAGTGGCATTATTCTAGAGTAATATTGTAGAGATAGTGGCATTACTCTATAGTAATATTGTAGAGATAGTGGCACTATTCTAGAGTAATATTGTAGAGATAGTGGCATTATTCTGTGGACTTGAGCTATTCTAGAGTAATATTGTAGAGATAGTGGCATTATTCTGGAGACTTGAGCTATTCTAGAGTAATAATGTAGAGATAGTGGCATTATTCTAGAGTAATATTGTAGAGATAGTGGCATTATTCTAGAGTAATATTGTAGAGATAGTGGCATTATTCTATAGTAATATTGTAGAGATAGTGGCATTATTCTAGAGTAATATTGTAGCGATAGTGGCATTATTCTAGAGTAATATTGTAGAGATAGTGGCATTATTCTAGAGTAATATTATAGAGATAGTGGCATTATTCTAGAGTAATATTGTAGAGATAGTGGCATTATTCTAGAGTAATATTGTAGAGATAGTGGCATTATTCTAGAATAATATTGTAGAGATAGTGGCATTATTCTAGAGTAATATTGTAGAGATAGTGGCATTATTCTAGAGTAATATTGTAGAGATAGTGGCATTATTCTAGAGTAATATTGTAGAGATAGTGGCATTATTCTGGAGACTTGAGCTATTCTAGAGTAATATTGTAGAGATAGTGGCATTACTGTAGCAATTGTTGGCTTTTATTCATTATCTAACGGACTGGATTTGGTAACCATACACACGCGCACACTGTCATTTAAGGGAGCCCACCTCGCTTGCTTTCTCTTTCTTTCCCTCTCTCTTTGGCTTGTATCCATTCGGCCCTGTTACGATCCAGGTTCTCAAAGACACAGGGCTCTTCAACATTGGACTAGATAATGGCAAATAGCAACAACGGTAACACTAGATCCAACCCCTGCCTTAAACACTGGAAAACAAAACACCATTACCGCCCTGAGTCGTGCCTGGACAACGAGGTATCCTATGACTCGGTAACTGGTGCACACACACTAGGCTGACGCTCGATGAAACAGCCTATTCTCAAACAGTAAAAGATTACTCGATTAGGTTACACAAAGAAAAGATAGTTAACGTGATTAATTAACGTTACGGTAGATACTCAAATAACTGGCACTCCTGTATTAAAGAAAGTGCAATGCTAGTCCTGCAACATCAACTGGAAACTTCTGAAATAAGTCTGATGCTGGGAAGATGTTCGTAAAGAATCTTGAACAATTATAATGCAGAATACGGGTCACAATAAATACTAGGACATATAGTAATAATAGGCAGGCGAATAATAAAGACTGCGCAAAGGTAGTAATGCTCGACAACTAAAGAAATGCTTCGCGACACAACGCAACAGCCTACTAGGGTTGTGCAACTCAACAACAACCTCGGCTCAAAAGTGCAGCGAATAATAATGTTGCATACATATAAGAATGGAGCTTATCTCTAACCAGTGTCTGCTTAGTTAATAAAGTCTAGCTGGGGTATCAAGGCAGGGCAACAATGGGTGAGCATGCGGCTCGTAGCCTAATGTTGTCCGAAGGTGGTATAATGAAGATTACGTTATATGACGGGGATGCTCTCTTGATAAATCTAGGTCTCTAGTACCTAGTTCTATCCTGGCGATCCCTCAGAAGTCAACACAAAGAGGCAGCACTATGTTGTGAGGGATAGGCTATGGCCCTCTCACACCACAGCGCTGTGCTCACAAAGTAAACCCACCCGAAGACAACTTAGGCTCCCACAGTACCTGTCGATGTCGTGCAGGGCTTAGCTAACACTGCACACATCGGAGACAACGACACAGTAACCTTACCCCTAGTCCAGCTTTAAATAACCCAGCAGAATCACTCAACACCTTGCCAGGGAGACATATACCGGTCTACAACCTTCCCGAGAGAGGACACACACGGAAAAGTCCGTCTCTCCAAACCTCATTAAAGCCTAATACATGGAAATATCCGAGAGCTTCGCGTACAATACGACTGGCCGACGGTGAACGTCTATGCTGAAACCAGAAGGGATGTTGAGTTTAATAAAGATTAGAGAATGAGAAAGGAGAAGTCGAGAGAGAGAAATAGTATGCAAAGTGGCGAGTATGGGGGACAGAATTGCAAAGGATGTAGACGATACGCGTGTCAGGCAAGCTCTGAGCTGGTAAAAAACATGTGGCCGCGACGGGAAGGAACTAGTTGACCACCCGGCCGCCAACGCCGTCAGCGCCCAAGCGAGCCGCGGCATAGCCCCCACCCGCTGCCAGGTGTACTCCCTCACCCTCTCTCGCTCGCTTCCCACACAAGCAACATATATATTATAGTGAATATAAAATATAAGGCGCGGTCACAGACCAAAACAAAGACCATTTCTAGACTGTCTGTGGCAACACGACCCTAATGAAATAAAGCAGATCATTCTAGGACAACTGTAGCCTATCCCCCCCATCCTGGCGAGCGCTAGCGAGCTGCAATGCCCTACGCAACCATTCTGTCAACGCCGGGAGGCGTCACACCCCCCCCAAGATATGGGACACTCAACCATGGGCCCATATCTGAACAGAAAGAATGTCGCTAGAATCTGCCACTCCTAACCACTCTGCCACTCATGGAATGCAAGCTCAGTCTCCTAAAAAAAAATACAACATTTATATATAAACAAATCTGATCACCCTTCCCAAATATAATACATTAATTCATAACATTGTGCTCCCAGAGCGAGCTTTAAGAAGCACAGCCTACTGAGGGAAAATCATCTGCACTCAGTACTCAGCTACAATATTATCTTAAAATTAATTATTAAAAAGAAAGAGTTTTTATTAATTTTTCATATTTTATTTTAATGTTGTTTTTGGCGGCTAATATAGATGTAGCCTAATTTTCGTCTAATCAAAGCCAACAACTCCTGCCCTGCGACCCTACGCTGATGCTACACACGCGAGCCAACAAGCACCAGCGCAAAAATACACCGCGAGCCAAGACAGGAGGCTATACCAACATACTGTGGTAGCCTACCCCGGATCCTCCACCCACGACAGACACTGACTGAACAGCGAGGGTTCTCCTGCAAACAAAGCCAAAACATTATCAGTGCCCTTAGCATGCCACACATCCAACTTGTGTTCCGGCAGCACAACAACACCTGACACTGATAAACTGCCCAGTTCATCGCAAGACTGGCACTTCTCTTCGCTCTTTCCGGCAACGGGGCCTGCCAATAACCCTTCACTAGTTCTACCTTCGTGATGAGCGAGGCAGCCCCGAAGCGGTCTATGGTGTCGTCAACTCTGGGTAATGGATAGGCGTCTGTCAGGGATAATGCTTCCACACTCTTGCAATCAACACACACACGGACTCTGCCACCAAACTCAGGTTGCAAAGCCACTGGCAACGACCACTCACGACATTCCTCATCCCTCAGACCCCCTCTCCACACGCCGTCCAGCTCCGCCTTCACAACAGGCTGTCGAGCAGGATTCACACGGCAGGGAACCAACTCGAGCCTTGCACTGTCTCCAGCCTCCATGTCGGATTCTACCCCGTACATCAGGCCTGGAGAAGCAACAAACATGCGGACGGACTGCCACAGCCTAGCAAACAACTCCTCCCGTCGTTCAGGAACAAGAGGCTGCAACCCATCTCGCAGAACAACATGCCCAGTGCCCTCGCACATCTCCTTCACCATGTGGAGAGGAGCCCTCACCTGATGCCCGAAAACAAGCTCATTCGGACCGAAACCGAGACTCTCTCCAGGTACTTCTCTTGCCGCGAACAAAACATACGGCAGACCAAGGTCCCAATCCTTTCCGTTCTCTGCGCAATAACATCGAAGCATGCTTTTCAGCGTGGCGTGCCACCTCTCCATCACCCCTTGACTCTCCGGGTGATACGCAGAAGAGACGACAGTGCTGATGCCATGCTGAATCATAGTTTGTTTGAACAGATTAGATGTAATACTAGAACCTTGGTCCGATTGCACCTCTTGCGGGTAACCATACCGCGAGCAATACAAGAGCAGGTTCCGGACAACAGTTTTCGCTGGGCTATTTCTCATTGGATATGCATCAGGATAACGAGTGGCCACATCCATGATAGTTAATAGAAATTTATTACCGGCACTAGTAGGGGGTAGGGGTCCGACCATATCAATGATGACCTTACTGAAGGGCGGTCCACTGACAGGAATGGGGTGCAACGGGGCTCTCGGAATTGTTTGGTTAGGTTTTCCAACCCTCTGGCACGTATGACACCTTGCTATCCAGGTTACCACCTGCCCCTTCAACCCCGGCCACCAAAACAATTTTTCTAAAGCCGCCACCGTTTTTCTCACCCCTAGATGTCCTGCCAGTGGTATGTCATGCGCCAACCTCAGTAGGCTATCCCTGCACTCCCGTGGCACCACCAACTGGTCCACTACTCCAGACCCCTCTTGCCAACTACGTTTAGGGTCTTGAAAACGCCTATAGAGGATGCCTTCTAAATAAAAAAAATCTCCTGGCTGTGCATCGCCGTCCTCGTCGAGCTCTACAGCTCCATTAGCACACATTTGGAGCTCAGGGTCCTCTAGTTGCAACCGACGTATATCTGAGGGTGCCAAGCGATCTAACTGCTCCCGGAGCAATGCATGACCTTCCCCGATACTGGGCTGCTCCCTCTGTCTCTCTCGATGTACATAACGTTGCTGTCGTGGAGACTCGTCATGCCCAGCCTCGTCACTCTCGATGACAGGCCCAGGGGCTACTCCAGAATTAAGTAATGGTGCTAATACTGAATCACCCAGGAGAGCCGCCGAGTCAAAACTCTTAAAACCAACTCCAGCTTTAGCCTCCTCCTGTTGATCGTTCCTCCGCTGGTCTGAAGACGGAGGACTAGGCTGTGACACTTTAGCTGCCCGAGCTCGGGTGACAACACACGCCATGGGTTGTGTCTGGCACCGCTCGACCCACTCTTGCTCTTCCCTACTCACGTCGGCCGGCCTCTCGGCAACAACTAAGGGTAGAACCTCAGAAGCGGGCATTGCAAAGTCGTTGCCGAGAAGAAGGTCGACGCCCTCCACTGGCAGTTTCTCCACAATCCCGACATCCAATTCACGTGCCACACCATCCACCTCCAACTCCAACCGCACCAGCGGGTATGACCGAGTTGCATTAATACCCTGCACCACCACCACCCGAGCCGCGTTTATAGGGTAGCCAGTCAAGTTTTTCATCAGAGTCTGGGAAGCACCTGTATCACGCAAGACCTCTACTCCATGCTTGCCCACATCACGCAACCCCGCCCTCTATGGTCGCAAAAAACATCCTGAGCAGGGTTCGAGCCTCCCAGGTGCTTCTGCATTGGCTGTGCCTCAGCCTCTGACGAACTGCCCCGGGAAAACTCAGATGACTTCGGAGACACACCAATGTTGCAGGCCAAAGACACAGCTGCTGTAGGTGGTTTGCTAGGACAGACTCTTGCAAAGTGCCCCTTTTTATGACAATGATAACACTCCAACTCCCCTTTGGGCTTCCCTTGGTACTGGGAAGGGCCCGGCCCCTTCTTAAATGGGACGGTGCTAGTCTTGTGGTCAGTCTTGGTATCATGGCTCTTGTACTTGTTTGCATAAGGTATATCACTAACTCGGGGGTGTGGGGCATCACGCCCCTTGTTACCTGCCTCACTACGCTGGGCAGACCCGCACCCACGAATTAGTGATAGCCGGAAGTCAGCCATCTCAGCTGCCTCCTGTAGAGTTTTTGGTTGCTTCTCTTTAAGGTTTAACGTCAGGTCGCCGCCCGTGCATTTAAAAACTGCTCTAAAAGCACCAACTGTTTAATGTCGTCAAACGTAGTAGCTTTCTCTGACCTCAGCCAATTCCCAAAAGCATCGGACAGCTCCCGGGCATGCTCCAAAAAGGTGCTCTCCCGACCCTTGGTAACACCACGGAACTTCAACCTGTACGTCTCTGGTTGTAGTTTGTATGCTCTCAGGACAGCCTCCTTGAGTTCCTCCTAGATAATACAAGACTCTATAGGCAACGCATCGTAGGCTTTAAGACCCTTGCCTATTAATCTAGAGGATACAAGTGCTGCCCATTTATTCTCTGGCCACTGGTGTTCCTGGCACTTCTTCTCAAAGCGTGCGAAAAATTCTGTAACACCGCTCTCATCAAACACCGGAACCAGTTTCAATAAGTGCGAGAGAGACTGCTCATGAACACGGTTACCAGCCCCAAGTCGCTGTCCCGTTGTCTCTACTCGCGACTTCTCTACGTCCATGTCGGCACAGTACCTAGTCGACTCAGCTTGGATTTTTGCTTGACTGATAGTTTTTCTCTCTTCTATCCTGGCTAATTCTAATTGCTGCTGAAGCTCACATGCCCTTTGTTGCTGCTGAAGCTTAGCTAATTCGAGCTGAAGCAATAATTCTGGAGTTAACCCTTGAGGAGGTGAAGGTGCTATAATGTTTGAAATTACCGGTGGTCCCCCCAGGGGCAACCCACCCTGCCAGTCACCACCCAACTGCGGAAGCGTACCCGGGTCGGCAAACTACTGGGATGGCTGGGAGTCGAGTGTAGGGGAAGCATGGCCGAAGGGCTCTGAGCACTCAACCCATCTCGCTCACCAGTCACCCTGCCCAGTACACACGTTATCAAGTTATCCTTGGTCATGCTGCTAGTAACCGCATGACCGATAGCTGTGGCCAGGCATTGAAGACCGTACCGATCCATACCCTCCAACCGCTCGGCAGTAACAGGCCATTGCAAAAATATCCTAGCATCCTCCTCACAGTTCACCCGATTAACCCTTTCATCATGCTGCTGTTCCTCAGTTTCGACATTACGTACTGTGTCTCCATTCTCCTCTGACCCGGTATAAGACATGATGCTCAAAAAAAATTCTCACCACAATATTCAGAAAAGAAGTACCCCAAACTCTTATGTAGCACTATTCACTTGCCAAAAATGTCTGAAGACTCTCAAGTGCTATACTACTTTGCCAAAAAAAAAATTAACGTGCCCACTATATTCCTCAATAAAACAAATGACCACAACAATCCTGCAATTATCTCTTAGTTCACAAGATCCTGAGCTAGGTCGCCATTTGTTACGATCCAGGTTCTCAAAGACACAGGGCTCTTCAACATTGGACTAGATAATGGTAAAATGCAACAACGGTAACACTAGATCCAACCCCTGCCTTAAACACTGGAAAACAAAACACCATTACCGCCCTGAGTCGTGCCTGGACAACGAGGTATCCTATGACTCGGTAACTGGTGCACACACACTAGGCTGACGCTCGATGAAACAGCCTATTCTCAAACAGTAAAAGATTACTCGATTAGGTTACACAAAGAAAAGATAGTTAACGTGATTAATTAACGTTACGGTAGATACTCAAATAACTGGCACTCCTGTATTAAAGAAAGTGCAATGCTAGTCCTGCAACATCAACTGGAAACTTCTGAATTAAGTCTGATGCTGGGAAGATGTTCGTAAAGAATCTTGAACAATTATAATGCAGAATACGGGTCACAATAAATACTAGGACATATAGTAATAATAGGCAGGCGAATAATAAAGACTGCGCAAAGGTAGTAATGCTCGACAACTAAAGAAATGCTTCGTGACACAACGCAACAGCCTACTAGGGTTGTGCAACTCAACAACAACCTCGGCTCAAAAGTGCAGCGAATAATAATGTTGCATACATATAAGAATGGAGCTTATCTCTAACCAGTGTTGCTTAGTTAATAAAGTCTAGCTGGGGTATCAAGGCAGGGCAACAATGGGTGAGCATGCGGCTCGTAGCCTAATGTTGTCCGAAGGTGGTATAATGAAGATTACGTTATATGACGGGGATGCTCTCTTGATAAATCTAGGTCTCTAGTACCTAGTTCTATCCTGGCGATCTCTCAGAAGTCAACACAAAGAGGCAGCACTATGTTGTGAGGGATAGGCTATGGCCCTCTCACACCACAGCGCTGTGCTCACAAAGTAAACCCACCCGAAGACAACTTAGGCTCCCACAGTACCTGTCGATGTCGTGCAGGGCTTAGCTAACACTGCACACATCGGAGACAACGACACAGTAACCTTACCCCTAGTCTAGCTTTAAATAACCCAGCAGAATCACTCAACACCTTGCCAGGGAGACATATACCGGTCTACAACCTTCCCGAGAGAGGACACACACGGAAAAGTCCGTCTCTCCAAACCTCATTAAAGCCTAATACATGGAAATATCCGAGAGCTTCGCGTACAATACGACTGGCCGACGGTGAACGTCTATGCTGAAACCAGAAGGGATGTTGAGTTTAATAAAGATTAGAGAATGAGAAAGGAGAAGTCGAGAGAGAGAAATAGTATGCAAAGTGGCGAGTATGGGGGACAGAATTGCAAAGGATGTAGACGATACGCGTGTCAGGCAAGCTCTGAGCTGGTAAAAAACACGCGGCCGCGACGGGAAGGGACTAGTTGACCACCCGGCCGCCAATGCCGTCAGCGCCCAAGCGAGCCGCGGCATAGCCCCCCCCCCCGCTGCCAGGTGTACTCCCTCACCCTCTCTCGCTCGCTTCCCACACAAGCAACATTTATATTATAGTGAATATAAAATATAAGGCGCGGTCACAGACCAAAACAAAGACCATTTCTAGACTGTCTGTGGCAACACGACCCTAATGAAATAAAGCAGATCATTCTAGGACAACTGTAGCCTATCCCCCCATCCTGGCGAGCGCTAGCGAGCTGCAATGCCCCACGCAATCATTCTGTCAACGCCGGGAGGCGTCACAGCCCCATTCAGCCTACTGTTTTAAGACGTTTACCACCATCCGGGTGTCAATATTTTCCTGGCGAGCGGTAGCGAGCCAGCATAGATATTATTGTTTTGACAGCAAGCTAAATTTGTAAATTTTCGACAGAAAAATTTCTCCGGCGAAGCCGGATTTCTCGATACAATGCTGGCTCGCTATCGCTCGCCAGGAAGAAATCGACACCTGGATGGGGATAAACGACTTAAAACAGTTGACTGAATGGGGCCGAATCGATACAAGCCAGGGAAAGAGATAAATGGGGAGAAAGATAAAACAAATCCTGTGACCCCCCTTAAGCCAGTACCGGTGCCATCCTATTAACTGTATGTTGGCAATTAGTAGACGACTTTGTTCAGTTTAAAAAAAGTCCTCCAGCAATTAACAGGCTTCGAACTCTCTCACTTAGCCCTCTTTACTGTCACAAATCCTTTATAAACTGCACATAATAGTCTAAATATAGCTTCAGTATCATTTTACAAACGTCGCGTTACAGAAGGGGTTAATATATGACGATTCTCTTCCTTTAATTCTGGCTGTCAGTAGACGATTTTAATAAGTTGATGAAACCCGAGAGCCAACTAAGATAATATTAATGAATAGAAACACCACCCGAGGAGGAGCACTTTTATGACACTGTTTTTCCCGATAACTTCTTTTTCGAACAGGCTTTCCAATTCTCTATAAAAATCGTTTAAAGGGAGATGGTTAAATGTTCTGCCCCTCCCCCCCTCCCCCCCCACCCCCACCCCCACCCCCCTTCTCTCTCATGCTTAGCCCCATTACTTTTCATATTTTAGGACGTTCGGCCCATTCGTTTTCCTATTTTAAGACATTTCCTCTCATTTCTTTGTCAAAATTAAAATCTTTCGTGCCATTTAGGTGTCGTTTTTTTTCCTGGTAAGCGAAATCGAGCCTGTAATTTAGGAGGAATTGGCCTTCGGCCGGGACATTTTCCTGCCGAAAAATGAACAAATGTATCTAGAAGGTGGTGGGTCTTGGGGGTATTTTCTTAAGCTTGATGGAGGTCTAAGGAAGAAACTAAAAACAAATAATGAAAAAATATATAAATAAAATCGATCAATAAATAAAACCACCCCCCTTAACGCTAGCCAAAATATTATGCAAACACGAGTCATCTAACTGAAAGAGTAACATTTCTACGGTACACGACAACACTCTACGAATTAAGCGCTTCTGTAATGGCGAAATATTTTGCAATATATTCTGGCAACTATTAGCCGATTTTATTGAGTTTATAAAGGGCCTCCAGCAATTCGAAGTATCTCACTTTCCTTTTTATTATAACCGATCCTTCTTAAACTGCATTACATTAAAACTAAATAGACATCACCCGTACAGAAGGGGTTAATGGTAATGTAGAGTTCAACATGGATTCCATTAATCTCTTACGTGATTTTCCTTTTAATATAGCCAACTCTAATCGATTGTATTTAGCTATAGAACATACCTCATGGGATCAAAGGGGTACTACTGTTTAAATTTACCCTCTAGCTCGTACAGATCCTACCTGAGCGTAATCAAATCGTTTAGCAACAGCCAAAATAAAACGAAGAAACACGTCACCATGTCAAACTGTTAAGTGGCTCTGTAATACAGACTCATAAATCCTCTGTGTTTGTTTGTGCGTGCGTGTGTGTGGGTTTTTCTTCTAGCATATTAACTTTACGAAATACATTATATTCATTACACAAAACAAAAATGAACTATTAATTTATGCGTCCACGAATGTATTAGGTCTGATAGTACAGTACATTATATAACTCTTTCATTATTAGAACGCTTCTTCCCATTATATTCAGGCCATCATTGGACAATTTTATTTTGGTCCGGAAGGCCCTCTGTAAGGAGTGGCAATTAACGAAAGAAAGGAAGGAGAAATGAATAGAAGAAATAGAGAGAGAGAGAGAGAGAGAGAGAGAGAGAGAGTGAGAGTGAGAGGGGGGGGGGGAGGGTTATATGAGAGAGAGAATACAAAAGAGTACAACACAAATCAAGCAGCAACAGGTCTAATGACTCCTCTAGGCTGCTTATCCTTCAAAACACTGAGGATCAAGTGTCCAAACAGTGGCTTAGAGTGGGTAAGGGAAAATTGGAAAGGGAACTACTGCCCTGGAACTAATGTCCGTGGCAGGATTAGGAAGTTAGTAGGGAACCAATAGGTTGGTAACCTAACACAGTTATAAATGATTTTTTGTATATCTGGGAAAAAGAGAGTAACGTCTTAGTAATATATATATACGCAATAATCCTTGATGAATTTGAGGAGGAATAAAATAAAGGTATTCATTTACAAACACAATCAATCTCGGGTTTGATGCAAGATATTTGTCTCTGCGAAGTTTAAAAGAATCAACGGTACTGCAGTCTATAACGTTTTAGGGAAGCCCATTCCACAAGTTGACAACTCGATTGAAGAAGACATTCTTAGATTGGTGCGAGTTAAAAGATTTACCAATAATTTTGCAACCGTCTCCCCGCGTGTAATTAGATTGATCGATAGTGAAGTACTTACTACAGTTCATTTTGTTGATGCCTTCGATGATTTAGAATAATTGAATTAAGTTGCCTCTTAATCTGCGCTGTATTAAAGGAACTAGATTTAATTCTCTAAGACAATCCTCGTATGGTTTGTTCTTTAGGCTAGGTATCATTTTGGTAACTCTACATTGAACTCGTTCTAACTTGTCTATATCTTTTGGTAATAAGGGCACCAGGATTGAATGCAGTATTCCAGAAGAGGGCGGACTAAGGAATTGTAAAGAGTTAGGATAACTTCTTTGGATTTATGCTCAAATGACCTGCCTATAAAGCCAAATATTGTGCTTGCCTTCTTAACAACTTCTGAACATTGTTGACTCGGTTTTAGGTTACTCGATATTGTTACTCCCAGATCGATTTTTCTGTCTACACTCTTAAGCTGAGTGCCATTCATCGAATAGTTTGCTTTCTCATTTCGGTATCCGATATGTAGTACTTTACATTTATCCGCATTGAAACTCATTTGCCAAATTTGGGCCCAACATGACAATTAATCTATATTTGTGTTGCATATCGTCAACTTGTTCTTTTGAGAGTACGCTATTTGCAATTTTTGTATCGTCAGCAAACTTTGAGATTATACAGGTGAGACCTTCATCTATGTCGTTGATGTACAGTTGTGGACAGATGAAACAGCTACAGTTTTGGTTTGCTAAAGTCGCTCAATAGAGGGCAGCACAATTAGTGTCCATAAATTATCTGGTAACAGTGTTGTTGTTGGGGTAGGGGGTGAAGGTAGGGGTGGAGGGAGGGGGAGGAGTGGAAGAGGGAAACCAGCGCAGCGGCGAGGTGGGAGCAGGTGGGGGTGGATGCAATTGGGTGACCAAATACGTTACTGTGAAAACGTAATTTATGTGTTTTGAACATTATATGGGATTATTATTGCAAACTATTGGTTTGCTGTTATTAATGTAACATATTATACTGACAAAGTGAAACAGAGACACCCTTCAATAAAAAAACAGTGTGTTTCTAACTCTAGAATCATAAGTGGGGAGGGGGGAGGGTATTATTATTATTATTATTATTATTATTATTATAATAAACAGGACTAGCACCAAGCCCATAAAGACTATGTGGCACTAAAACTCATGAATACAACAGCAGAGGTAAGCTAGGCGATTTCAAGAAAGTTACGAGGCTTTAGGAAAAACGTTAAATGAGAGATAACAAACAAGCTCGAGACAGAAATTGCATAGGACGGTCAAGAGACAAAGTTGGGGGGTGACAAACGATAGAGCGCAACCTAGCAGCAGTATAGGATAGCGGTAGGTGGTGGTGGATTACTAAGAAACTGGTGCTTGAATTGTAAATTAATATATGAAAAACAATGCATTTATTTATACTTTGTAAAGGCATAACAAATATATATTTTGTGTAGCATCTCACCTGCGATTGTGATAGTAATATAAGGTGTTCGTATGCATTAACATAATATTCAGCTATGAAAAACAAAATACTTTAGAGCCTCGTAATACCATAAGCCTTGATAAGATTACGTAGTGCTGTGTGTAGCTTGATAACCGCGCTATAGGGTTGCAACTTACTCTTACTCTCTCTCTCTCTCGGAACATAAGCATAATAGGTTTGTCGGTTGTATATATAATTTACTTTGAAAATATATACCTGTATACTGTATATTACAGTATATGAAGCAAGCTTTATCTCAATATTTATCTTTGTTATATTAAGTGTATGTTTTAGTCTGCAGTTTTACCTTATAACAAACTGGGTCGACCGTGATTATATTTTACACCCGACACTTTTTGTATTGCTGTGTAGTTCTATGATTTAGTAAAAAAACATATGCTACCACATTTTTTGTATACATAATTGTATTATCTAATAACTAAAACATGACCATGCTTTCATTTCAGTTTCGCTCTACAGGTTTTGTGTGAGTCAAGTATTTAGTAAGATTAATTAAGATTACCCTCTTTATTGGTAAAAGTCTTTACTATGCAATTGTAAAGACGGTTCGTTACTAAACATATTAAGAAATCAAGGGACCTTATATTATGAATGGCAATATTTGTCAAGATTTATTACTGTGTAGCTTAAAGTCATATTTAATTAAGAAATGCTATGTTATGTCCTATATATTGCAAGCCCCATACATGAAATATATTTATTTATTCCATACCATGTGTGTATTTTCGTACAACAATTCTGATAACAATAATAACGGAAATGCAGCAACTCCTCCGTTTCAATCATCTTTGAGATACTTTCCTAGTTATTAAGCTTTATGTTATTAACAATCTAGTGTTAAAAATGATCCAAAATCACAGAAGCATACATAACCACATATATGAACATGAACCCTGTTTTTAAAAACGAGGTTAAATGTTTAAGGAGGACGGATAATATGTTGCTCCCGTTTCTCTTTTGCGCCTTTCCTCTCCCACTGGTGTGTATGTTAAATTTAATATATCAAGCTGTAAGTATCAGTCTACATATACTTATGTGTGTATACAAATACTTATTACTTTCAGTATTCTACTGTACTTTTCACTTCTCAACTTGTTTTCCTCTGTCCAATTGTCTTTCTTTCCTACTTTACTCCAGCCATCTGGTCTGGTATTATTTTTGGCTTATACATGCACCATATCTCTCCTTGTGCATCGGTTCATCTTTTTCTAGTTTGTTAGTAGCTATATCTCAAACCTCTGAAGTCTACTTTTACCTATATTATCATATATATATTTTCCATATTATCTTAAATACACCTTTAAATCATTAAGCAGTACAATGCATTATTGTCGTTTTACTAGTTTTATATACCATGCATCTTTGCTCATCATAATTATTACCAATCCTATTGGGTATTTCATTTTATTCCCAACCCTTTCTTAATACGAGTATGGTTGTTCACTCAAATTTCACGATCATTATAGGAGATTCCTGAGCTTTGGAATGGTCTTTAACTATTAAATCGGAAATTACTATACATGTTTCCTCCAACTACAAAACGTACCGCCTAAAATTAATGCACTCATTTACTATATGCCACAATAAGTGAAGAAGCGTATCCTTATATCTCTGAAGCACTAAACAACTGTATACAGATTAGAACCTGCAGCAAGGAATGACCCCTAATCTCAATTAACGCTTTCTCTTCTGATGCCGTCAAAACTTAACACAAAATAACTGGAACGCATCATGGTATGCAGGAAAGGTTCTGTATAATCGTGTTTTCATTTGAGATACAGCTTACACCACCCATGTATCATTATAGTTGAGATACAGCTTACACCACCCATGTATCATTATAGTTGAGATACAGCTTACACCACCCATGTATCATTATAGTTGAGATACAGCTTACACCACCCATGTATCATTATAGTTGAGATACAGCTTACACCACCCATGTATCATTATAGTTGAGATACAGCTTACACCACCCATGTATCATTATAGTTGAGATACAGCTTACACCACCCATGTATCATTATAGTTGAGATACAGCTTACACCACCCATGTATCATTATAGTTGAGATACAGCTTACACCACCCATGTATCATTATAGTTGAGATACAGCTTACACCACCCATGTATCATTATAGTTGAGATACAGCTTACACCACCCATGTATCATTATAGTTGAGATACAGCTTACACCACCCATGTATCATTATAGTTGAGATACAGCTTACACCACCCATGTATCATTATAGTTGAGATACAGCTTACACCACCCATGTATCATTATAGTTGAGATACAGCTTACACCACCCATGTATCATTATAGTTGAGATACAGCTTACACCACCCATGTATCATTATAGTTGAGATACAGCTTACACCACCCATGTATCATTATAGTTGAGATACAGCTTACACCACCCATGTATCATTATAGTTGAGATACAGCTTACACCACCCATGTATCATTATAGTTGAGATACAGCTTACACCACCCATGTATCATTATAGTTGAGATACAGCTTACACCACCCATGTATCATTATAGTTGAGCATATCTACCAAAAGGTTTGGCCAATAAAAATAACTTGCTTTTCAATTTGTGTATATTATTTTATGAAAAGGTCTTTTGCGCCTCTATACCGAAACTTTGAGGATTGTATTGACACATACTATTTACATGGTTGTGTTTCTTGAACAGGTGAATTGCTATGCGACTAAATATTAGGCATCCTTTGTTTCCTGGATTCTGCTTTATTTATAGATACATTTAAGTATTTGTTCTTATTTATTAATATTTTTTGTTTTAAATTCACATCGACACATATAATACAAAGTTAATATATGTGCCATGGCTAGCACGCCCCATAATAATACTTAAATGTGATATCATTGCCACTCATGACAATTGGAAACGATAATCCGTATGTATTTTTTAAATATATAATTATACTTTTATTGAAGATTGCATTACTTATGGGAAGGTTAGGCAAATGTAATTGAAGGCTTTCACAGACACTTTTATTTGCAATACATGTGTGGACAAAAATGGCAAGGATTATTTCTATCTATCTATCTATCTATTGCCTGACGCCGTGATCCCCGAAGGGGTGGCCACAAACGAACCGCCCCCATGCACCTCTGTCCCCAGTCAGTCGACGCCCCTCCCCCCAACCAGCACCGCCTTCGTTCATGTAGTTCCTCACTCCATCCTACCACCTCATATTCGGTCTACCTCTCCCCCTCTGTCCCTCCACCTCGCTCTCGTACACCCTCTTAGTCATTCTCTCGCTTTCCATACGTTCCATATGGCCGAACCATCTCAAGTTGTTCCTTTTCACACTTTCCAGCACATCTACCTCCACACCACACCTCCTTCTTACTTCCTCATTAGTCTGTCTATCCCTCCATGTAACTCCGCACGCACTCCTTAAGTAATTCATTTCCACTGCTCTCACTCTTGGTCTGAGTCTCTCAACCAACGTCCATGCTTCGCTTCCGTAAGTCAGTGTCGGGATTACCACACTGTCATGCAAGGACTTCTTCACTTCCATACTGACCACCCTATTTCTTGTTACTGCTTTTAGCGTTCCTACAACCCTCTTATTATTATTTAGGATTATTAGGATTATTTACTTTTATTAAAACAAACAAAACAAAAATAAATAAGGAAAAACACATCTCAACAGTATGAATAAAGTTTGAACAATATATTCAATATGAACATAACTAAAGAAATAGATATGAAGCGTAGTTCAATAGCCGGTCCATCCCCTTCTTTCTCAATGACTGCCTGCAGTCTTGCAGGCATGTTTTGGGTGTGGCGCCGGACAAGGTCGGGCTTGGCTCGGAAGGTCTCCCATACCGTGCTGGTGTGGTTCATTAATTCTTGTGCAGTGCGCTCTCTAGCAGGTTCCCATCTGTTTACCATTGAACCCCAAATGTTCTCAATAGGGTTGCAGTCTGCACCTTTGCTTGGCCAAGGCAAAAGGTGGAACTGGGGGTGCTCCTGAAACCAATTCTGCACAATATGTGTTTGATGCACAGGACACCGATCATGGACAAAATATACCTGACCAGGGGGAAAGGGGTGGTTCCGGTTATTAAATTATGGCACAAAGAAATTATTCAAAATGTCCACATATTTCACTGCATTGAAGCGCCCGTGAATCTGATGAATGTCACCCATCCCGTGGAGTGTTACCCAGCCCCAAACATTCACGGTTTGATGACCGTTCCTAGCTTCCTCGTAGATGTTTCTTCGGTCATATCTGTGTGCAGAAAAAACAAAATATATATAATTACATACATTATACAGTAGGGCATTATAGTAATAGCTCTGGTGTATCATTTATTATATAGAATATTTAATTGAATTCCAATATAGTGTGTGTGTGTGTGTGTGTGTGTGTGTGTGTGTGTGTGTGTGTGACAAGAAAACTAACGTAATTATTATAAGCACATTATTTTATACTAAGCCATAATATTATTTCTTTCCAAGCATAGGTAATCACGTTAAATTTATATAATAATGAAGCTTGGTGTCTATTACTCGCATACAAAAATGTAATGGCCAGTCATTAACAATTGTAAAATTCTGACAAAGATTTAATTAGCTTAGGGTTGCCGTGATGGAGCTTACCTTGTGTTGTTTGGTCTCCAACAATGTAGTTTTCCATGGGACGTTGAATAGAAGGTTTTTTCATCTGTCCAGATGACACGTCCCCAGAAATCTTCACCCTTGTCAACATACTGTTGTGCAAACTGCAGCCGTCCCTCGCGATGTCGGTCGTTTAACGCTTCTTTGGCTGCTGGCACTCGATGGCGAAGTCCCCCTTCATTCAGGCGTCTTCTCGTTGTTCGGTCACTAATCTCCAGTTGCAAGTTATCAAGAATGGCTCGAGCATTAGTGAGTGGGTTATCTTGTGCTGCACCGACGATAGCTTGATCTTGGGCTGGTGTGGTGCATCGTGGTGGTCTACCGCGGGCAAGGTTCGTCAGGTCTCCACTCGTTTGCCATCTGCGACATTTTGTAATTATATTATTCCAATCTGGATTACTTGAATAATATATATATACCTATCACTCATTCCCTAAATCAATTACGAAGATTGCATTCACCAAAGAAAGATTCTGACCAAATATACTGTAGAGCAAATCACTGGAATTTGAGAAATGTAAAGCCACAACGAGATCAAGTGATGGGAGCAGGTGCTTTGAAGCCCATATTCTGGTAGGACCTTCGCATTAAAGCTGATCTTGCTCACAAACTTGAATATGCACGGTTTCTTGAACTACTCTGTCAGGAGGATGCTGGAGTAAAAATATAAAATCTGACCGCAAAGTTCATGTTACGTGTTAGTGTATGTTTTGCGTAAATTATGCAGGACATTATTTACTGTCTTGCTAACTTCAAACATGTTAATCAATTGACTTAAATAAATATTTGTGATGGCAATATAAACAAGTATATATTGACGACATAGTGCAGATGAGGTGTAAAATACGAAAGCATTTATTCTAATCAAACATTTTAATTCTCATATAAAGACAATTTTAACACATTATTTTATACAGAAACGGATCAAAACTGTAATTTAGACATTTAAATACACATATATAGTTACTATGCATATTAACGTAAATCATTTATGAAGTTCGTTATACGTTATACGAAAATCCTTAAGTTATTAATTATTTATCATCAGGGATGATTTACTAAATATATAGTTTTCAATTTTTACAGATAATTTAAATTGACTTAATCGGTGTTCTACTGCTGCCATCAGTTAATTGCCAATCTTTACTTACCTAATTCAGTACCGGTGAGGTTTTCATTATATTGTGCAAATTATTAGACCATTTCATCAGCTTAGCATGGACGGGTACGGTAGCAGTTAAATGGATTCACACTATCTCAACCAACCGTGTTAGCTACTACAAATCCTTCCTTACCTATTAAACATTGTCTAAATATAGCGGAAATAAAACAAATGACATTCCTGATACTGAAAGGGTTAAAGATCACTGTAACAATGAAACTCAAATCCAAAGAAATATACCGTAGTCACTATGATGATGCAGTGCATTAATAACATAGGCAAATGATTACTAGTTACACCGATTTATATAACTTAGATAGCAACATTTATCCTCTTCGACTTACCTTTCTGTCCACCTCGATACAGTCCCAGTAGATGTGCCTAAGTGGTTAGCTATGTAGCGAATTGACACCCCGGTTTCCCACATGCCCACAATCCTAGCTCGCCTAGCTACCTGGTCAATCCTTCTTCTCTCCATGGTGGATGTAGACAAAGTGTGCCACCCGCGACGATGGCAACGCTGTTAACACCTCCGGTACACTTGGAAAACACTTACATTGGTTTGTCTTTGATACCGTATTATATATATATATATACCATATATGCATATTGTCGTTACTACTATGACCTATACACTCCCCATTATGCTGAAACACCAACTATAATATTTGAAATTTGACGAACTCTCGAACTGACAAATAATAACAAGTACTATATCTTCCCTTGTTGGGTAACTAACAGGTAGTTCAGATGTTTCTGACAATCGGGATTCCTAACTTGTTTGAAGAATAGCACGTTCCCGATATCACAACTCAGTAGGCGATCTAAACAGAAAACAAATGAAGTAGTACTACATTAAAATGTAAAGGTATCATTTTGTATATGCCTATATACGTCATTTAAATATTGGATATTAAGAGAGAGAGAGAGAGAGAAAGAGAGAGAGAGAGAGAGAGAGAGAGAGAGAGAGAGAGAGAGAGAGAGAGAGAGAGAGAGAGAGAGAGAGAGAGAGAGAGAAAAAATCACAATAGAAGGTGGTTAGGTGAGATGTTAAACAAAGCGTTAATTGAGATTAGGGGCCATTCCTTGCTGTCGGTTCCAAGCTGTATACAGTTGTTTAGTGCTTCAGATATATAAGGATACACTTCTTCACTTATTGTGGCATATAGTAAATGAGTGCATTAATTTTAGGCGGTACGTTTTGTAGTTGGAGGAAACATGTATAGTAATTTCCGATTTAATAGTTAAAGACCATTCCAAAGCTCAGGAATCTCCTATAATGATCGTGAAATTTGAGTGAACAACCATACTCGTATTAAGAAAGGGTTGGGAATAAAATGAAATACCCAATAGGATTGGTAATAATTATGATGAGCAAAGATGCATGGTATATAAAACTAGTAAAACGACAATAATGCATTGTACTGCTTAATGATTTAAAGGTGTATTTAAGATAATATGGAAAATATATTATATGATGACATAATATAGGTAAAAGTAGACTTCAGAGGTTTGAGATATAGCTACTAACAAACTAGAAAAAGATGAACCGATGCACAAGGAGAGATATGGTGCATGTATAAGCCAAAAATAATACCAGACCAGATGGCTGGAGTAAAGTAGGAAAGAAAGACAATTGGACAGAGGAAAAACAAGTTGAGAAGTGAAAAGTACAGTAGAATACTGAAAGTAATAAGTATTTGTATACACACATAAGTATATGTAGACTGATACTTACAGCTTGATATATTAAATTTAACATACACACCAGTGGGAGAGGAAAGGCGCAAAAGAGAAACGGGAGCAACATATTATCCGTCCTCCTTAAACATTTAACCTCGTTTTTAAAAACAGGGTTCATGTTCATATATGTGGTTATATATGCTTCTGTGATTTTGGATCATTTTTAACACTAGATTGTTAATAACATAAAGCTTAATAACTAGGAAAGTATCTCAAAGATGATTGAAACGGAGGAGTTGCTGCCTTTCCGTTATTATTGTTATCAGAATTGTTGTACGAAAATACACACATGGTATGGAATAAATATAAATATATTTCATGTATGGGGCTTGCAATATATAGGACATAACATAGCATTTCTTAATTAAATATGACTTTAAGCTACACAGTAATAAATCTTGACAAATATTGCCATTCAATAATATAAGGTCCCTTGATTTCTTAATATGTTTAGTAACGAACCGTCTTTACAATTGCATAGTAAAGACTTTTACCAATAAAGAGGGTAATCTTAATTAATCTTACTAAATACTTGACTCACACAAAACCTGTAGAGCGAAACTGAAATGAAAGCATGGTCATGTTTTAGTTATTAGATAATACAATTATGTATACAAAAAATGTGGTAGCATATGTTTTTTTACTAAATCATAGAACTACACAGCAATACAAAAAGTGTCGGGTGTAAAATATAATCACGGTCGACCCAGTTTGTTATAAGGTAAAACTGCAGACTAAAACATACACTTAATATAACAAAGATAAATATTGAGATAAAGCTTGCTTCATATACTGTAATATACAGTATACAGGTATATATTTTCAAAGTAAATTATATATACAACCGACAAACCTATTATGCTTATGTTCCGAGAGAGAGAGAGAGAGTAAGAGTAAGTTGCAACCCTATAGCGCGGTTATCAAGCTACACACAGCACTACGTAATCTTATCAAGGCTTATGGTATTACGAGGCTCTAAAGTATTTTGTTTTTCATAGCTGAATATTATGTTAATGCATACGAACACCTTATATTACTATCACAATCGCAGGTGAGATGCTACACAAAATATATATTTGTTATGCCTTTACAAAGTATAAATAAATGCATTGTTTTTCATATATTAATTTACAATTCAATCACAAGTTTCTTAGTAATCCACCACCACCTACCGCTATCCTATACTGCTGCTAGGTTGCGCTCTATCGTTTGTCACCCCCCCCACTTTGTCTCTTGACCGTCCTATGCAATTTCTGTCTCGAGCTTGTTTGCTATCTCTCATTTAACGTTTTTCCTAAAGCCTCGTAACTTTCTTGAAATCGCCTAGCTTACCTCTGCTGTTGTAATCATGAGTTTTAGTGCCACATAGTCTTTATGGGCTTGGTGCTAGTCCTGTTTATTATAATAATAATAATAATAATAATAATAATAATAATACCCTCCCCCCTCCCCACTTATGATTCTAGAGTTAGAAACACACTGTTTTTTTATTGAAGGGTGTCTCTGTTTCACTTTGTCAGTATTATATGTTACATTAATAACAGCAAACCAATAGTTTGCAATAATAATCCCATATAATGTTCAAAACACATAAATTATGTTTTCACAGTAACGTATTTGGTCACCCAATTGCATCCACCCCCACCTGCTCCCACCTCGCCGCTGCGCTGGTTTCCCTCTTCCACTCCTCCCCCTCCCTCCACCCCTACCTTCACCCCCTACCCCAACAACAACACTGTTACCAGATAATTTATGGACACTAATTGTGCTGCCCCTTATTGAGCGACTTATCTGTATCTGTTTCATCTGTCCAAAACTGTACATTAGAAAGATAATTGGTCCTAGTACCGATCCCTGGGGTACCCCGCTACTTACATTGGTCCATTTAGATGCCTTACCGTTTATGACTACTCTTTGCTTTCTGTCGCTGAGCCAATTTTCTATCCATTTCAACACACCATCTTGTATTCCATGCACCTTTAGCTTTACCAGTAAACGTTTGTGGGGAACTTTGTCAAAGGCCTTTTGAAAATCAAGGTATATAATATATACAGCTTTATTCTTATCATAGAGGTTGAGGATATCGTGGAAGAAGTCTAAGAGGTTTGTTAAGCAGGAACGTTTGTTACGAAATCCATGTTGAGTATCTTTAAGTATGTTATTTTCCTCTAAGTGATTTACGAGTCTGTCTCTGATGAGTGTTTCTAGCATTTTACATACAACTGAGGATAAGCTAATTGGACGATAGTTACTAGGTAAGGAATTGCTGCCTTTTTTTAATAGCGGTGTTACATTGGCTAGCTCCCACTGATCAGGCATAGTTCCAGACTGCAAGGATTTATTGAATATCAATGTCAGAGAGAGAGAGAGTGCGTGTGTGTGTGTGTGTGTTTGTGTGTGTGTGTATGTATGTACGTATGTATGTCTATGTGTATGTGTATTCAGGGGAGGAGTGGTCTTGCCACTGGACTAGTAATCCAATGGACCCGGGTTCGAATCCCGATATGTCAATGGGAAGATATTATTGGGATGGAATTTGTGCTGCACTTAGTATCAATGTATTACCACAAAGCCCACCAAAACGCCAAATAAATACCCTCATTGTTCTTTGATTAAATAGCACTGTATTAATATTCCCATATTCAAAATATGTTATAGGGGGGCAATGCCTAGTGAGTTCGTTGATAAATAGGTTGCGTTCTGAGAGTGATGGTCCGAGTCTAGGAGATAAGACAGTGAAGCACTGGAATGAGGCAGCATCAGAGATGGGGCTGCTTTGAACCGTGAGTGGGCAACTTAGCCCCATGCATCCTGCGATGGCAAGATGGCAGGGGCTGGTTGCAGCTAAACAGTGTTTCACATGTCTCACCCATTAGACTGGAAGGAGACCTCACAGGCTCCACCGTGCAATGCATAATGGCTGAATTTACAGGCTTTCAGCCTATGCCGAAGAGGGAGCAGTTGGAATATAGACAAAAATAAAAACAAAATGTGTGTGTGTGTGTGTGTGTGTGTGTGTGTGTTACCTGGGATCTGGCTACACGCTGATGCCCGCAGAGTAAGGATAACAGATCTATTGTCATGAAAACTGCTTAGGTTTTGTAGGGCGGTGATGCAGTGAGTATTCAGTAAACATTTTAGCACAGTATTATATATTATATATATATATTTTTCCCCTATGTCTCAACCTCGGGACTGTAGGCTGTTCAGTAGCCTGTAACTCTTGTTATTCCCCGAGATTATTGATTGAAGCTTCGAGATCTTGGGTGATTCATATGTGTCGCACTAGTTGGTCACAGTGGAACTTCAAAGTGTTGGTTGCTTCCTTTCTGCCACAGTAGATGACACCTTCTTTATACACATCACTTGATTAGGAGTGACGTAAACAGTGTTTTTCAGCTTATCTATTCGAACTAGAACACTTAAAACCTTTTTGTCTATGTGTATGATGGAGACAAATAGCAGGCTGCTAATAACTTGTGTCTCCCCCAAAACTAAAAGAGTGACAGAATATAAGAACATAAGTATGTAAATGGGAGTCTTCAGAAAGCAGCTTAGCCCACGCAAGGCAGATCCATCTCACACCCAACTCTAATGATAAGGACCAATTATAGGCACAACTCACTAATACTATGAGGACTGACGTCACCAAAATGGTCGAGGTCAACATAAGAAAACTGCTGTCTGCAGAGCGCCGATTGGCCCACACCCGGCAGATCCCCCTCACACCCAACCTATCTCGTCCATATCTCTATCTAATTTTGTCTTAAAGGTTTCTATCGTTCTTGATCCCACTATAACACTCGGTAGCCTATTCCACCTAGGTACAACTCTGTTACCAAACCAATATTTGCCCATATCTTTTCTGAAACTAAATTTATCTAATTTTAAACTATTTGTTCGAGTTCTCTCGCTATCACTGAGCTGCAGTACATCTTTCACGTCCCCTTTATTAATCCCACTTGAACACCTCTATCATATCTCCTCTAATTCTACGTCTCTCTAGCGAATGTAAGCCTAATCTCATAAACTTTTTTTCATATGGAAGATTTCTAATATTATGGATCTTTTTTTTCATTCTTCGTTGAACCCTTCCAAGGAATGTATGTCTATTATGCAATAGGGACACCAACATTGAATAGCGTAATCCATATGTGGTCTTACTAATACTAGATAAAGTTTGAAGACATAGAGCCACTCTTCATTTACACAATTTGTGTTACAATGCAATGCTCATAGTGACAGTGTAGAAGTTTCGACTCGTATTTATGTAGCCCATGCAGGTTCGATTCCAGGCAATGATTCCTGAACAGAACACTGTGTCAGATACATACAGTATGACAGAAGAGTGTGAAGGATGCAGTGGGGTCTGAATAATAACACAGTGTCTAGAGAGGGTACTGTATATTCACATTGGAGCCTAAAAAATACAGGTCAGTGTGGAGAGTACCGTGAAATGCAAAGGGTACAGGAGTTTACGTAGGGTGCAGGGAGAACAATAAGATATGTGAACATGTGAAAGGTGTTATTATATAGTCATTTATGCTTCACTTCTTAGTTTTCATGGTTGGTGTAGTTTTCACATATCGATTATGTTTCTTACTGTAACCCATCTTTATTCATTTGTATTACTCAGGGATATCTTTTTGTATCTGCATGGCCTTAACCCTTTCCGTACCAGCGACGTCTTATTAATGTTATTCTACCTATATTTAGACAATTTTGTGTAGTTTAAGAAGGAATTTTAGTAGTACAAATGGTTAAGTGAGATAGTTCCATGCCTGTTAATTGCTGGAGGCCCTTTTTAAGCTGAGTACAATCTTCTAATGGCAGCCAAAATAAAGTTAAAAAGACGTCGCCGGTACAGAAGGGGTTAAACCACAATGTTGGGGCTTGAACTGGAACGTTAACCCCTTCAGCTCGATGACGTAATGTTCATCATATTCTGGTTACCATTACGCGATTATTTTAAGCTAATAATATACCTTTACGACTCAAAACTCTGAATAACAGGCCCTTCTTAAGCTGTATGTAATCGTCGAATGTTAGCCAGAATGAAAGGTGAAACAGGTGACATCGTGCTGAAGTCATTAATAAATAATATAATTCTATTATATTCGATATTATACTCAGGCCCAATCCCTACTGTTTTTTTTTCTGTGTTTTTTTTTTGGGGGTGGGGGGGGAGGTGGCCGACTCAAGACAAGAATAGGAGAATAATATAATAATAAAATAAAAGGTACAGGGGAAAATAGAGAGTAGAGGGGAGTGTGTTACTGTGTGTAGCTACAGTAAGGGGTGGAGAGAAGTACCATATGTTAGTCGAGAATGATGGAGGAAACAGAAGTTCACTAATGATCTACAAGCAGTAAGCCTGGTCAGGATTAGTTGGGGGTGCCCAAGACTTCGTTTTACGCAAGCTTCATGCTTTCCTTGAGTTAGATACTTAGTTAAAATAGGACTTCAGAGGCTATCAACTCTTCAGGATTATTAAGCCAGCACACTGAAAGTCAAGTACTCCCTTCAGTTATTTATATATAGGACTTCAGAGGCTATCAACCCTATTAGATTATTAAGCCAGCACACTGTAAGTCAATACAAACGACAGGGCTGGAGCCTCTCTGCGAGAACTCCAGTCCCTTGAATGCTCCCTTCAGTTAGTTAAAATAGGACTTCAGAGGCTATCAACCCTATTGGATTATTAAGCCAGCACACTAAGTCAAGAATGACGTCAGGACTGGAGCCTCTCTGCGAGAACTCTAGTCCCTTCACTCCTTCCCAGACCAGACTAGATGGCTGGAGTAAAATAGGAAAGAAGAGTAATTGGACAGAGGAAGAACAAGCTGAGAAGTGAGAAGTACAGTAGAAGACTGAAAGTTTTCGGGCTCAACCAAGTTGCTTCATTGTTCCTTCAGCGTAGTGTATTGCCCTATATACAGAGCGGTCCAGAAACATCTCCCCATAGGGAGTTCCTGTTTATTTGCAATGGGGCGCTAATGAATCAAATTTTATTTTTGTTAATATATTTATTTATTTATTTTTATTTTATTTATTTTTAGCATGTGATCCATCGAGATTCGAACCTGGGTTACCACATACAGATGCAGATCAAATATATAGGAATGCAGATCAAATTATATAGGAACACCCTATGGGCATTGCACAGGAATTCCCTGTGGGGAGATGTTTCTGGACCGCTCTGTGGCCTACTTTTTGGTACAGGTACAGGGTATAGTCATAACACTAAATCGCCTATAACAGTATGCCTACACCCATCTATGAACACCTGATGAATACTCACGAAATAAAACCATTATTATTATTATCAATGCTAGTAGTAATAAAACAATGCGTGAGGCAGTGAACAACATCTTTATTTTCATATTTTCAGATGATGACATTAAGAATATGTCGTAACGTCTGAAAATATGAAAATAAAGAGATTCGATGCCTCACTCATTGCTTTACTCCTACTGAAACTACGATTCCCTAAGGGCAGACCCATCTCGGTTATCAATATTATTTTATTTGTTACTACATTCACTGGCCCTAATTACTCCTCACTAAAGTGACTGACCGAAGGATACAACCACTTGTATACATTCGGGGACGCCTTATGTGTTTCTTTATGCAAATAGGACTATCTGGATTGATTATTTGATGGAATTTCCTTTTCACTAAATAGTATATATTGTGTCACAGTTGATGTATACATAATTCACACACACACACGCACATACTCACACACACTCTCTCTATCTCTCTCTCTCACTCTCCCTCCCTCCCTCACCTCCCTCCCTAACATAAACCTGCCTTCAACAATCTAGTAAATCAGTAATAAATAAAGCAGATAGAGGCCCTTGTAAGATAACCCATATTATTTGTCATGGTTAATGACTCCAAGTGAAGAAGTACTACAGTCCATGGGTACGTTTATGATAGTAGCTATCATAAATGTACCCATGGACTGTAGTAGCAGAGTACGGTATTATCACTCGCAAAACACATCTTGGACCTAATTTATTAATTTATTATTATTATTATTATTATTATTATTATTATTGTGTTTTCTTTATTTTTTGAGTATGTAAAACAGGCTGGGACATTTTTCTCCAAGGGGGGTCTTAGGGGTGTTATTTAATGTTTGATGGAGGTCTTGAGAGGAAACTAGATATAATATATATATGCTATACTGTATATAATATATATATATATAATATATATATATATATATATATATATATATATATATATATATATATTAAAATATATATATATATATATATATATATATATATATATATATATATATAATATATATATATATATATACAGTATATACGTAAATACAAATATATACAAATCACCCCTTACATTTTCACTCGACAATGAATGTTCATCCTATCTTTTTCTTTCTTTCTTCTCATGTTATTCCGTATCACCTTAAATAATTTGTTCACTTCCCTTCCACCCCTTCCCTCTCTCCTCCCCTTACCCTTTCTTCCTCCTTCCAACCCTCCCATCTCCCTCCTCTTACATACCCCCCTTTTCCCTCTCCTCACCCCAAGCCTCCCACTAATTCTCTCTCCTCCCCTTTCCCATTCTCCCTCCATCGACTCTCCTTTTGTATCTCCCCCTCTCAATCTCCCCTATCCTCCCCTCTCCCTCCTCTTACATACCCCCCTGTTCCGTCTCCTCTCCACTAAGCTTCCCTCTAACTCTCTCTCCTCCCCTTTCCCATTCTTCCTCTTTCCGACTCTCCCCCTATCCTTTCCCCTTTCTATATCCAATTACCTCCATTATATCCCCCTTCCCTCTCTCTCTCTCTCTTTCTACCCCCCCCCCATTCCTCTTCTCTCTCCCAGCTTCCTTCTAATTAGCCCAATGAGTGGCCCAATCATGAAGAAAACCAATACTATAGCGTTTATCCTGTACTCGGGCCTTCCACTCAAAGACACCTATAATGCTTTCGTGTGTGTGTGTGTGGGGGGTGGGGGGGTGGGGGGGAATTAAATTGGGAGAGAGGTGGGTAGCTGAAACACAAGGAAGATAATTATGTACTGTAGGCTAGGCAGGACTAAGTACAGTATAATAACATATATGGGAGGAAAGGATAAGGTGAGGAAAACACTAACAAACGTCATGGTTTACTGCTAGTATTTTCAGAGGCAACTGCTACCATCATAATATATATATATATATATATATATATAATGAGGAGGGTCACCAGGGAGAACACACACATCTTGAAGAAGGATGGTGTTTATTTGGTAACGTTTCGGAATAATACACATTCCATCATCAGAGCCTAGAACAATAGAGATAAAGCTACGTTTAGTTTTGTGAATACAACGAAATATTTTGAATATTTATTTATCCGAAGTTAATAAATTAACGGTTAAAAAAAACATGTTCTACATTAATAAAATAAGAGACTAAAAACGCCTATGAGTTAAAAAGTAAGATATTCAATGCGTAAACAAAGGGGAACCGTTATGAATCATAAAATGGAAATAGCGCGGTAAAATATATCAATGATCAGCAAGTGTGTTACATAACAAGAACACGAAAGTATGTGGTAGATAATGATTAAATGAAGCAAACACTACGTCGCGAATCCTAAAATGTAAAGTCAAACAAAACAGTTCTGGAAGGTATTTAGCAACACTTACCAATATGATATATATAAGTATATAAAGGGATGCTACAACAAGAGGAACACATAATGATCATGATTGTTCATTCAGTGAGCTGACCATTCATAAACCTTAAGGGGAGGTATTTAGTTTATTCCCTAGACCTCCATCAAGCTTAAAATTAACATCCTTGACCCCCTTTCAAAATAAATGTGTACATTTTTCGGTAGAAAAATGTCCCGGCCGAAGGCCGATTCCTCTTAAGTTACAGGCTCGCTATCGCTCGCCAGGAAAAAATCAACACCTAAATGGCACGAAAAGTCTTAAAATTGACAGAAATAGGGCGAAAGTTATTAAAATCGCCAAACTAATGGGGCAAACGTCTTAAGATCTCAAAAGCAATGGGGCTAAACATGAGGGAGAAGGAAGTTCGAAAAAAAATCCCTCAAGTGGAAACCTCCCCTTAAGTTCGTTTACCTAACAGAGGTAGCAAGAAACATAATATCATACATACAGTTAGACGAAGGCAACGAACCAAATCCGATAGACATACCACAAATCAATAGAAGTGTACAGTAGTCAAATTACTCCGTGGACCTTTCGACCCCCTCCTTGAAGTTCCATTAATAGGGCCAGCACGTGGGGTAAAGGACGGTATTGGCTCCATATAGTCACGTACTGAGCCAGGCTGGAGGGGGATAATTGGTGAGGCGGCCTCATCGGTGCCTTCAAGTCGTCCAGAGGAACAGAAATAGCTCACTTCGTAACTTAGTGACCCTTGCATGCACATATTGGAGAGCATTATCTTCCCCAAAAACATTTTCTGTATTTTATTTTATTATATCTGTCTTTACTCTTCAAAGCATGTCAATATGACAAAGAATGCTCATGTGCTTTTTTACGGTATACATTGTATTCTAGATTAACATACAAATCCATACTATATAATTCTACTTTCAGGGAGGGGATTACGTCACAGCCGGTCTACCTACCTATTCAGTACCGATGCAATTCCCAGTATTTTAACAATACTTGCCAACAAGTCTTTTAGAAGCTGAATAAAATCGTCTCACGCTAGACAGAATTATATGAAAATGATGCCATCGAAGTGACAGACTTAACAACGGTTCACGAAATAAATATAATGGCTCCATTGAAGATAAATTGGATAATCTCTTCCCAACCACACCAAACTCTTCTTAAACCCTTCTGTACCGTCTACGACTTTCTAATTATATTCTAGCTGCATTTAGACGATTGTGTGCAGTTTAAGAATGATCGGTGGTAGTAAAAAAGGGCTAAGTGAGATAGTTCGAAGCCTGTTAATTGCTGGAGCCCCTCTTTGAACTGAATAAAATCGTCTAATAGTAGCCAGAGTAAAGTTAAAGGAACACCACCGGTACTGAAAGGGTCCAAGCGGGTTCCCACTTACATAATTTCCGGCATCCTTTTACGCCTTGAGGATTATGACACATTTTAACAGTTTATTTTGGCTATCATTAGACGATTGTATACAGCTTAGGAAGGATCTGTGGGATTTAAAGGGGTAGAGACTGGCCCTATCAACCTTCTGGTGGGCTGGTCTATCAGAGTGAGAACTGAGCGATCTCTGCCATACCCATAGCTTACTCTGACTGTTCCTTTTACTTATATATTTTCTAGATCTCATGTGACGGCGTCTATTCCGTGGATTGACCTCCCAATCTACCATGATTGGAAGCCAAAGCGTCACATTTTTCCCTTGCCCCTCAACTTTCTCTTCATAATTGCTGAGGGGCACAGGGCCCTGGGTGGGGCTTTGGTTTCCCGGGCGTTTCCGCACCCTCCTCAGCTCCCCGCCATGGAGTGGCTTCGGTCACCCAGGCTTTATTGTGGTCGGCAGGGAGGGTTCTGTGGGGGCGCTCGGTTATGGCCTTGGCCGTGCTCGGGGCCTTGGGGCTGTTCGGCCAGGCAGTTTGGGGAACAACAACAACAACAACCCTCTGACTTCTATTTCCGTAATCTGAATAAAATTGTATTAAAATAGTCAATAAATAGGAAAGTAATGCGGCCTAGAACCTGAGAGGGATAATAATCTACCTTGGGTTTCAGGCTATAAGGAAGCTGGAGCCGTTAACATCGATATCAAACAGAAATTCGATGCTAATGTAGGATAGAAAGTATGATTAATTTATTTTAAGTATTTATAAATGTACTATAATCGTATATTAGTTACTGATTCGGCTAAAGATCTGTGTCCATAGCTCCAAATTCCTTATAGCTTGAAACTCGCAAGTGGTCATTTGCCTACGCCACTGGATAAATTTCGCCGAAATGTTGCCAAGACGAAGTTACTGATCGAAACTGGTCAGCAACATCGGTCGTGTGAATCCTGCTTTTACAGACTCCTTCTGTACCAGCGACTTCACTTCAATATTATTCGAGCTATATTAAGACAATTTTGTGCAGTTTAAAAAAATATTTGTGGTAGTAAAAAGGGTTAAGTGAAGGGTTAAGTGAATTTTATGAATGGAGGATGCCTTTAGGCACATGGACCTTTTTGTTTTATCTGTGTTTTTCCTTCCTCCGTTCATTGTCTCTTTAAAAAAAAAAAAAAAAAAAAAAAAAAGTTCCAACCATGTTAATTTCTGGAGGTATATTTTAACTTTTGTTTTTTTATATATTCCAACTACTCCCTCTCGGGCATAGGCTGAGAGCCTGTACATCCAACCACTCAACACGGTGAAGGCTGTGAGATCTTGTTCCAGTCTAGGGAGTAAGACATGTGAAGCACTAAGAGTTCCACTCACGGCTCTGAAGCTGCTCCGCCTTTTGTGCTTCACTGTCTCACACACTAGACTCGGACCCTCACTCTCAAAACGCCACCTATTGAGCAATTAACTGGCTAGGCATTGCCCCTCTATAGCATATTTTAAATATGGGAATATTCATACAGTGCTATTTGATCAGAAAACAACGAGTAATGGTTTGATAGTGGCCGGAATTAAGTTAAAAGGACGGGACCGGTACTGAAGGGGTAACTGACTCCTCCGCGCCCTCATTGAATATTCCAGGCACACCGTACAATGATTATCGAGGAGGAGATATTCAATTGATCAGCTGGGGGGAGGAGAAAGGGAGATGGAGGGAGGGAGGGTGTGGGAGAGAGATTTAGTGATTGTGTGTGAGAGAGAGAGAGAGAGAGTGTGAGTGTGTGTGTGCTTGATTTACAGATGAGAGAAGAGGAGGTTTATATGAATATGAGATATAGTAAAGGTAAACAAAGATATAGCAAGTGTAGATGACAAATATGTGATCATCATGTCCATCCATATAAGGAAGAATATTTTATACTATGACTAGGAAATTTATAATTCATGTACAATGTTAAATATATATTATAATCACTGTAAGCTTTCTAGACTAATTAGTAAATACGAAACAGTATATAATTTCAGCTGCTATATTTATGACGCCTTTTGTCAGTTTATCCTGGCTATCTTTAAGCGCAATTATGCAGCTTAGAAAGGAGCTGTGGGAATTGAAATGGTAATGATTATCTCGATTAACTCGCTGACTTCCCTATACCCTTGCTAATCTGGATAAAATCGTCAAATGGTAGCCAAATTAAACTACTTAAGCGCGTTATAATCCTGAAAGGGTTAATTAATTACAAGGTTGAGAGAGAGAGAGAGAGAGAGAGAGAGAGAGAGAGAGAGAGAGAGAGAGAGAGCGAGAGAGAGAGAGCGAGACCTTTGTAGATAGAACTAATCCCCCCTCAGGTTTGGGCCGTATCAAGTCCAGCATCATAATTACAGGTAGCAAAGTTGTATTGGCTATAGATCAAAGTTGAAAGTTTAGATTAACACCGGGAGAAAGGCGACCCGACCCGACAAAAGGGGAAAAAAGTAGGGTTGATGAAAAAAGTGGTGAAAAGGCCGGATAGGGGAAGATAAAGTCACTCGGATTACGGGGTCCTTCAATGGGGCCAGAAAAAACATGAAATACAATATAAATGTATTGGCCAACTGTACACTCTTACACCATTTGGGATACACTCTAACCCCTGTCTATTAGAACCACACTTAGGGAATATAAAACATCATATGAGGAGGAGCACTTTATTGACAACGTTTCGTAGATAGCTTCTTCAGGTCACTAACAAATTGACTAATTTCTTGAACGTGACGATAGTGCGTTGTTATATGTGCGATTAGTTTGCTTGGGAACAAGTCTTGTTCATGTAGTAATGTACACTCTATGTGGTAGATTGTGTTCTTTTATTTATAAATTATTATTTTGCTTAAGCGTTGTTTCCAAGTAGCGATTTTGATTAGTTATTTTGTCTTGTTACTGTGTTCGTATAAGTTTTGGTTTGTTTATTTTGCAAGTTTTACATTAAAATTAGAGTTAGTGACCTGATGAAGCTATCTGCGAAACGTTGTTAATAAAGTGATCCTCCTCATATGGTGTTTATATTCATTATGTAAACTTTTCAAAGTTATTTTAACAACCACACTTAGTGCTTCCCTAACCCTATACCGAACGAAGATAGTAACTATCATATATAAAATTAATGATGAGTGTTGATAGTGTTCCTGATAGCTTAAAAACCAATGTGGACGATACGTTCTAAAAGTACTGCCAAGCCGAAGTTAAAATTTAAATCTTTGATATATGAAGGTATCGAAACTTCAAAATACGGATAATATAAGGACAGGTTAGGTTAGTTAGAAGGAATCTGGATGGTTAAGTTATCTTACAATAGAAAATCACAGTCAGATTTTGAAAAAATGGGGAGGATTATTTTCATTTTAGGATATTCTTATTTGGCTAAAATGGAAAATCCGAACCAGAGTCGATTTCGGACAAATTGTCAATAATAAATCCTCATAATGGTGTTATCTTAGAAACTATGTATAATTGTCAATAATAAATCCTCATAATGGTGTTATCTTAGAAACTATGTATAATCCTCATAATGGTGTTATCTTAGAAACTATGTATAATCCTCATAATGGTGTTATCTTAGAAACTATGTATAATCCTCATAATGGTGTTATCTTAGAAACTATGTATAATCCTCATAATGGTGTTATCTTAGAAACTATGTATAATCCTCATAATGGTGTTATCTTAGAAACTATGTATAATCCTCATAATGGTGTTATCTTAGAAACTATGTATAATTTGTACATATAAAAGCTGCCTACAAATTTTAATGAATTATTTTTGTTTCACTTTTTACTAATTGCATACTTATTCCCTTGAGTGTTAGAAAACTGATTAGTGTGCGATTCCTGAGGACAGACCGTTATACTTACCATTAAATAACCTAACCTTGCCTAACCTAATCTAACGATCCGAACCTAACTAGGCTATCTTAACATTACGGCCATGTAGGGCTCTGCAATGAACATCTTATAGGGGCCTGCAAATTCAAGTATCGGTTTCGAGGCCCGGCCAAGTTATATTACAAAACTATTAATACAAGCAACAATATGCGCTTCAGTAAGTCCTGCTAAGTAAGGTAAGGGTGCAAAAGATCAATGCAGAATGTAGAAACGCCAAAGTTAAGTAGGGACTGGAGTTCTTGAAAGGGGCTCTAGTCCTGACGCTATTCTTGACTTAACAGTGTGCTGGCTTAATAATCCAGAAGGGTTGATAGCCTCTGAAGTTCTATGTTAAATAAATAAGCCATAGTTTAGGAGTACTTCTGCTGCAGTTTATTCATGTTTCAGTTATCAATCATAAGTCAACATATTTATTAACAATTATATTGTCTCAGTTTGTATTTATTATATTTACTGTATATATTTAGTATTTGTTTTCCTCAGTTTGTTATCAATGTTGTCGGTGAACTGGTAAGTCCTATAGTCTATTCGCTGTAAGTAGGCGAGAAATAATTAACTCTATGCTCTGTAACTCAAAAAGGGCTAGAGCAATTTGGCTGCAAATTTCCACATCTATTCCTTGGCTGACTCTTCCTAAATGGTAAACATATGTGCTCGATTATTCTAGTCGTTTTTGAGTTACAGAGGTTAGAGGTCATGATTTCTCGCCTACTTACAGCGAATAGAATATAGTATCCCACCTCCGGGTTGTAATGGAAGCGAGGCGGGATTAATCGGAACCGGCCAGGAATCGAACCGAATATCGCCCCTCGTTAATATACCTGGCGCGGTGGGTCGCCAGCGTTTTTATTGCAACTGAGATGGGGCGGATCATGCAGTTGTCTCCCATAATATATGCACAATCTTTAAGGGGAGATTTCCACTTGAGGGATTTTTTTTCTTGGCCCCTTTCTCCCTCATGTTTAGCTTTGCTCATAGCTCATGTTCCCATTGTTTTTTAGATTTTAAGATGTTCGCCCCATTAGATTGGCGATTTTAAGAACTGTTGCCCCATATAAGTCAATTTTAAAACCTATTGTACAGTACCATTTAGGTGTCGATATTTTTCATGGCGAGCGGTAGCGAGCCTGTAATTTAAATTAAACCTGCCTTCGGCCGGGATATTTTTCTACCGAAATATGTACACTCGGCCGCAATTCCGCGTGGGCCACCTAGTCATAGGGTTTGGGTAAATCCGTTGTGTAGTTTGTTCGCTCTGAATATAGTAAGATCTCACACTCCCATCCCTGAATCAATCGAAGATTTTGCCCCATAGATGGCGCAGCTTGATGGGAAGGGAGGGAGCTCGTCGTAGTGTTAAAAGGGTAGGACACAATGGGAGGAGGTGACATTCTATAACATACAGTGACGAATGTTAAACTTATTTACTTTTACTTGTTCATACAATAATGTTCCCGAAACTAATTCGTAATGAACAGTAGATTCCCTCTTTCAGTAACTGAAACGTCACTCTCTCTCTCTCTCTCTCTCTCTTTCTACATTGGCATCCTTATTAATTAAACACTGATCACAGTAATATTTCAATTGTAACACCAAACACAAATAAACAATGCTTATTCTTTGGTAGAAATAGTAAAGGTACAGCATCGTCTTTGAGAAGTCGTTTATTTCTTGGACTCTCAATGCCTAGTAAACGACTTTTCATGTCATCAATATAATCGTTATTGGTGAAGTGTACAGAGCATACAACTGCATGTTGGGCATTAATACCATCTTGGCGACGACACAAGTTTATCCACACGCTTCTGAAATGTGCATCCCTTGGAAATCGGAATGTTCTTATATTTTGCCCGTCCACTGTACGCGGTTTATTTCTACAGCCAAATACTGCACACTGGGTAGGCATTATGATTATTAGCCAACCACAAAATATCTCTGGAATACTAACATGTCAGACAGAACTCCAAGTGTTCCACATGTTTACTGAACAAAGGACAAACAAGTACTGAATTTTCTTTCTCTTGGGATAATCTGGGAGACTGACTAGGAGTACGTAATAATATATGATACTGGACCTTGCTGGTCTAGACTACTCGTGACGTCACGCCACCTGCACCCTTCCCGTGTCACCTGCGCGGGTTTGCCTACCTTGCTGACCTGGTGTATATGGATCTTGGTGTAGTTGATTAAAGCGTCAGCTATCGTCCTGACGGTTGGCGGTTCGAACCCCACTGAGAGATTAGAAACATATATATATATATTCTGACATACGGAGCCCTGTATGTTTATTTAAGAGTTAGAATTCAGAGTTGAAGGAGTGCCGAATCACCCAGGCGGCGAAGCAGACCAGCGAGCGAACCAGCGAGTGGGAGACCAGCTCGTCTGCATACCAGCAAACAAGCCTTCACACCTGCGTGCGTCATAGGGGACCCTGCAAACTACTTCGATGACCCGACGCTATGACGATGATCGACGCCAATCGACGCCATTGAATCACGCACCTCTTACGCAACTAGAGGAGCTGTGATTGGGGCGTGCACCATCCCCCGCCACCTGATTCGTTCCTACACCATCATTGCTTAGTATATAAGACCCGAGTAGTGGGCATTCAAATCAGTCTCATTTGGAGTTGGTGAACTTGCAGCTGGAGGAAGACAGGGTGAAGTATTATAATGGGATTGTGACTGTCAGTCAGATTATATAAGTGTGTGTTAAGTGTGTTCGGTGTAAACACTTACGTTATGTTGGTTAGTGAGATATGTGATTGGGAATTAACGTTAACGCTACTATTATGTACTTAACTATTTTAGTTACTGACTTGTGGACTAAAGCAACTCTTCAAGTAATTGGGTTATGATAAAAGTAATACTATTGTTTTATATTAATACTTACGAGTTCTTTCATTTGCTAACATTGCTGGTAAGAACAAGAACGGTGATACTATTGTCTCTTATTAGTAATATCGCCTTAGACTAACATGGCTGTTTTAATGTTACTTCTAGTGATTTCCTAAGCTGAAGAACATTCTTTTAGCTTCAAAATATTATTTTTGCTTTTCATATTATTTGAGTGAGACCTGAATCGAATCTATGAAGCGATCCTGTAACTTAATTTACTCATAATCAAACCTCAATGTTACGTGGTTAAGAAATACATTTATCTAATTATTAAATATATATCTAACTTTTTATGTGACTTTGATATTAATCCTGATAATAATAATATAATACTATTAACGTAAAACAAGAACCAAGAATAATAACTACATTAAATATAAATAAAAGGACATGATATAAGAAAACTATCTATTCATTCCAAAAAGGGTAAGAGACAGAAATATTCTTAATTTAATATTTATCTTTCAAGACTTTCATAGAATTAATAGTCCTTCTTTAGATATAACTTATTTGGTTCATAACCATAGCCTACTAAGCTTCGGTTAAATATTATTTTGTTATAAATACTACATGACTTTAATTAGTTTCAGTATTTTTCCATAATTAAAGAGTATCGGTCAATAAAGGATACCAAGTCCTAAGATCCAAAAGAAAAGGAAGCAACAACAGGAAATAATTTTATTAGATTTTACTTTCGTTTTGCCAGCTGACTGATACCTTAATATATATCTCTGTGCTATCTAGATTCATCAAGTTAACCACTTAAGGATCAAGATACGTAACAATATATATTATATACATATATTGTGACGTCTACCAGCATTGGCAGAATCGCCTCTCGTTAGCCACTAACGCTCGCCAGGAACATCGAAATGGGCTACAGTTGTCAGAGAATGTTTTTCTTTTTTTCCTAGTAATCGCATTGTCACAGACAGTCCAGTGGTGGTCTTTGTTTTCGTCTGTGACAACGGGTTGTATTTTATATCAACAGTAGTGATGATAGTACCAGCGTGTGAATGAGAAAGACTTTCAGAGCGAGAAGGTAGTGAGTCTCTGTAGGTGCGGGTGCATTCCTGCCTCTCGCTCGCCATTGGACGGCGTGTCTTGCTGTGTCACGTGACACCTGCTGTCTTGTGACGTCTCGGCCCGTGATTGGCCGACCATCGCGCCTTTGCGGGCTCCTGTGTAACTTACCTCCTACAAGAGGGTCCCCAGGAGCTGTCCTCGTCAGGACAGGCTTGGCGCACTTGCTTCTAACATCCCTTTGCATACTCTCTCCCGATCACCCCCTTTATCACTGTTTCTCTCACTCGATTCTCTCTTTCCATACTCTAACCTTTATTAACAGCACAACACTCCCCTTGGGTTCTGCATACGGTTTTCATAGCCGACCCATTGTATTGCATGCGCCGTCCTCAGAGATATTTACATGTACTTAGAATAGGTTTGAGGGTTCTTAGTTAGTATAGGTTAAGAACTTTGTGTGTCAGGCTCGTACCCCAGTTTCAACCCCAGTTCCTTACCTAGAGTATCCCAGCTAGACATAATTAATCGAGTAGACACTTGTTAGTATTTAATATAAGCTCTTTGATATGTACGCATTATTATTCACAGCATTTATTAGTCTAGGTTGTTGTTGAGCCGCATAACCATAGCAGAGTGTTTCATTGATGAGGAAGTACTTTTTTTAGTGTCGAGCATTGCTACCGTTGCGCATTTATAGTATTCTCGTGTCAGTTAACATTATTATGTCCTATCTTTTTGTGTATTCGATTTACACGTGTGGTGTCCTGCCTCCTGCCTTTATATAGTTCAAGATCAGTACAAGCATCTTATGAGCATCAGACTTTCTTCAGAAGTTTCCAGGTCTATGCTGTAGGACTATACTTCACTTTCTTTCAGATAGGAGTGAAGAGTTTATTGTTGTTTAGAGTAACTGTATTGAAGCATCTTTTTTTTATTGTATTAAATCTTGCAGTCATTTAATTGATCTTTCCATAGATTCCTTTTTATGCATTTCAACGTAACTTGTATTTTGTTTGTTATCAGGCTATACCAGTGTCGGTTAGCCTGAAGTAGAGTACATTTATGCTCAGTTAAGGATACCCCGCTATCGCAGATTAACCCTGGAGGGTATAGGTGTTTTGTTCGCCGGCATATAAGTTCGAGGGTTTGGATCTAGCGTACCGTTGTTGCATAGTGCCCTATTACTAGTCCAATCATTGAGTGCCCTTGTTTTATTCGTAGTCCCGGTCGTAACAAATGGCGACCTTGTCTAGTATCTTATCTTAGTCGTCATAACAAATGGCGACCTTAGTGTAGGATTTAGTGAACTAAGAAATAATTGCAGGATTTTTGGACATTTGTTTTTTGAGGAATATTTTGGACACCTTGGATTTTTTTTTTGGCAACGTAGTATAGCACTTGAGTTGTCTTCAAGCATTTTTTGAGTGAATAGTGCTACATGAGAGTTTAGGTACTTTTTTTTTATAAACGTTGAGGATTTCCGGTGGACACTATGTCGAACGACGGATCAGTGCACAGTGAGGACACAGTACGGGAAGCAGGTGAGGAGGTGGAGAAGGTGGAGTTGTTGAGCGGCATTCGGGTGGTGAACAATGAGGAGGATGCTCGGATATTTTTGGAGGAGCCTGTGTCAGCGGATCGAGTGTCGGGGTAGACCGGTACGAATTGCAGTGTGTAGCCACGGTCTTAGGGTTTCCCGGTACTAGCGGTTTGTCGAGAAGTGAGCTGGTTACCTGTGTGCTCGGTGGGGTGCGTGGGGCTTCGGGTGGAGCGAGAGCTGGGGCACCTTCTGCCCAGCCCCCATTCCACCCGACTCCTATCATGGCGCCCCCTCGGGCTCCGGAACCGGGTACGTTCCCGCAGGCCAATGCCCGCTGGCGGTTGGGTATGCCTCTAGGTAGCTCACAGGGTGGGTCCCCGATAGTAGCACCCTCTCCTCAAGGTTTGTCTGCCGAGATGTTGTTTCAGCTCGAACTCGCCAAACTCGTGCAGCGAAAGCATGAGGCTGAGCTCGAGCAACGAAAGTATGAGGCTGAGCTCAGGATTCAGGCTGAGGAGAGAAAGGCCATACGGTTAGCCTGAAGTAGAGTACATTTATGCCCAGTTAAGGATACCCCGCTATCGCAGATTAACCCTGGAGTGTATAGGTGTTTTGTTCGCCGGCATATAAGTTCGAGGGTTTGGATCTAGCGTACCGTTGTTGCATAGTGCCCTATTACTAGTCCAATCATTGAGTGCCCTTGTTATATTCGTAGTTCCGGTCGTAACAATATCGACAAATCATGAGTAATTTTCATATTCTTAGTTATATTGATGGTAGTCCACATTTTGAAATAACTCCAATTTAACTAACCACCTGAATTGGTTGTAAAAAGAAAACACGGCGGCAGGTCAACCTTTCCCCTGATTGGCTACTTAATCGGTGACGCCCGCCCAAACTCCACCCTTCTGTTACCTGCGACGCCCATACTAGGAACCATATTTCCCTTTTCAAAAGGTGGTAGCGGTAAAGTCAGTTCGCCCAAACAGTCTTTCTGTTCTCGTTTTGTTGGATTTGCTCACATTAGATTGATTAAGTTATAGAAGTTGAATAGCTTAGGTTAGGTTAGGTTGATTAGTTAGTATACTGTAGGTTATTAAGTTAGGCTAGAATAGTTTGATAACTTATGGTAGGTTAGGTTAATTATTTAAGTTAGGTTAGGCTACTGTTAGGTTAGGTTAGAATACTATGAAAGCTTATTTGTTTGTTAGGGTAGGTTAATATCTTAAGTTAGATTTGAATAGTTTGATAGCTTATGTTAGGTTAAGCTAATATGTTAGGTTAGGCTTAGATTACATAGATTAAGTTAGATTTGATTATGTTAATGTTAATTAAGGTTGGGTTAGGAAAGAGATATCCCTTTTGAGAAGCAGGTTCAAACCCTATAGACTACCGCCGACTTTGCTAGCTTTAAGGTGTCATGGGTCGTTTTTCTGGTCCCCCTTCTTCCTCATGCTTAGCCCCATTGGTTTTCATATTGTATGACGTTTGGTTCATTAGTTTGACGGTTTTAATACCTTTCGCTCCATTTCATTGTCAATATTAAAACTGTTCGTGTCATTTAGGTGTCGATTTTTCCTGGTGAGCAATAGTGAGCGTGTAATATAAGAGGACCAGCGGGGCATTTTTATATTGAAATATGTACAAATTAATCTTGAAGGAGGATCATGGGGGGTGTTTTATTTAAGCTTGATGGAGGTCTAGGGAGGAAACTAAATCATAATATAAATCAAATATACAAATGAACAAATAAATACGCCCATCCCCCCTTAATAAATCCCCTCCATACAGACGACGATTTTTATGTTCATTCATGCTACTGCCAGATGATTCTATTGCGCTTAACATTATTTGTGGGTTATTATGATATATTATTTAATAATTATTAAGGGGGGATGGTTAATTTTTTTTGGCCCCCTACTCCTTCACGTTTAGCCCAATTAGTTTTCATATTTTAAGAAGTTAGGCCCATTAGTTTGCCGATTTTAAGACCTTTCGTACTATTTAGTTGTCGATTTCTTTCCTGGTGAACGATAGTGAGCCTGACATTTTGGAAGAACCGGTCTTTGGCCGGGACATTGTTCTACCAAAAAATGTAAAAATTAATCTAGAAGGGGGATCTAATGGATGTTTTTTGTTTTAATTTGATTAAGGTATAGGGAGGAAACTACAAAAACATAATTAATAAATGAAAAGATCGACCAAAAAGTGAACCAAGGCTTTAGGCTGCGTTTTATATTTTTAAGTAATGTATTTTGGTTTGTCCCCTTGGCTAAACGTCTTCAGCGCCTATGGAAGTCCAAAAAGAGCTCCCACGGACCAATTAGGGTTAAGAAGGATATCATGGAATCTTATTGTTAACCCCTTCTGTATCGGCGACGTCTTTTTTATTTTATTCTAGGTATATTTAGACGTCCTTGTGCAATTTAAAAAGTATCTGTGGCAGTAAAAATGGTTATGCGAAATATTTCTAAGCCTGTTAATTGCTGGAGGACCTTTGGAAACTGCATAACAACATCTAATAGTAGCCAGCATAAAGTTAAAAAGACGTAGCCGGTACAAAAGGGGTTAAGGACTCTCATTTACCCCAGTACTCAAAGATTGTTGTCAAACTGAGGATTATTATCTGTATGTAGCTATAATTATATATATATATATATATATATATATATATATATATATATATATATATATATATATATATATATATATATATATATATATATATATTGTTATAACAGGGTTATTACCAGGTTTTGAGATTGGATTTGGTAGGTTCTACTTAAATGGAGAAGTCAAAGATCATACAACACATGCATAGAACACAAATAGAGCATACAACACATGCATAGAACACAAATAGAGCATACAACACATGCATAGAACACAAATAGAGCATACAACACATGCATAGATCATACAACACATGCATAGAACACAAATAGAGCATACAACACATGCATAGATCATACAACACATGCATAGAACACAAATAGAGCATACAACACATGCATAGATCATACAACACATGCATATAACACAAATAGATCATACAACACATGCATAGAACACAAATAGAGCATACAACACATGCATAGAACACAAATAGAGCATACAACACATGCATAGATCATACAACACATGCATAGAACACAAATAGATCATACAACACATGCATAGAACACAAATAGAGCATACAACACATGCATAGATCGTACAACACATGCATAGAACACAAATATATCATACAACACATGCATATAACACAAATAGAGCATACAACACATGCATAGATCATACAACACATGCATAGAACACCAATAGATCATACAACACATGCATAGAACACAAATAGAGCATACAACACATGCATAGATCGTACAACACATGCATAGAACACAAATAGATCATACAACACATGCATAGAACACAAATAGAGCATACAACACATGCATAGATCATACAACACATGCATAGAACACAAATAGATCATACAACACATGCATAGAACACAAATAGAGCATACAACACATGCATAGATCATACAACACATGCATAGAACACAAATAGATCATACAACACATGCATAAAACACAAATAGAGCATACAACACATGCATAGATCATACAACACATGCATATAACACAAATAGAGCATACAACACATGCATAGATCATACAACACATGCATAGATCATACAACACATGCATAGATCATACAACACATGCATAGAACACAAATAGAGCATACATATAACACCGCGTATAGTTATGAATGGTTGTTTTCGTGTCTTCGTGGCGCAATGCATAAGTGTGTTGATTTTCGGTGTGAGCGTCCTGGGTTTGAATCCCCGGATTACCACATGTGTTTGGTAATTTCATTAATCGAGTTTAGGAGTAAAGTTGGTTGGTGGAGAGAACATAATAATTTATCTAACTCTTACGTAAATAACATAGATAGGCACATATGAATAAGTAATGGTTATATACAACATGAACTGTCCTAGCACGTTCGAGGATCTAGATGGAGATCAGGTATTCAATATGGTTAGCTTGCATCTTAATGAACTCATGAAATGTTATTTAAAAACTTTTATAAGTCTTACACCAATAATGCTAGTTAAATATTTTATAACAACACTCTAGACACTTGGACTTTTGAACGAGGATTTTAATCAGAGTCGATGGTCATGAACTCTAACTTTCTAGGTACACCTGTGCACTGGTGATAATTAGTCAATATTTGTGGACTCTCACTTTATTTCCACACTTTTCGCACTAGTGAGAATTTAGGCAGAGGTGATATTCGGGGACTCTATTTTATTAATGCGCTGGTGAGATTTTAGTTAGAATCAATATTTGTGGACTCTAACTTCTTTATGCACTGATAAGAATTAGGTAGAGTCGATATTGGTGGACTCTAACTTTATTTCCACACTTTCGCACTAGTGGGAATTTAGGCAGGGTTGATATTTAGGAACTCTAACTTATTAATTCATTGGTAAGAATTAGGTAGAGTCAATATTTGTGGACTCTATATACCTCGTTTTCTGGGTATCGACTTATTTCTGGTTTTCAATATGGACTCCTGAGCTAACACTTGGAGCTGGAGAATTGATGAGTTGAGGTAACAGCTGGGGTAGTCTGAGTCTCCATTGGGCCGTCCAGGTTGGCCTGTCGTATGGATCAGTTGTTTAGGTTAAAGTTGGATTAGTTGGTTTCGGGTCTTAAATGGAGCTCATTAATGTCATGACACTGGGCACATTCATCGGACGAACGCGAGTATGTTTAGCAAATAGCTAGAGTTACTCGACTAGACTATCCTGACCGTTATACTAGTCGGTGGTGAACTTCTGTTCAGGTACTCTTGGTGTGGGGTCTTTAATATGATATCTCACATGTCATGACACAGTGACAACATATTGGGCTAGTGCGAGTAGATAATAAGGTCATGACCATTACTATGCTCCTCGATCTGCCAACTGACCGTTTTAAGAAGTTCAGAGAACTCGAGGAGGTGTTTAAACCTTTTAATTACAAATGTCCGCTAACACGTTGTTGGACAGATGTACTAAGGACTTTTGTATGTTGAGTGCCAGTTACGGTGTCTCGCAAAGCCCTGAAACTAGTCGAATGACCTTGACATGTCAAGTATCTTTCGATACTTTGTGGAGTGCGTATTTAATAAGAGAAGTACATTCGGGACATGTCCGCCAATAATACTTCTAGTATTAAAAGGTGCAGCCTATTTTGGACCTTAATGTTATCACTATACAATGGTACGTATAACACAAAATTTCCGTGGATTGACCTCCTACTCTACCAAGATTGGACGTTTCCGCACCCTCCTCAGCTCCCCGCCATGGAGTGGCTTCGGTCACTCAGGCTTTATTGTGGTCGGCAGGGAGGGTTCTGTAGGGGCGCTCGGTTATGGCCTTGGCCTTGCTCGGGGCCTTGGGGCTGTTTGGCCAGGCAGCTTGGGGAACAACAACAATTCCTCAATAGAAAGGGGAACTCCTCAGACTTTTCGGGATATTCGGCATGCCTTCAATCCTTCCTCGAATGGGAGGGTAATCCTAGGACTATCACCACTAGTATGCCAGTGTTACAAAAGCCCTAGAATTGCTTGCCTTGTTCAGGTTTCGTCGGAGTAGTGACAACTTTGGTTGAAATGTCCCAGGGTAGGTGTGCGGGAGTCAAAAGGTCATATGTCCAGTAGGGGCGGATCTAAGGGGATTAGGAGGGCCTCCTAGAAGTTCGCGGGCAGGTGATTCGGCCTTTGGGTGGAAGTAGGGCGTAAAGGCCGCGTCATACAGAACTCGAACGTCGGGCGACCTACTCCCAAACAGGATGACTTGCAAACAAAATTCAAATATCAGAAAGTTTGGATTGATTCGGGTCAATGCGGCCAATGATCTTGTTTATTCTAGTGAAGTTCTGGGTATGTTCATGGGTACAGACGAATATCCTGTGGTTCGGCCAGAAGTTAGTGCATGCATTAACTTCTAGCCGATATTCGGGTGTAAAAACCGTTAAAAATTGGTCGGCTCTCGTTCGGATTATGGTGGGCTTACATTCGTGTTACATTCTTTTGTTTCGGCCGATGTTAGGCTGTAATTTTCATTGGCGAAGTTAACACGATCTACCTAAATATGAGCCGAACAAAAGCCGATAATAACCCGAATCGTATGAATAAAGGGAGACGTTAAACCGAATATCAGCCGAATGATAGTCGAATTACTCGAATGAAATACGACATTCCCCAGATAAAAAGACGAATAAGGCAAGATCAATCGGGTCTGTTGAAGATATTGGCAAGAACACAAGTCCAATGACACGAATAAGATAGGATCACAACTTGAATCTCCTTCGAACAACAGCAGAATCATTGAGTCTGTGTCGGGTGGTACACGTGGGACCACATGGGAAATCCCGAGCACGCCGAGCTGTGCACACGGCACAGCAAACAAAGAGAGGAGCGAGGCGTGACTGCACATGAGCCAAATCGTACGCTGGCAGCCACGTGCACGGGCCCCATATATAGCTGCCGGAGCCTACATCGGTCTCACTCCCTTGTCACAAGTTGTCCCGACAAGTTCTCCCTCTCCACCCAACACAGCAACCACCAAGATGGGCAAGGGCAACAAGCTACCACGTCGAAAACCTACCAGGAAGGGCAAGGAAGCAGCAGAGCCTTCCGTGGACCTCTTCGCCTCCCAGGACCCGCCGGCAGCAGAAGGGGAGGATCTGGTGATACAAACTTCATCAAGCTCTGAAGGGAGTGACAAAGACACTGAATTCCAATCAGGACAAACCCTTGCAGAGTCACAGGACCTCACCCAGATGGAGTCACTTCCCCTGATCACAAAACGGCAACGGCATGAGCTGGTCCACACTTTCCCTGAATTAGGGGAGACGCCATCCCACAGCGTGGATGAGGATCATACCGCCGATCCCAACCCTTCGTCAGGAACGCCACCCACGCCGTCACCCGAGCCAGGCCCCTCCAAGATCAAGAAACCAACGCCGCCTGCCATGAAAGATGCCAAAAGAAAGCGGACATACGCCACCCTGCCTGCGAAGGATGAAGTCGTTGTTGCCGAGTGGTACCGGGAGAATGACTGCTTCTACAACAAGAAACTCCGGGCCCATCGAGACAGGGACATCCGGGATCGGGCTATGACCAACAAGGCTGCGGAACTCCGTGTTACAGGTTGGTTGAGTGCAGTTGTTGCATACAATTAAAGTGGCCATATGCAAAACATATTATTGCTGTCCAGTGTTACAAAGTGCCATCTACAGTGTTGATTGTTTAATGCCAAATCTTGTTATTTACTGTCCAATGTTTATAAAGTGCCATCTACAGTGTTGGTTGTTTAATGCCAAATCTTGTTATTTACTGTGTGCTTACTGTGTGCTTGCCTGTGATGTCAAAAGTATGAATTGACAGCTTCCATTTATATATATATAATCGACGTGTTTGATAGTACATTTCTTATATTATTTTTGTAAACCGTGCTTATAATATAGGTTTATTTTCCAGTTGAGGTTCTAGGCAAATGGATGGAGGGAACGCGGACCCGGTATGTCAAACTGAAGTAGCTGCCCTCAGGTTCTGGGGCACATGACCTTACCGAGAGGGAGACCTGGATAGTCGAGGCCTTCTCATTCTTACAGCCTCACATCGTGAAGATTCCCACGAGGAAGAGCAAGGTACGTTATATTACAACAACTTATAAATATCTGATAAACAATAATAAAACATGGGAAAGGACAGTAATAGGTCGAGTATAATTTTTCAACTTATGTTTGTTTATTTATAATAATCATAACATACAAGTTCCCGTACAACATTACATAGTTTTCTACATGATTTTGTGTTATTTTATACGGAGTGGTCACGCTGCATGAAGTATTCAAATTGTCAAGAACAGTGTATTTATATTTGAAAATAATGAACATATATAATGTAACTATAACCACGGTTTCCACCACATTATGCCTCAATATTTGATATCATACTTTCACATGTTAGTTGATAAATGTTCACCTCAGCATTAACAAAATTGAAATCGTTATTACATTGTTATTAAACACTTATAGAACATTGTAGCAAATCGGAGAATATCAGGAGCTATAATAACTCTTTTCCCTCTATTATGACTCAATATATTTTGTAGAAATTGCATTTCAATAATAATTCTCACCATTATATTCTGATAAACTAACATATATTTCACAGAAGTACAAAAAGAAAAACCCCGTTGTCACCCACATCGCTCCTACGGCTGCGGAGGAGGTGGCCGACGACCCGATGGCGGAGGAGACGTCGCAGGAGGCGTCGCAGGAGCCCGGTGTCCCTAGCACCACCCAGGAATCGACTCCCTCCACATCCACGGGCCGTCGTCGCACCAAAGCACCTACGGGTGATGCCATGGAGAGCGACCTGTACGACAAGGTAAATTTTAGTATTATTTAACCATCGAATGCTTATCATCAGTACAGTTTTTATGAGACTTTTCTGTGTTTTCATACCGACACATATATGTTATCAGAACTGGAGACGGAAAAGACATCACTATTATTCATATTTGCTTACATTCCCTTTCATGCACGTCTCAATATTCATAGGGTCCCCAATACATTCGTGACTTAAATTCATGTCTTCTTCATTATTAAATTATACAATAATATTCATATGGTCCCCAATACATTCGTAACTTGAATTTATATGGTCTTTATGAATGAATTTTAAACATTTTAATATTCATATGGTCCCCAATACATTCGTAACTTGAATTTATTTCGTCTTTATGAATGAATTCTAAACATTTTAATATTCATATGGTCTCCAATTCATTCGTAACTTGAATTTATTTCGTCTTTATGAATGAATTTTAAACATTTTAATATTCATATGATCCCCAATATATTTGTCACCTGATTTTTATATCTTCTTACTGAATTAATGCTAAACATTTTTGCCAACAGCTACGACAAGGGGAGAAGTACCTGAACGAGCTGTACAACAGGTGGGATGCGACGAAGAAGGCCGCGACCCCAGCCCAGGATTCCCTTAAACTGTTCCATCACTATGTCCAGGACCACCTCTCTCAAATGGAACCTTCACTTCTCGACCACTACCAGATGGAAGTAATGTGCTTCACACATGCCATGCGTGCCCACAGCCGTGGGACAGCCCCCCTTCCACGGATGGGTAATCTGGACGGAGAGCCCCTACCACATCAACGCCATGGGTCTTCCCAGCCCACCCCTTACCACACCCAGCAGAACGTGTACTACGAGAACCTGCAAGCTGCAGGCCCTTCCTACTACCAGGGTGGAAAGAATATCGCAGCCCCTGCCACGCCACAAGGATGGAAGTCCCACCAACCCTTCACTGGACGACGTGAAGGCCAATCCAGTGGAGATGAACAGGCCCCAAACTCCAAGGATGGTTGACATTTCACCCGGGTTTGTGAGTCGGATCATTGATGATTTTTCTTAAATCTGCTCAACCCACCCCCCATATTACTAATATTCCTAATTGATTGTTGGTCAGTATAGCTAACATTGTGGTGTAACATATCATTCCATATTACTTTATATTCCTATTTGATTGTGGGTCACTATAGATAACCTTGGGGTGTTTACTTGCTCATATAGGTGTCAATATTAATGTGGTGTAACTTGCTCTTGCCCATCATTCATATTGCTCTATATTCCTATAATTTTGTTGGCAAATCTATAGCAATTATGGCTAATAACTTGCTCTTATTACTCATCATTGTTATTAAAATAGAATGTATATGGGTATAATAACTTGCTCTTATTACTCATTTATATAAAAATATGTTGGCATTCTTGTTGGGGTCACTATAGAAACCACATGATTAGTCAGTGGTGGGGTTGGCTGTGTTGGCAAATTTATAGCAATTATGGCTAATAACTTGCTCTTATTACTCATCATTGTTATTAAAATAGAATGTATATGGGTATAATAACTTGCTCTAATTACTCATAATTTATATAAAAATATGTTGGTATTCTTGTTGGGGTCACTATAGAAACCACATGATTAGTCAGTGGTGGGGTTGGCTGTGTGTATAATATGTTGCTAATTATTTGTACTAGGTTTAACCTAATAGTCATAGTTTTGTGGGGGCAGGCTGGTGGAAACCATGGATTCGTGATATTGATATGTACAAAATATTTTGGTAGATAATATGGTTGCAATAATAAGTGTATATATATACAAAGATAATTTGTAAGTTGTTTGTATGTTGAATCAAATTATTATGTGTATATGTTGGTTGTACTTTTCCTTTGTATGCAATACAATGACTAATAATGATTATGTGTATATGTTGGTTGTAATGTTCCTTTTTACACAATACAATGTGTACTAACAAAATGTAGACAATACAATGAATAATAATATGGGGAACATGAATGGAGGACATTATTATTATTTTAAATAAAAGAAGAGGTTATGTTAACTGTAATACCTAATAAAATATAGAGTGGATAAACGAATTTAGCTTGACATTTTCAAAAACTAATGATATCTCATTATACAAGAGAATAATTTATGTAGACTGAACTCATAATACAATATTGAGGGGCTAAATTAATAAGCTTGGCGGTTTATAATGATAAGGTACAACTCATTATTATACGAGATATACTAGAGATGCTAGGAAACTATAATATTCAGAATAATAATAATTTACATCTTATTTATGATAGTTGCAAATGAACTAGAAATGTGACCGGGATATAATTTGGTAATATTGAAAGTCTAATAGGTCTCGCATATCAATTAGGTTGGGCATGGATTTATGGGGAATAATTGGAATGGCAACTTACCTGTTCAGTTTTGAGGTACCTGCCAGGGCAGGCGATGTTCTGGCCGGCTGTAGTATTCTGCCAAGTAGTCCCGGTCAAGTTTGGCAGTGGTTGGTCCCCTCTGCCGCGGCAATGGTTGTAGTCCATCCAAGGGGTCCCTGCTCCAGTCACCTTGTTCCATGTTCTCCTGACGCTGAGATGCTTGTCCTTGTTGTCCTTGGCGTTTGTCTATGAGGAGATTGTGGAGTATACAGAACGCAATGACTATCTTCTCCACGGTGGTGGGCTGAATGTTCATGGTTGTGAGGAGACACCTGAAGCGGTTTGCCAGCATACCAAACGCATTCTCCACCTGCCTCCTGGCCCGGGACAGTCTATAGTTGTAGTTCCTCTTGGTATTCTCGAGTCCTCGGTGAGGGTAGGGCTTCTGTAACCACTCCCTCATGGGGAATGCGTCATCCCCAACGAAGAAGTAGGGCACTGGATGGTCCTCGCTGGGAAATGGCTCTGCTTCCGGCAAGCCTGCTGCCCCGTCCTCCAGGGCCTGCCGGATGTCGTTCACCTGGAAGATACCACCATCAGATGCGGAACCGTTCGCTCCCACGTCCACGTACATGAACTTGCCCAGGTGATCAACCACTGCCAGGAGAACAATGGAGTGATAGTGTTTGTAGTTGTAGTTTAGGGAGCCGCAGTTTCCTGGAGGTTGTATGGCTATGTGCTTGCCATCGATTGCCCCTATGGTGTGCCGGAAGTTCCACCTCTCTTCGAAACCCTTGGCAACCTCTTTCCAGCCTTCGGGTGTTGATGGGCACACTATAACCTCTTCCATATACTCCTGGATTATAGCCTCGCATGTCTCCCGTACTGCCATCGAAATTGTGTTTGCACCAACACGAAAATTTAACGACATGCTCTTGTATGCCTCCCCTGTTGCCAAAAATCGTAGTGTCATGGCCAATCTCAAACCTGGCTCCAGGGGCTTCTTCCAATTGGTGGTCTCCTTCTTGATCCGGGGTGTAAGATGGCGTACTATGTTATTGAATAGGTCCTCGTCCATACGCAGATAATACCTGTAGGTGGTCCTGTCCGTCTCCATTAGCACATTTAGCAATTGGTGGTAGTGTCCGTAGGTGGCTCTCTGGGCGACCCAAGGCTTGACGCTGCAGCTTCTGGGTTTCCTGGGTCGTACACGGCGCTGACGCTCCTTCTTCAGGAGGGTGGCGATGAGTAGCTGGAGGTTAAGGTTGGCTACAACAAGCTCCTGAAACATAATGGCCATCTCCAACTCCTCCTCCGTAACCTCAGTGGATGGCTCGAGTTCCGTGAGGTCCATGTTGCCGTGGTGATGACTGATGTGCGACTGCCATGTGTGCGACCACACCCACTATTTATATAGAGCAGGTACAGGTCGTCGTCCCACATTCGTCTAGCATCGTGTTAACGTTTTCTGGTGGTCGGCCCGATGCGGCTGGTGTTCCTCATAACTTCTTTCGTATCGGGTAAAGGTCGGCTGACCGACGTATCTCATTCGCACTTGGTTGGCTGATTCGGGTTATCGTCGGGTCATGCTCTGGCATGCATCAATTTATATTCGAATCATGGTCGGGTCTTTGTCGTAAGTCGTTCGGGAGTATCAGGTTATATTCGACTCTTATTCAGGGCATTGTCTGGGGATGTTCTTCTTCTACCAACATCGGGACAATATCGGTTGAATTCGCCTCACATATGCAAGTCATCGTGTTCGGGAGTAGGTCGCCCGACGTTCGAGTTCTGTATGACGCGGCCTTAAGTGGTTTCTCTTCTGATGGTGATGCTGGTCCTTCTGTCCCTGGCTGAATATTATTCTTTTCCTGGGAGCCTCATGTTGTTCTGGTATTATGGGGATATCTTTTCCTGGTGTTGATGGAAGTGCTGGTGTAATGGTGGCAATTCTGGTGTCTCGTCTATTGTTCGTAGAGGATGTGGAAGAAGTAGTAGCTGGTATATATATGCGGCTATTATTTGTAGTATGCTGGTGGTGATCCCGTACATGTGGCTTCGCTATGCGTGTGTCTTTTGTTGTTGTTGATGTTCGTGGCTTCGCTATGCGTGTCTTTTGTTGTTGTTGATATCCTCATTTTCTTGTCTTCTGTCCCGAGTTGAATATTCTTGCTCTCGTTCTTCTTGTGGGGTAATTTTGGTATGCGGGGCATCGTGTTTATCTTACTTCTCATTAATCCCGTCTTTGGTCTGGTTGGTTTTACTTTAGTTTCTCCTTCGTCTCCTTCCGGGGCACATTTTCTCTGGTGATCGGGGCGGGCATCTTGTATCTTCTGTTTGTTATTATTTCCTTGTGGTTTCGCTATTATTGTGTCTTCTGTTGCTACTGCTTTCCTTATCTTCCTTGTGGGCGAGTTGGCTTTGTTCTTCTTGTTCCCACTACTTTCGGTGATGATGTGGGGGGCTGGAATGTGGGACATCGTGATTATTTCTTTTCTTGTTATTTCTGCTTTCGTAGTTGTTGGCTTTACTTTAGTTCTTCCTTCCTCCTTACTCCTGGGACGTTTTCCTATTTGTTTCGTTCCTTGTTCCTCGGGGGTTGTCCTTTTCTTCGTTGTGGGGGTCTTAATTAAATGTGTTATATAATATATACCTGTATATATATATATATATATATATATATATATATATATATATATATATATATGCAGTATATATATAGGGGAGGTGTGGTGGAGTAGTCTTGCCACTGGCCTGGTAATCCAAAGGTCCCGGGTTCAAATCCCGATGTATTAATGGGAAGATATTATTGGGATGGAATTTGTGCTGTACCTGGTATCAGTGCATTACCACAAAGCCCACCGAAACGTCAATAAAATACCCTCATTGTTCCCTGATTAAATAGCACTGTATGAATATTCCCATATTCAAAATATGCTATAGGGGGTGCAATGCCTGGTGAGTTATCTGCTCAACAGGTGGCGTTGTGTGTGTGTAAGTGTGAGAGTCCGAGTGTAGGGGCTGAGAAAGTGAAGCAAGGGAACGAGGTGGCTTCAGAGATGGGGTCGTTTCGGGCCATGAGTGAGCACCGTGCCTCATGTGAAGGCAAGATGGCAGGTGCTCGTTGTACTCTACGTGCTTCACATGTCTCACTCCCTAGACTGGAACAAGACCTCACGGGCTTCACTGTTCATTGTAAATCGGTGAATGTTAAGGCTCTCAGCCTATGCCCGAGAGGAAGTACGTTGGAATATAGAAAAAAAAAAAAAAAAAAATTGTTTTTTTATATATTATATATTTATTTTTTTATGTATGTATTTTCAATTTGCAAAGCGTGTTTTGATAAACTATCATTCATACACTGAAATACAATTGAGGATATATAGTATGTGTAAGTGCGGTATAGGATTTGTTCGGACTCATAGTTAGACCTATTACCAAGCAATGATTTGTTTTACGAATGGCTTTTCGTAGTCACTGGTTACCAATATGCAAATGGAAACTGATTAATGTTTATCTCAACCTAATCTCTTAAGAATCCAAGGGATGTCATGAATTTACTTTTTCGATTATATACCAATATATCACCAAAATAACCACAAACATAACTGATTGTGTCTTGAATAATATCAGTTAATTACTATTTAGCTTCCTACTTTGTCATTTTGTCTCTGTGTCTGTGTATGAGTGTGGGAATGAGAGTGTGTACGTGTTTGAGTGCATGAGCATGTATGTATGTGCGCATGTATGTATGCGCGGGTGTGTGTTTGTGTATACAGTACTGTATATCAGTGTGTGTGTTTGTATATCCGGGCGCGCATGTGTATGTGCACATGTATAAGTGTGTGTGTGTTTTTATGTTCGTGTGTGTGTGTGTGTTTTGTTTACATCAAGATACATAGACTAACCATCTATGTATCTTGGTTTACATAACGCCACGTTCTGTTCGTGCTGGTCGGGCCGGCAGATGAAGGCTGGGATAAGGAAGCCATAACTGATGACTGATCTTCTTGGCAATTTTCATCCTGTAACTTTTTAAACTAAATAATCAATACATAATCTATCACCAACATTGACTTAACTTTAAATTAGTTGCCCATACCACCGCAAGAGAACCCCGTTGTAAGGTCAAAATTCACGTAAACGAGAAATTGCTGGTCTAATCGCTGGTATGATTCCGGGTTGTAGGATAACAGATGAGCACAGAGAACCGTCTCACTCCCAGGGTTGTAGAGTGGAGGCATTTCGCGATCCTATTTGTTTATTTGGTTCATCCATCGAATAAACAAGATAACATATAAGATGAATTCACTTTTTTTTATATGGTAATCTCCACTCACCTAACGTAGATTAACGATTAAGATGTTTTAGATTTAGTAGCATTAGGCCAGGTTAGGCTAGGGTTAAGTTACTGTTATCCTACTCCATATAGGTTGTCAGAACTGGGTGAAGAAGTGCCGGACTGTGAACGTGGGGGAAGCTACTTATAAGGTTAGACCTAGAAAAATGTGGGATCAGGTACTCCGGTCCGATCTCATAATAAAGAACTTATCAACAGAGGCACCCTATGACAGATTCGCCTGGAATTCTGTCATTTAGGATGTGAGGCTCTAACCACACTCTCTGTGGACGAAGCGGTCTTTAAACTTGTATGTATGTATGTATGTATGTATGTATGTATGTATTGATAAGAAAAACAAATAACATTATGAAAATAGCGCGAAGCTCTGAGCCCATTCGAACTTGGTGAATATATGTGTTCAGGGCAGGTCCATTCCGGGGGCCAACCATATAACCAACACTCTCTTCCAAGGCTGACCAATGTTGTTAAGGGGGGTGACCTTCTTTTTGTTATTTCTGTCCTTTTCTCTCTTGCTCTGGCTTGTATCCATTCGGCCCCATTCAGCCAACTAGTTTAAGACGTTTATCCCCATCTAGGTGTCGATTTCTTCCTGGCGAGCGATAGCGAGCCAGCATTATATGAAGAAATCTGGCTTCGCCGGAGACATTTTTCTATCGAAAAATGTACAAATTTAGCCTGCTGTCAAACAAAACTAAACAATATGCTGGCTCGCTACCGCTCACCAGTAAAAAATTGACACCTGGATGGGGATAAACGTCTTAAACAGTAGGCTGAATGGGGCCGAATGGATACAAGCCAGAGAAAGAGAGAAAAGGACAGAACAAAAACAGGTCACACCCCTTAATGCGGTCAGGATATAATTCTGGTCTTGATAGTAGGTCCCGAAGTAAAGGAGAGTGGAAGAAAATAATACCACAGGGGAGAGAGAGAGAGTGGGGGGGGGGGACAATAATTCAAAGTATTGGCTATATACTGTATACCTGATAACAATTTGTCGCCTCCCGTGTGCGTGTGTGAGTGTATTTATTATCCCATGTGTGTGTGTGTGTGTGTGTGTGTGTGTGTGTGTGTCAATATTCTAGCACTTATTTGTGAGTTTATACTTATTTACATACATAATATTTGTTTAAACATATATTTTGTAATGTTAAGCTTATTTATTTCATACGTTAATCCTGATGGTTATAATTGCATCCAGAAACATAAGAGGTACACAATTGTTTATGAGTGACTGTACAGATCATTGAAGGGGGTGTTTTTACTGGACACTCTCCCTCGTATTTGGCCTCATTCATTTTTAAATTTTGATATGTTCACCCCATTATTTTGACGATTTTAAGACTTTTCGTCAATGTCAATTGTCATTTTTAGAAGATGCTTGCCATTCAAATTTTTGTCGATCGATTCATTTTCTTTCTGGCGAGTGATGCAATTTAGGAGAAAACAGCCTTAGGCCGTAATTTTTGTTATCGAATAAAGCACAATTTTTTCACGAGGAGAGTTTTTTTGTAATATATACTGTATATACATACAGGGTATATATATATCTATATATATATATATATATATATAACAATCTCTATTCTAATATATATATATATATATATATATATATATATAAATATATATATTATATATATTGCTTGCCCAACTCCTGGCTCCTGGCTGCCCAACGACCCGCCGTCTACTGTAGATTACGTGGATGGACATGCTTCGTGCAAATCAAGGACCTCCACGAACTACCAGGAACTCCAAGCGTCGCTTCATGACCTCCTCCGGAATTAACTTCACCTTTGAACAATCTAACAATGGACAACTCCCCTTCCTCGACAATCCTCGTATCTCTGAACGACCATTGGGCTTCAAAACCCACCGTCTACATTAAACCAACTAACCACAAGGACAATGCCTCAACGGTGATTAGTGGAATGACCCCGCCGTTTTTCTTCTAATCCTCCATCTCCGCCTATGTTAGGAGAGCCCTCACGCACTGCTCTACCTGGGCCGACACCCACCAGGAACTAGAACGACTATCCCAAGTTTTAGTAATATAACGGATTACTCCAACTCCGACATCTCCCCCAGCACCATCAACCACCATCTTGAAAAACAATGGTACACCCAAAGAAGACCCTCACCAACATTGACCCCCCCAATGAAATTAAGATCTTCTACCGCAATTACACATTGTCCTCTGAACACAAAAATGACGAGGCCGTCGTTAAAAGAAATAATCTCCAAGCATTTCACACCCCAACAAACCCGGGAAAAACAAAATCAAATTAATAATTTTTATTTACAAATCCCCCAAAGACCTCCAACCTCGTTTCTCCGCAACAAAACCAGCCTCTCACCAAGATAAAGAGCCCGATGGACCGACGATCAGCGTAAGCTTTACCAACATACCTGTAATTATGAGGGACTGTGGACCTCATTCCTATATTGGTATGACGCAGACTCGTCTTTCACGATCGGTTAACTCTTCACCTTCAGGCTGGAGCCATCAAAGACCCACTATCCCTCACCCCTAAACCCACCCTCACCTCACACGCAAACGAGTTAGAGAAACACACCACCATACTCGATAAAGAAAGTTGAACCCAAGGAGATTACCTATACTCGAAGCTTTCTATATCCAAGCCTTAAATCCCAACATCAACAACCAAACTCTCGGACCTTCAGCTCCTTCCTTCTGCCAAAAGGCAACTACCCTACAAGGACCTAACACCCCTCCTCCCCCCCGGTGCCCTTGACCGCAGCCCTCCTCCCCGCGCTAACCTCCTTCAGCTTCGTCTTTCTGCAGGCGCCACACAACTTAGGCCACGCCCCTCGACACGCAGCCAATCAGCTTCGACCCCACCTATCGACCACCATCCCGCATCCAGTGAGGAATGCGTGAAGCGGTTACCCCCTTTTTCTCTCCTAGTTTTTCCCTTCCACCAATGCAGACTTTTGCCCCCTGTTTTCCGCCTCCTCTGAATAACTCCACCCTCTATATATACCCTTCCTGTTTACCTTTATATATCATTCCTTCCTTACTTGATAATGCTGGTTGTTCGGTGAAAACGCGTCGTATAATCCTGTATCATCATGTACATTTATGTAACCCTGTACCACCATGAATTTTGCTCATCTTTCTCCTGCATCTACTTTCCTGCCACCCAGCGAAAACTCATCAGACGATCCTGGAAACCTTTGAATAATAAAATTTCCAACGCAAAGGAAATTGCCATTTCTTTCAACCTCGTATGTATTAAAGAAAATTTATTACCTGGCTTTCACTCCAACAATATATATAATATATACTGTATATGTATATATATATAAACTGTATAATTATATATATATATATATATATATATATATATATATATATATCTATATATATATATATATATATATATATATATATATATGTATATAATTGTCCCTTTCAGTATTCCACTGTTTTAAGTATTCGTAAATCAAGTATTCTTTGTATGTCCTTCTCCTTCACCTTTGGCATGGCGTAAGGTTTGAAGCATGTGGTTGTTATGATTGAAAACATGAGTGTGTAACAATGAGGCGGGGTTTAGCATGGCGTAAGGTTTGAAGCATGTGGTTGTTATGATTGAAAACATGAGTGTGTAACAATGAGGCGGGCTTTGGCATGGCGTAAGGTTTGAAGCATGTGGTTGTTATGATTGAAAACATGAGTGTGTAACAATGAGGCGGGCTTTGGCATGGCGTAAGGTTTGAAGCATGTGGTTGTTATGATTGAAAACATGAGTGTGTAACAATGAGGCGGGGTTTGGCATGGCGTAAGGTTTGAAGCATGTGGTTGATATGATTGAAAACATGAGTGTGTAACAATGAGGCGGGCTTTGTATGTGGGCTAAAGAGAGACCTACTTTAATGGGGAGGTAGCTGCCTTTTCTCCCTCATGTTTAGTTCCATTACCTGCCAGATTTTAAGAAGATCGTTCTTTTAGTTTGGCGATTGTATGACCGTTCGACCCATTGCTTTGGCAATATATAGACCTTTCGTGCCATTTATTTTTTTCCTGGCGAGCGAAAGCGAGCCTGTAATTCTAGGAGGAATCGGCCTTCGACCAGGACATTTATCTACCGCAAAATTTACAAATTTATCTTGAAGGGGGGTCTAGCGGGTGTTTTTAAGCTTGATGGAGGTCTAGCGAGGTTACTAAAATATATATTAATCAATGAATAGATAGACCAACAAATATCCACTACCTCCTAAATAACTAGTTCCTTCTGACCGCTCTCCTAGACAACACTCAATCCAATCACTACCGTATCATTCTAACACCACTACTTCTACTATCAAACTCACTGCAATCACTCTCTATACCTACGCAATGTTGCATCACTCTCATATTACTCTGGTCACGATATAATCACTATTCCTCAGAGCTATCACAGTGCACACCACACTCCTTTACCCACCACGTGGTACACGTCTTGCAACTCAATCCCACCCCTACTCTGTCCCACTCTCCAACCAAGAGTGAAACGTTACTATCACACATTCTCCTATCACCACAACCAACATCTCATCCCACTCCCAGAATCCGTCTACTCCTCACGTTCACCATATTATTTCACCCTCATAACACCCCCTGTGTCATCAGGCATATTCCCATCAAACGTCCCTGTTACTACCTCCACCACTATCATCATAACACCACTGCAGTCTGCAACCATCATCACCACCACTGTCACTACTACCACCACTACCACCATCATAACAGCACTACAATCTTCAAACATCATCACCACCACTGTTACTACCTCCACCACTACCACCATCATAACACCACTACAATCTTCAACCATCACCACCACCACTGTTACTACCTCCACCACTACCACCATCATAACATCACTGCAATCTACAACCATCACCACCACCACTGTTACTACCTCCACCACTACCACCATCATAACACCACTGCAATCTTCAAACATCACTACCATCACCACCACCACTGTTAATACCTCCACCACTACCACCATCATAACACCACTGCAATCTTCAACCATCATCACCATCACTACCACCACCACTGTTACTACCTCCACCACTACCACCATCATAACACCACTGCAATCTTCAACCATCATCACCATCACTACCACCACCACTGTTTACTACCTCCACCACTACCACCATCATAACACCACTGCAATCTTCAACCATCACCACCACCACTGTTACTACCTCCACCACTACCACCATCATAACACCACTACAATCTTCAAACATCACCAACATCATCACCACGTACACTGTTACTACCTCCACCACTACCACCATCATAACATCACTGCAATATTCACACATCACCACCACCACTATCATCATAACACCACTGCAATCTTCAACCATCACCATCACTACCACCACCACTGTTACTACCTCCACCACTACCACCATCATAACACCACTACAATCTTCAACCATCACCACCACCACTGTTACTACCTCCACCACTACCACCATCATAACACCACTACAATCTTCAAACATAACCAACATCATCACCACCACTGTTACTACCTCCACCACTACCACCATCATAACATCACCACCATCACTACCACCGCTGTTACTACCTCCACCACAACCACCATCATAACACCACTACAATTTTCAACCATCACCATCACCACCACCACTGTTACTACCTCCACCACTACCACCATCATAACACCACTACAATCTTCAACCATCATCACCACCACTGTTACTACCTCCACCACTACAATCTTCAAACATCATCACCACCAACTACGGTGCAGTACTTCAACCATCACTAATCTCACCACCACCACTGTTACTACCTCCACCACTACCACCATCATAACATCACTGCAATCTTCAAACATCACCACCACTGTTACTACCTCCACCACTACCACCATCATAACACCACTACAATCTTCAAACATCATCACCACCACTGTTACTACCTCCACCACTACCACCATCATAACACCACTG